>MU228196.1:1807345-1824653 GCA_018584345.1 Thuja plicata | reverse complement strand
TATATATATATATATAGCCTCATCTCTAATATTAGTCAAATATTCATTAAATTCAAATATTCATTAAATTTAATTTATCTGTTCGCTGCTCCTTTACATACAAACAGTATTAGAAGATTCATACCTTATTTGCTCACAGCGGTCGCATTTATAGCTTGGAAGCCGGTGGCCAAGGATGAATAAGTTCCAATAATCGTCGTTTCCAGGAAATCTGTTTGCCGCGTATTCCAGTGGTGGCTAAGGACAGATTTATTTTCAATGATCCCTATTTTAATTTATTCTCCTCTCTGTATATCTTACTCATTCACCTATGTCTCCCTTATATATCTCCTAGACGTGTGGATCATACCTCTTCGTATGCTAAGAGACACGTCCTGTACGCATAACTCGATTAGTTAACATTCGTATTTGCAATTAACGTTTGCATCGATTTGACTTCATTACCTTCGTCACCAACTGTTACCAAGGCATATGCCTTGTTTCTCATTTGCTCATCGATCATCTCATATGGTTGATTAATGGTGTGCATCGTTTAGAAATAGTTATTATCTCCCTAATCGAATTCTGTTCATTTCATTCGTATTATATTATTCTTTGGGGATCTGATATAATATGGTTTATTACCGTACTTGTTCGATAGGAAATATATACATATAATACATTAATAATAATATATCATATATAAACTAACAACATTTAATATATTTATTAATAAATTTGTCTTATTAATATATTTACATTTATTAACTTAATTATTTATTTAAAACATTGATTAATGTATATCAATAATTTAAATATGGTATTTTCCATATATATTTATATCCAAAATAATTTATATTTTGAACAAATAATATATGCATTAATAATATTTTTATATTGTTTATATGTCAATTACGGGTCATGACAGATTTACCAGATAAGAAGACACGGACAATAGTAAGGATGGTGTTATCAGCTCTGAGGTCCATGTATCAACAAAAGTGCTGAAAATACATGCAACCATTCAAGCAACCGTGATAAGGACAAGTAGAATTCAGCTTCAGCCAGGACTGCACAATGCTCTCAAGTCTCAGGCAATATCATCTATCTCAGTTATTTTTGTTAGTTCCCAGAGCTTCAATGCTATTTACAAATGGAGACAAAGTGGACAAAAGATATTCCAAATGCATCTGTAATGGCATTTAAAGCAGAGATTTGGCAGCAGAGGTAGCATGACAGAGCAATTTGAAATTAAAAAAAAATCAATGCCAATTTACTGTGCATTGCCCGAATAAAAGCCAAACCATCAAGAAATACTCACAAATATAACTGAAATTTTTAAGTGGACTACAAACTTGAATAGAAAAATATATAGAGTACAAGGAAAATAGAAGATGGAGAGCAATCTAAAATAAAATAATGACCACTATAATGAGCAGCAAGGAAAGATAGAGAGCAATCTAAAACAAAATCATAGTATTGTAGAGTATTTTAAAATGAAATTAAGAAGTATTGTACAGAATTAGATCACATTAATTGTAGATACATGAGAAATAGTACAGTATGCATTGACCTTTCCAGTTTATGATATGGCAAAACATTTGCGCAATAGCAGCCTAAAAAAACTTTCTTCTATTTTATACAACAAGCAATTACATCTGAATATGTGAAATACAAGTAACATAGTTTTTGAGCTGTAACTACATAGGTACTTTAAGATGTGAGTATTGTACAGAGCATTTGAAACCAAAAATTGTATTAGTCTTTTATGAAAAGCTCAGGACTGCACTGTTTGAGAAGTGGTGTATTTACAACAGATGTATCAAAAATTCAGAATGAGTAGTGAACTTGTCTTCAAACCAAAAATAAGAACATTGATAACAAACAGATATTTGAGATCTGTACTATTTTAAGATATATTGTTTTTTGTATCTAAACCAAAAAATGTAACTTTTTCATGTGTACAATGTTGCAATACATTCTCTGTGCAAATGTATTGTTTGCTGGAGTCAAACTAGATCTGAATAATCCGCAAAGTTAATAGAAGATTATTAGTATACATTGGGCAGAAGAATGAATTACAAACTGTTGATATATAAAGAAACATATCCAATTTTGCAATGTCAGAGTAGGTGTGGAATATAACTCGTATACCTGGCTTGAGGATTCTATGTGAGGCATGCAATTGTCTTCAAACTCGATGATGACGATATCCTGATTGAGTATATATTTTGCTCCTTTCTGTAACCCACAAAGAGAGAATATTATTTTTGTCTTGTGTTGTACATATTCTTCATAGGTGGTTTCTTGCAGCTGTGACATTTCCTTATGTAGAGTACAATCCAAATGGTTTTTACTTTCAATGGTCATAATGCAATTTAAGCGATGTGTATGTGTACTTTGTTTCTTCATTGCACTTGTTGCAATGAGCCATATTGTTCTTTAGTGTGCCAAAGTTTGCGCTGCTGCAATTGCATTTAGAGCAAGTTGGTTGAAATGCCACTGAGAAGATATTTGCAACGCGAAGCACTTCATGTACCTGTGTCGGGAATGTTAAGAAGTCATTTAATTTTTTTGTTAAAGATGACAAAGTTGGGGAAAAAATTGTAAATTATTGAAGGTTGAATTGTGGATAGTGACAATCTTTTTATGATATGCATAGTAAGTAACAACTGTTGCAGGAAATTTAAAAAGCGCACCTCATATGTTGTGTAGAGCAAGTTGAGAAGACTTTCTTTTGTCTTTTGTGTACCAGCTCTCCAATATATGTAGACTGGCCAGTGTAAAATGTTGTCCTTTGTATTAGTTCGCCTGACTATGTTTTTGAACAGCAGAAGAGGGTAGTCTTTGCTTTGGTCATGCTGTTCAATTTTCAGATATTGCTGCAGCATATTTGGATGAAAAGATACCTAGAAAAACAATATATTTATTATGGATGCTTAGGGGTTTTTGGAAGAAAACTTTTACTGTATCGTAGGTGAATGTTTAGAATATTTTACCTGTGCATGGTCAAATTCTGTGTCTCCATCTTTTATATCCACTGTATTCTGGTATGGTTTTCTCTTCGTGCCCACAACAATGGCACCCAGCGATCCAACTGTGTGCTGCTCTGTGCTTTCAAGGAGAAGGCGTGTTGTCATGCTCGGAATGAACAGATATCGTTTACAGACTTAACATATATTTTCAATTGTACTGGCATGTGTCAAGAGCAAAATACAATCACAATCTCCATGGTCGTAACCGGTTTTAGGAGATATTTGGAAATTTGTCACAAATGCTTCCTCCAGGGAAGATTTTGTTTTCAAACATTTGAATAAAATGTTTCGTAAGAGTCACTGTGACAGTCATTTCTCCTTTGTGGTCAGTGAGGTCTGCACAGAAGACGTTCTATTGCATTTTTTGCCTTGTCGAGATGAGTTTTGTAGGTGACAATGACATCGCCTTCGAAGATTTCTCCACTTTTCTGTGCGTTCAATTTCTCAATTGAAATTGTATTTGCATTTTCTTTTTTAGCTCTGTAAAGGCAATTGAATGTTTTAGTCAAATCCGCTGTCTATTTGGTATGACTGTACGATGTAATATTAGGACTGCATAAAATTAAGAAAGCAAGAACAAAGATTTATTATGATTTCATCTGATATATCATGACGTTGGCAATGTTAGAAACTTAGATGTATAATAGTTATGAGTTTACAACAGTTGAGAATGTAATTGGAGTAGCATTGTTTATGAAAGTGAGAATAGGTTGCGGGGTAAGGAAAAATATTCTATTAAGTTAATGTCAAACATCGATAATACAGCTGTTTGTTGCCTGTTTAAATTTGGCCATTCATAGCGCCAACAATTTAGGTCAATTGGGATCTACAGAGTTGAGAGTATTTGAAAATCATACATCCACAAGTAACTTTAGATACTGCTGTATATTTTGGGGTCATATGATTGTTAACCCGTTATATTACCCTCAGCAATGGATTCTCTTACTAATCCCGATTGGTATGGTGTTTAGAGATTAACGCACCCCTTTGTTAATTCGATAACACTTATACCGTTTATTTATAGATTTGATCATTAATTATGTGTTTGTTGTTTATCGTCATTGACTATTATCATGAACTATCTGCCGACGAATAGAGATAATTTTATTCTTATTTAATCATTAGCGTCCCTGCTGATTCCGGAGGAGTGGCAGCGTCAATTTGAAAGGTTCAACATTTATTGTTTGCTGAGTCATCAATGCCCATCGGATTAGCCAATTAGATAACTGCTATCGCCAATGCACATCGTGCTCCTTGCTATCTGTTCAGTTCACTGAGAGAACAAGGTAGTCTGGGCATACGTCGCTGATATCTGATGCTAAACTTCAAGTTCCAGGCAGCTTCACTCCTACCGCAAACACTCTCCTCAAGTCTGCAGTTCGGGCCTATAATTTATATCTTTCAAGCAGATTATTTGCTATCATCATGCCTTTCAGAACTCGCCAACTCCATTCGATAATTATAATTATATATGCTCAATATAATTAAGGGATGTTGGTCTTCATTCATTACACAAGTCACTATTATTTGTTGAACATTAATCACAGCTTGACTAATCTAAACCGCTAATGTTAAATACGTTTGCATCCCGTGTGTTACGGTGATGAATGGCTTATAGAGATTGTATTTGTCTATTGATAGATACTTGTCTGATCGCTGGTGTCAACAAAGTTGCTTCAAATATTAGTGAATCGGCAGCTTGGATATTTAGTATTTACTTCAGCCATCAAGACAAGTTACTTATTCAATATATTACATCATGTAATCTTTTATGGTTGACTGTTCTTTAGTTATTTTGTCTTTTAAGAGACTTTCACAAAATTAAGAAACTTAGTTACCTTGTATATTACAATTTATCATTATTATATATTTGTATATTTTAATTTTATTATTATTTATTATAAACCCTATTTTAGAAAGGGGACATCACATGCTGCTAACAGGGTAAATATCACCTCATGATGCTCACTGTCTCTACTGCTTCAGGTTACGAAGGGAGGAAACAAAGCAGGTCTTGTAATACAATTGTTCATGTATTTATCTATCCTGTGAGATTAAAAGCATAGATAAATCTTACTTACTAATTGAAAGAGTAGATGAATCTTCCTTATTTGCTTATATTGTCATTTCCAATTATGAATTTGTTATGGAAGAGTTATCAACTATAATTAGATTGTTGCATAAGTCATCAATATAGTTTCAAGGCGTGTGTATCTACATCTGTAGATGAAATGATTTGAGTTTTATAGTTATGACGAAGTATTGTAAATGGACAAGCACTAATTGTGATAATTGTATAATCATTTTTATATATTGGAAACAAAAAAAATAGTCTATGTGTTTGGCTCTTTACCTCTAAGTAATCATTCTGTTTAATTTAATCATTGATTTCCATATACTATTAAGTAATTATGAGTAGTCATTACAATAATATAGACATCTATTCATCAAAAAAAAAAAATTGGGGAGAAAAATTCATTGGAAGTTCTTGTGGGTAACATTTGATTGATGTTACCCTCTGATTCGTCGTGGTGTCTCTCTGACTCTGGTTTTTTGCTGTCTGGTTCCTGTTCTATTCTGTTGCTTCTTCGGCTGGTCTTTTGTTTCTGCTGGTTTTGGCTTTTGGGTTCTGCTGGCTTGTCTTGTTTCCAGCAGTGTTTTGCTTTGATGGAGCTTAAAGCTTATCTTTTGTAATTTTTTGTAAAGGGTTTCGGGGTCCCTTCAAAACCTGTTTTTTGCCTTTAACCAAAAACATTTGTTTGATGTTGTTAACTGAACAAATGAAAAAGAATTATTTGAGCAAATTGTGTACATACAATCCATACTATTATCTGGATTTGATGATTCTAAACAATGAAATATACCTCAAGAAAACACCCAATAGAATCACTAGTCACCAACAACATGCATATTTGGAGATACACATCCAACTACTTAACATTAAATTGTGCTTTTAAAAATAACCAATGCTATACAGAGTAAAGAAAAATTATATATAATTATTTTTTAGAAATTTATTTGAAAAATTAATGAGAACACAAAACTAGTAGCAGAAAAAAGAAATCACAAACCAAAGATCGAACAAGTACTAATCAATATTAACTTTTTGCGCAACAAAAAGGTGTACAAAAGAACACTCATATAGAATTTATATCCAACACCACCTTAAATACTTACGAATTTCCCAAAATCTAGGCTAGTTTTATTGTACTTAAGCTATATAGAATTCCTTTATGTTCCCTATTAAACAACTAAAACTTATCTTATACAATCCACATGTATCTAATTAGTCAAAAAGAACATTTTATCCTTATTTGTACTTTTAAATATTATCTTTATATCTAAAATTACAAAAACATACTTGAAGTATGTGCCAACCCGTCATATGATTTTGTAAAGTAAATCTTCACAAAGGGTGATATGTGATGAGAAGATTGAGTTGACTCTGTCTTCCCAAATAGCTATAATAATATCACCACTATTACCGATAAGTTTAATTATTCCTCTATTGATATCCATGCCAAGAGAACCAATTTGAAAGGCTACATTGTAGACCTCTACCAATTCCCCCAATCCAGTGTAGATTAGCCTTATAAATTCAAAAGGAAGACCATCAGACCTCGGAGACTTACCATTTCTGAAGATTTTGATAGTACTAACCAAATCTTCATGTGTAATGTCCTTGTCCAGGGTGATAGTGTCTTCTTACAAGATTTCCTATTTTCTCTTCAAGAAAACAAAGAACTCGAGGAAAAGAATTTCATAAAAAATTTATCGCTAGAGGAGTTGCCATCAACTTTAATGGGGCCAATTCTTTTTGTGTCCTACATATGTTTGATAATATTAAAGAAGAATTTCAACCTTCTATCTCCCTTGTAGAGCCATATCATTCTAGCCATTATTCTGGCACCCCAATGATTATAGTTTTATATCCTTCTCAATATTGACTTTGTTCTAAATAACTTGGCTTACACAGCCAAATCACTCCTTGTCCTCTGACGGTTCCCTATGAATGCAAGAAGATTATCTTGCAACAAGAATTCAATCTTCCTCCTGTCAATTGCTTTCTTTTCTCCCCACAATGTTGAACAAGTTTCTCCAAAGAGAAACAAGCACCTCCCATTTTTGGATTGAGATTGCTCCATTGTTAAGATATTTGACAACTTAAGTAGAAATTTGAATTCCATTTAAGCAATCATGGTCATTGAGAAGAGAAGCATTCAACTTAAAGCAAGAAAAGAATGAGACCTCCTAGAACCTAGGCCAATATAACCAATCACCACTAAGGGTTCAGTGGGGGAGTGATTTGACATGGAAGTAGGATAAACTGAAACCATCTGACCATTATCATCTTGCATAAACGAAAAGAAATCTTTATTACCATAAAATCTGAAGTCTGGAATAAATCCTTTTATTCTAAGACCGATGGTTACACGAAGTGAGCCAAATATCATTAAACTCCACTTTCTTTCTCTCCAATAGGTCAGCAAAAAACAAATATCTCTTCAACTTGGACAAGAAGTAGAGTTCGTTACCCTTCCAAAGGTCTCCTCTACCACTAGCTATATCTTCCTTGTATTCCAACATATTATGATCTCTACAACCTAAATCTTTCGTTGTAGTCATTAGAAGCATATAGGGGGCAAATTCCGAAGAATTCAAAGTCAATCTCTAGGATCAACCAAACAATTCTATTACAAGGGAAGGTACCCCATTAAACAACAGAATTGGCCCATTCAAACTTCACAAGGCCAGCAGCACCTCCCTTACCTTTCTGATGGAGAGTTTTGAAGGACTTCGCAAATTTCCACACAAAATTCAAAGCACAATCTTTCTAAAAACCCAACACCTTAATTCCTTGAAGACAGAGAAAACCAAGCATTGGTCGGTCATTGCAAAAGGATCTAACTATATATTTTTAATCTTGGAATTGCAAACCCCTAACATTCCAACTGCATATATTAAATCTCATTTAGAATTTGTAGATGAATCTACCTTCTAGCTTTTATGTAGTCTAAAAAACAGTTGGGAACCTTATCCTCTTTCCCTTTATTACCACTTCTCTTCTAGGTCTCATCTCTATTTGTTTCCTTTTTCCTCGGCTTCACTACCTTTAAAATCCTCCTAGTTAAGAAGGGCTAATTCTAAACCGAACCCAGAAAAGAGGTGGTTAAAACAACTTAAAACTAGATTGTCCTTATCATCACAAGAGACGAGCTCCCCAAACTTTAGGAGATCAGTGTTTAACAGTGATTGGATGGGATTTGAAGAGTCACTCTTGCTCTGAAGATCATCAGCACATTACTTTAAAGTTTCTAGGGCCAATTGTACAACATTCTTGGGGCTAGGAATGGAGAGCACTTTTCAAAATTAATAATTAACAAAAAGTTACTAGGGGTTGGGAGTTCAACAACTTTAACTACGACTATATCTACATCAAACACTGGGTCAGACAGAGAAACCGAACAATTTTTTTCCTCTACATTGTTAATGTTTGTAGCTTCAGGAGATATTTTTGCATACCTGCAAAAATCTTCTCTGACTGAGAATGCCATCGCTTATGGTAATTTGTTGGGCCTCTATCTGTGTTGTGTGTATTCACAATGAAGACATCGATGGAGGCATTTATGGCATTTCATAATATGAAGTAGTCCGAATATCTAAAGACTATGTAACAACTTCTGCTCTGTCGACACTTGGCTTGGATTGTCATCGCTTTGTTTTGCAGTGCTAAGTTGGAGTTGTATCTTTAAAAAAATGGTTATAGAAGACAGACTCTTAAGGAAGATGAAGAGTCGTGGCAACATTTGTAGAGACATTGTCATCTTTGAAGCACAACGTAAAACAGAATATGAAAAGGCCTTCATTGTATCTGCTGTGCGAACTTAAGGACTTAAGTGACGATCCACAGCCAGAATAGGACGATTGGATACTTTAAGAGATTATGATGTGTAATGGGAACAAAGAAAGAAATAAGGGATTCTTATGAGAACATGTAGCTAAAGAGCCTTGGAGGGTAGAATCTCAGAAGAAGCTTCTTACCTGAAAGGGTACTTGTCTGCTATTATGATCTATAGATAGGTGTTTGCTACGAGTTACAATCTCAGCTATTGAGGCATTTCGTGCAACCTTGTCCAAAGTTTCCATTTTTGTTTGACATCAACGAGGAGGATGTTGTCATGTCCGTCTATGCTTGCACGTTTGGCATTCATGTCTATGAGGATAGCAGTTGTGCAGATCTGAATCTTTAGGTGCAAAGATCAGGAAAGAACAATCGGTGGATTGTGAGGAAGTTTAGGCAATAAAGAGATAAGTATTTTATGTTTGTATCTTTGAATAATGTTCATGAATAATTCATGTAATAATATTGGGAATAGTGAATCATGTATGCTTTTAGCATTGGTTTGTATATTTCTCTTCAGGTTAGTTTGATTCTATGAACTATTACTAATCTCTCTAAAATGCAGGATAGATCGAGGAGCAAAAGGATGATGGCTTAATGATCCAAAATTGCATAAGGAATTCAAAGGAGGAAGGGCTTAAGACATTAAGACATCCAGTGAGGATGTTATGACAGCTATAGAAATGAACATTCATGAAGACTTTGCTTGCAGTCATGAGTCTAAGTTGACGACACATATCAAGCTACTTCTAAGAGGAGGAAATGACATTCAAAGGGAGTTTTGTGGAGAAGTGAAGATGTCAGCTAAGTGAGTTGCAGTGTTGCAAGACCATATGCTAAAGCTGCAAAGAACAGAATTGCACAGTCAATCTGGATTTGATCTTGGTAGCTTCGCAAACTTATTCAGAATAGGGTTATTTGGGATGAGGTCAAGGAGGACAGCCCTGGACTCTAGCATGTGAGAAGTTTTGGAGGTGTGTTGAAAATCATTCCTCTAAGGCAAGCATTGCAGGCAATCTTGAACGAGGAGGTCAAGAGGTTGATGCAAGAGCTTGAAGATTCAGAGGGAGCTTGAGCGGCAGATAGAGAGTGCCAAGTCCTTTGCAGAGGATCAGCAAGCTCGAGAAGCAGTGTGGCTTCGAAAGCTCCTTGTTTGGTCAAATATTGGAGCCAACTGTAATTTATTGTGACAATCAAAGTCGTGAGAATGCTGCCCTTGCTGAGAGGGAGTCTCAGCATTCAGTTGTTCTTGTTATGTGGTGTAATGCATTTTTCTCTGACACGGAGAAATTTGAGGTGAAAGCCCTTGTAATGCATTTTTCTCTGAGATGGAGAAATTTGAGGTGAAAGCCCTTGTAATGCATTTTTCTCTGAGACGGAGAAATTTGAGGTGAAAGCCCGTGTAATGCATTTTTCTCTGAGATGGAGAAATTTGAGGTGAAAGCCCTTGTTGCTCTTTCCACTCATGGGAGTAGCCATAGTGGATGTCATGTTGAGAGACTCCATGATAACATCACGTGAGTAACCCCGCGATGGGAGTGTGTCTATTTCACACATGGGAGTAGCCATGGTGAACATCATGTTGAGTGACTCCATGATGCTATCACGTTGAGAGACTTTGTGATAAAGTTTTGGTTTCCTTCACAATGGGTGTAGCCATTGTGATTGTCATTTTGAGTGACTCCATGACATGAGAATCTGGAAAAAATATCTCCTTTGCTAATAAGAGGGAGTGTTAATGTTTGTAGCTTCAAGAGATATTTTTGCATACCTACGAAAATCTTCTCTGTCTGAGAATGTCATCGCTTATGGTAATTTGTTGGGCCTCTATTCGTGCTATGTGTATTCACGATGAAGACATATGAACACTGCATATTTCTTATCGGTGGACTCATCTATGGCATTTCATAATATGAAGCAGTCTGGATATCTAAAGACTATGCAGCGGCTTTTTCTCTGTTGACACTTGGCTTGGATTACCATCGCTTTGTTGTATTGCTAAGTTGGAGTTGTATCGTAAAAAAAACAGTTATAGAAGACAGACTCTTAAGGAAGATGAAGAGTCACGGCAACATTTGTAGAGACACTGTAGTTTTTGAAGCACAATGTAAAACAGAATATGAAAAGGCCTTCATTGTATCTGTCGTGCGGACTTAAGGACAATTACAAGGTGTCTTCTTGTTGGTGAAACGGTGATAAGTTTTCAGGATTGAATCATTCTGTTTTTCCAGTATTTAGTCTATTGAGGAAATTTCGAAAGAGGTTGATTATATATGTTTTGTTGTAGGTGTTCAGTGACATATTTATCATGTTGGTTTATTTTTGTGATCATCATGAACATTTGTACCCAGAATATCGTTGATAGTCATTCTGCGATTATCAAGTGTATTGTGTTCAGTTTGCAATTCGAGCATTACTTATTTGTGATTATGCTCTATAGTATATCATGCTAAGAGTATTCATTACTATTTTGGCTTGAGAAGCTTTGTAAACGATTCAGACACATTCAATAAAGTGATATTTTTTTGGTGTGGCTGGGTTTTTCCCTCGAGGAGGGTTTTCCCAAGGTAAATTTGTGTCTAGTGTTTTTTAAGTTATCTATTCTCTGATTTGTGCAATTTCTTTTATATTTCTGGTCAAAAATTCAACATACATATCCCATATCCCGCAGAGAGGGAATTGAAGTGTAATTGAAATGGAAGCTTTGAAGTAGAATGTTGAATCTTATACATCAGACTTTGTTGATGCAATGCTCTTTGAATGTGATCACATATATTGATACAATAACATGACATGGCATAAAGGAGATCAATCATAAAGAAATGTTTGCATGATGATTGTTGCAACTTGCCACAATGCTTAGACATGAAGAATGCTTATAGGATATGATCAACGTGCTCTTAAAGGAGATCAATCAACATGAGTTTGAGGCAGACGTTCTAATCAACATGCAAGGATATGACATCAAATTTTCCCTATTTTGGCCAGAAATAGGCATGGATAAGAGCTACAAGACCATACACTAAGGCAAGGACACAAAATGTGGTGTAAATTGTATAAGGTTACAATTTACAATGCTATAGGATATATATATGTATAATGTTAAAAATATTTTACCTTTCTACAAATACATCAGTTCCTTCTAGTACACCAACAATATAGGTCAATTGGGATCTACAGAGTTGAGAGTATTTGAAAATCATATATCCACAAATAACTTTAGATACTGTTGTATACTGTTGAAAATATTTTACTTTTTCTCCAAATACATCAGTTCCTTCTGGTACACTACATTTCTTCCACATTTTTTCTATTACTTAAAATTTAAAAAGTGCATCTCCATAATCATGTCTGTGCTGTCATAGTATAAAGCAGATAACATAAACAGCAAACTAACAACTACGCCCAGTATGTATAAGACAAAAACAGATTACATAATCAGATTTACCAAGTACATGATCTGATGAAAAAAAACAAGTATAAAGGTATCTATTCATTATATTTGATGTCCAGCCATGTAGTCCAGCCCGCATTACCCTCCATCCATCTCAGTACTTTATCATCCTGGATGTGTTGTCTATAAGGGTGCTCAACCACAGTAGCTACAGGTATCCCTGGGACAGCTGCAAGAGGAATAGCAGCAATTGGTTCCTCTCTATCTTTTCTTTCCTTTATCTCTTTGCTCTTTAACTCTGCCATAAAGTTCTCCAAAGCGATTTCAAATGGAGTGCGCTCAGGAGATCTTCTGGACCACGTGTAACCATGGGAGATTTCCCAACTGAACATTCTCACTACCCCATCCTGTAGAAGATCCTCAAACTTCTTCTCATTCATCCTCATCGTAACTGTCACCTGCACAACAATGTTGTTATAAATGAGTCTCTGCAGAGACTCTGTAACATTCCTATCTCTGCCACCAAAAATATTGTCGTTGCGCAATTTCCAAATAAGCCACAGTACCTCAACAGAAAAATAAGACCAAAAGATATTACAGATTTCCTAAGGCTCAGAATACAACCAAACAGCACTTCATGCACACTCAATTTTTTATTGACAGATACACCAAAAAGGCCCCAAACTTCCTTGTCAGAGAAACAATCAAAAAAGACATGAGATACAGATTCAGGCAGTTTACAGAATGAACACAGATTAGGCTCTCCATTAAGAAGCTTAACCAGAAATCTGTGTAAGACAAGGTGCCACATGAAGCATTGTTTCTTGGGTTCTACCATTCTCCATAGGTTTTCGAAAAACTTTTTCCACTCATCAAAGTCAAGGGTAAAATTCCAGCATGAGTTGGCATGTTTGTAGATCACATTGTCATCAGCAAGGAAGTTATAAATGCATTTGGATTCGACACTGGGGAGGGGAGATCCATCCGGCCATTTATACAAGGCCATCCTAGGACCATCATAATCACATTGCCTAGGAAGACACAGCTCATTACATGCCTCTCTCGACACTAAATAAGTTCTCCATTGTGACCGTGGAATATCATACTTCTGCCCTATTTCTTGCCATCCCAATAGTTTATCATCATGAATAATATCTGTAAAATGTCGAATGCCTTTGGATGCCCACAATCATTTGATCATCAAAACCTACTGTACTAAAAGTCACACATGACAGTTATTAATATTCTTTTTCAGTTAAAATGATCAGGCCCCAAAATGAGCCCCATTCTGTGTTTAAACAAGATGTCTAAAATGGCCCCATAAATTTACATACTTCCATGTCAAAATCTAGGCAATGCTTTGTATTTTCATTTTGGGGCAGTTTCTACGAGTTTATTACTACAGGCCTCTATAATGTTCAATTATTGTGCATTTTTTAAACTACAGTTTAACATTTTCCCTGGATCTCTTGGTAAGACTTGTATACAGCTTAATCGAACTTACTAGTGCTAGTGATTTAACAGGACTTATATGAGGAAGGATTTTCCTCTCCCTGCTAAGTTTATCAGTGTTGAGGTATGTAGCTGCGATAGAGACTTCATACCTTCAATCACTTGCAGTCAAATTCTCAGAATTCTCCTGTTCGTCTTGAATTGGAATAATCTGCTCATGATATTATGTTCTCTTCCTATATATGTTGTTGTTGTTCTGTTTTCTTCTCTCCGTCTTCTTTGGCTCATGCAAGAGTTTTCTATCCTTCATATTATCCTAGCTCTTCTCTTCCGCTGTTTTCATATGATGACTTGGCACCTCTGTTATTATCCGGCATCGATGACATGGCTCCATTATGTTTCTCGTGGCATCGTGGACATATCTCGTGTTACTCCCGTCGCGTAATGACTATGTTAGCGGTTTAAGTTTGAAGCTCGACGGTTTCCTTTGTTTTGCATCATCGGTTCATTTACTATTGTCAACGATCCTTTTATGAACGCGTCGATCCATTTATTGGTGATACCACTTGGCTTTGTAACCGTCATTTTTGTATCGTCTTCGTGGTGTCTCCTGAATGTATGGACGATTACTCTGTTGTTGTAATGGTTGGGAGTCATCTTGGATTATTGTATCGTGCTTTGCTCATTTTTTGGAGGTTGTTGTGAAGGAAAGTCTCAGTGTCAAGATATATGTTCTAGTATGCACAAATTCCAGCCATCTCTTCTTGATCGGTAACGTGTTGTAGTTTTCTAGTATGTGTGAATATCAACAATCTATTCTTGATTGTCTAGTATTTTGAGAAAGACATTATATAAGCATTTTATATGTTTGCTTAGATATCTATCAGAAGTTGAGGAAATCAAATAAAAGTATTTTTTCAGGCTTATTGATTGATTGGATGTGTGAGATTCAATCATAAGCACCAATTTTGTAATTGATTCTGAGATTTTTTAATAAAGGCACTATCTTTTTGTGGGTTGGGTTGTTTCCCTTGAGGGTTTTTCCAAGGATAATTTCTTTGTGTTATCTGCTATTTGAGTTTTTGTACTTCATTAGTTGCAATCATATATTTCTGGTTCATAAATTTTAACATGGTATCAGAGTGGGTCTAAGGAATCGATCTGGAACCAAAAGTATTATTATACTTGTTCTATTTGCTCTACTTTCAGTTGATTGTTTGCAGCTATCAACAATGGTGAATGGTTTGAAAGTTGATAGATTAGATGGCTCTTCAAACTTCTCTTCATGGAAGTTTAGGAATCTGATTCTGATTTTCTGATTGCACTTGAAGAGAATGATCTTGTTTATGTGAATTCTGATCCAGCAAAACCTTGATGAGAAAATTCAATGGAGTAAGAACAAGATCATGGCAAAGAAGATTATGATTGATTCGATTAAGGATCATCTAGTTCCCATTATCTCTAAGTTGAATTCAGCCAAAGAGATGTTTCAGACTTTGAAGGAACTTTATGAATTCAACAACACCAGTAGAGCTCTAGCTCTGAGACATCAACTTCTACATGTCAAAATGGCTAGAGGAGAGTCAATTGTTTCATTCTTCATGAAAATTACAAAGTTAAAGGATCAGTTGAGTGCTATTGGAGAATCTTTTGCAGATAAGGATTTGGTCATGCTTGCCATGAATGGGCTTCCCCACTGTTGGGAATCCTTCATTTAAGGTGTCAGTGGGAGAGATGATCTTCCTAAATTTGACAGGTTGAGAATTGATTGCATTCAAGAAGAATGCAGGCTTGAAGCTAGAGGCAATGGTCGTAAAAATCATCATTGAGATGATCATGTACTTGTTGCACACACTTCAAAAGGAATAGGGAAGAAAGGTAATTTCAAAAGATTCAGAGATAAGAACTTTGAGTCAGCTCCTAATTCTCAGAAAAAGTAGGATCTTTCTCGGATCCAATGTTTTAGATGTGACAAATTCAGACACTTTGCTAGAAACTGTACCGCAAGACCAAAGCTTCAAGCAGTTGTTGCAAATGTAGAAAATTCTTCTCAAAAGGAGTCAAGTGAAAATTCAGAGAGATTTTGTTTTATTTCTGCACTTTCTAGCAATGTTCCCACTAACAGTAATACATGGTTGATTGATAGTGGAGCATCTCGTCATATTACTGGTTATCGTGAGCATCTTTTCAACTTGAAAGAAAAGGATTCTCATCTTCAAGTCATTATTGGTGATGATGCAAGTTATTCCGTGAAGGGTGCTGGTTCTACTTCCTTCCAATTGGATTCTGAAGTTCCTCTTCACTTAAGTGATGTTCTTTTTGTTCCTGGCATTAATCTGATTTCTATATCTGCATTAGAAGACAAGGGTTATCATGTTGCCTTTTCTGATGGAAAAGTTCTTGCATGGAAGAAGAACAACAACATTCAAGCAGCTCATGAGATTGGTGTGCGACATGACAATCTTTAAATGCTTTCAGCCTGTCCTATTCAAGCATTAGCTCATGACTCTTCTAGCTCAAGTGAGCTATGGCACAAAAGATTTGGACATCTAAATTTCAGAACTTTATCTTCCATGGAGAAAGTTGTGGTTGGTCTTCCGAAGCTGAATCAAAATCATGAAAGTGTCTGCAAGGGATGCGCTCTAGGTAAGAATATTAAAAGTACTTTTCATAGTAGTGAAAGTAGAGCAAAGGAAATCCTGGATTTAATTCATTCCGATTTATGTGGTCCTATGTCAAAACTGGAATACCATATCCTGGATATGGTCAATTCAGGAAGATGCTTATCCTCAAAATGAAATCCGGAATATGGTCTTACCCGTTTGGTTCACCCAGAAGATGAATGAGAAGATGCATAAGGAATTTTAATTCTTTATTTTTTAATTTCTTTGAATATGGTGTGTATACATGTGTGTATATACACACACATGCACACGTGTATATATACATATATACATGTGTGTATATACACATGTGTATATGTGTATACATGTGTGTATATACACACATGTATACACACATACATGTGTGTATACACACGTGTGTATATACACATACAAGTGTGTATCCATGTATACACATATACACACATGTGTATATATATACACACATACACGTGTGTATACACATACAGACATTTATGTATATATACACACATACATGTGTGTATATATACACACCATACATACACATACAAGTGTGTATCCATGTATACACATCTATGATACCGGGTTCGGCCCCTACCCCTTGCGGACCCTGCCAAATTCGAACCGGTCCGAAATTCGGGTCCGGTTCGACTGTGGGTTCGACTATTTTTGGCAGGGTTCGATTTTTTCAACCCAAATTCGAACCCGGTTTTTTATGGTTTGAACCCGGATTTTTTTTGGCGAAAAACTCGAATTTCATGCGAATTTGCCCTACGGTTTCACTTAAAACGCGATTTTATTGCAAATTTTATGAAAATTTGGTGTCCACAACCCTAAAAAGTGAGTTTAAAGACATTTTTGTTGCTTCTAATGCTCATTTGTGGAGTGCAAACAGCTTATT
>MU228196.1:1788297-1804274 GCA_018584345.1 Thuja plicata | reverse complement strand
CGAACTCGAACCCGAATTCGAACCCGAACCCGAACCGGCATCCTAGATACACATACACACATGTGTACATATATACACACATACACACATTTGTGTATATATACACATACACACACACACACACCATACATGTGTATATATACAGACATATACATGTGTGTATATACACACATATACACACCATACATGTGTGTATATATACACACATGTATATACACACATACATGTATGCATATATACACACGTGTATATATACACACATGCATATATACACACTGTGTATATACACACATGTATATATATACATCCTTATAGCAATATAATATACATCTTTATAGTGACGGATCCCACGAAATATTCAATTTGGGTTTCTAAAAATTGGAATTCCCATTCCACTTATTTTGAAATTCCAATTCCACCTATTTAGGTGGAAGATGATATTCCCATTTTGGGGGCAAAATGAGAATTTCGGAATTCCAATTCCATTTTTTTCCAAGGACCCAAACATGGAATTTGGCATTATCTAGAATTAGATAATGCCAATTCCTGTCATATTCCAAGAAACAAATGGGCCCTTAGTGCTTTTTGGTATTATGTTACCTTCATTGATGACTTTTCTTGTAAGTGTTGGATTTATTTTTTTAAGTCTAAAGAATCTGATGAAGTGTTGTCTTGTTTTAAAGAATTCAAAGCACTTGTTGAAAAATCATCTAACAAAAAGATTAAGATTCTAAGATTTAATAAAGGAGGAGAATATGTTTCTGGTATATTTCATAACTTTTGTGTTGAAGCTGGGATTGAGAGAGAGTTCTATGTCCCTTATAATCCTCAACAAAACGGTGTAGTTGAAAGAAGAGAAAATTTGTATAGAGCAGCCAGAAAGGTTTGTAATGAATGTCAAAGACTCTCATGTGTGTAAGCTAAATAAAAGCCTTGTATGGCCTTAAACAAGTACCACGTGCTTGGTATGAGAGAATTGACAATTATCTTTTGAGTTTGGGCTTCCTAAAGAATGATGTTGATCCAAATCTATATTTCAAGGTATGTGATGAAAAGGTGTTGATTCATGTGCTCTATGTTGATGATTTATTTCTTACGGGTGATAATGATCTCATTGTCAAATGCAAGGAGTTAGCTTTTGAATTTGAAATGAAAGATCTGGTTCTTTAATATTTTCTTGGACTTGAGGTGTGGCAAAGAGAAAATGAAATTATTTTAAGTCAAGGAAACTATGCAATTGATATATTGAAAAGGTTTGGCATGTTAGAGTGCAAATCAATGGTTACTCCTATGGAAGCAAATCTAAAAAAGTTACATGAGGAGGCAGCACTTTCAGATTTAGTTGATCCTTCTATGTATAGGTAGTTAATTGGCTCATTAATGTATTTGATGAATATGGCTTGATATTTGTTATGCAATGAATACCTTGAGTCAGTTCATGTGTGAACCAAGGCAACTTCATCTTGTGGAAGTGACACATATATTGAGATATGTTCATGGTACAATGAGTTTTGGTTTAAAATTCTATTCATGTGTAGAGTTGAACTTACGGGGCTTCTCTGATTCAGATTGGGCAGGTTGTGTCCCTGATAGAAAGAGTACTTCAGAATGTTGTTTCAACCTAGGTTCAGCTGTAGTTTCTTGGTGCAACAGGAAACAATCTTGTGTAGCTCAAAATACAACTGAAGCAGAGTATGTTGCAGCATGTGTAGCTGCAAAAGAAGTTGTGTAGCTTCGAAAATTAATTTCAGGTTTGTTTGGGCAGCCTATGGATCCTACAGTGATATCTTGTGATAACCAAAGCTGTGTGAAGCTTTCAGTTAATCCTGTATTTCATGATAGAGCTAAATATGTGGAAATTAAGTATCATTTCTTGAGAGACATGGTTCAAAGGAAAGTAATTGAACTTAAGTACATTTCTATAGAGGAGCAGACTGCAGACATTCTTACCAAGCCACTTCCAAGGGTGAAGTTTTGTTATTTCAGAGAAAAGCATGGTATTGTTGAGAATATTGCTCTTGCTGAGAGAGTCTCAGATTGAGTGATTCATTGTATATGTTTAATGAGTTCTTTGCAAGAGAAGTTTGAGGTGCAATCCTAGGTTAATGAGTTCTTCTCTGCAAGAGAAATTCGAGGTGCAATCCCTTGTTAATGAGTCCTCTACGAGAGAAGTTTGAGGTGCAATCCCTTGTTAATGACGACTTCTCTGTGAGAGAAGTTCGAGGTGAAATCTCTTGTTTCCACCCTCTGGGAGTAGCTATGGTGGATCCACCCTCTGGGAGTAGCCATGGTGGAAGTCATATGTGACTCTATGACTTATATTGTGTTATTTCTCACCCTCTAGGAATAGCTATGGTGAATATTGTTATGTTGAGATTGTTAGGATTAAGTAATACTGAGAGGGGTGAATCAGTATTACAGCACTTTAAACTAAAACTTAATAAATTACAACTTAAACCAGATAATTGTTGAAATGAAAAGAACATAAACACAAAACACATAACTCATAACACCATGAATTTGTTCTCGAGGAAACCCTGGCCAAGGGAAAGCCCCAACAGCGATGGTACCCACAAATATGCACTAAAAGTATAGTCCATGTTAGGAGACCTAGACCTGTTAGGAGCTGAATATTACATTAGTACATTTCCTTGTTAAAGGAATACAAAACCCTGTTAAAGGTATACACTGAGCTCACTGCTCATACAATCATAAATATGTCTCTGTTACAATGCTTTATCAAAATAAACATAAACAAGCATCTGTTATGCTCAGGTAGTTCTAATTGTAGCTCGCGTCATCATCTGTCTAATTCTGACATCACAATGCATCCATTCATTTGTTCACATACATGCCATACTTCGCTTCTCAAAAGCTCTTCATATATATATATATATCCAATCGGCTTCCAAATACATCACAAAATGGAACCAACACTTATACAAAAAGTAAATACAAAGTCGGCGACCTTACACTACCAAAATATAGGTAATACACAATCTGAATCCAACATAGCACATTTAGATTCCACGTCATACTCCCTCAATCATCGCAACCTTTCATCTATCCCGTATCACTGCTACTCTGTCTTTGCATGCTTTCAATATACTGTAACTTACTGCAATCAACTCCAAATCATAAGTGACCTTAACTAAAGGTCATATATATCCCAAAATAGCTTCCCCTAAGCTCGCATGTCTTCATTCACCATATGCTATGTTTGCTGACCAAAAATGTACTCTTGTACCCTGTAAACCTATTTTCTGTACTCAGTCGTTTTGCAAGCCTTAACTCCAAAACTATGTTCCACTCCAAGCGATCATTCATAATTGATGTGTTGCCATAAATGACAACCCTAATGTGTTCCTGAACACTCTTGAATGAACCACTTGCCAACAATCTCTCCCTTTAGCATTGATGGCAACACTTTGTGAAAAATGACTAAGTGTCACTACCAAAACAAACATTACACTTCTTTATCTCCTTTACATATTTACTATATAATCTTCTCTATCTGTCCTCTATACATTTTTCATATCTTCTCTTCTCCCCCTTTGACATTAATGACAAAGGTATACAAAAATGTAGAATACATAACAAAATTGATACAACTGCTTACCCAAAAAATCTAGACCATCTTAAGCACATCTTGGAAAGAGCTTTCCAAGATCTTTACTTCCTCTGACCAAGTCTTCACCAATATCTGACTCACATGAATTAGTCCATTCAGTGCAAAAGACGATGTCTCAGGTACCTTTAGTTCGGTAGGTATGTATCCAATGAGGGTCTGCGTTGTCTTCTCCATGTCTAAAAGGTGTATCTCAAGAATTGATAACTCAGGAGTAATTAAACTCTTCAGCATACCAAATCTTCCCACAACTCTCCCTTTCTCTGTATCCAACACACTCAACTTGTCCAATATTCTGGACACTTCTTTGTCTAACTCCAATATAGTGTGTGAGGAGGTCTCACAACTGTGCATCAACTTGTCTAGAGTCAGTCTGTCCTTTGCTATGATGTCCTCAATGTTCTGAAGATGTCTGATAGGGTTTATACAGTAGCTGTAAAACTTCCTTCCATGTGACACAGCTCTTTGCTTCAGACATTGTTTTGCTCAATATGCCCAAGTCCCATGAAATAGACTTGCATACATCCTCCAACATCTTTGTAAGGTACTTTTGCTCTGCCTTCTCTTCAGCAATCTTCTCTAAGGACTCATAGTGACTGTTAAAGTCATCCAATACCTTGTTCAAGTTCTCTGCATTGTCCTTTGTTTGGAAAGTAAGAGGTATAGGTAGGAGTTTGTTGACAGTATCAACTGCCCTTTCCATTACCCTTGACTTTCTCACCTTTCTGCTTAGATCTCTCTTTCGCCTTTGCAAATGCGATGTAGGATAGCTTCATCAACTCGTCCTCATCCATGCTCTCAACGTCAGTGCTCAAAGTTCTATCTGCACTTGACAACAATAAAGATGAAGAAACAGATACATGAGTTTCTTGTTTTACTTCAACTTTATTTACTGCTTCCTTAGCCACCTCAGCTTCACTCTCTTTCTGCTCTTCCTTCTCTGCCACTTTTAGATCAATGCTTCCTCCAATATCTGTAGCATTGTCAATATTCCCTTCAAAAGGGTCACTAGCATCCTACAAAGTGTCCAAAGACACAGGCACACCACTTTCAAAGAAATCTGGTTGCTTCATAGTACTGACAAATTGGCTATCATCTGCAACTTCTGATGAATCAAGTTTCGCTTCAGCTACCCTTGATGACTCAACTTTTAGAATAGATTTAGGCTTAGTAGCCTTGGGAGGTGAGGACTTCTCAAGTTCAGTCCCTTTCAGAACCTTGTCTACAGTCTTCTGTGTTTCCTCAATCACTTCATCATATTTTCTCCCCATTATCTTCACCAATCTTGACTTAGTTCTCAACAAAGGTTTTAAAGCATTCAATATCTTTTCCATCTCTTTAACAGAAACAACAAATAACATATCTTCAATGGCTTGTGTTCTGATTGTTTCATCTTCAATTTGTTCTAATTGTTTTCTTAACTCTAATTTCTCATATAGATCCTCAAGTATACTGCCTTCAACTTCTAATAAGTTCTTAAAAACAAGTAAATGATTGATGACCATGTCCTCAATCAAGAGTTGATCAGATGCATCGTACCTCTCATAGTATCTAAACAAAGTATTAAGCTTTCCCTTCTCAATGATCCTCTTCTCCAGTATCTTCATATCAGGTTTCCAAAGTTGTTTCACATTTGCGCTCTTCTCTTCTACTTTCTTCTCTTCTGCTTTCTCCTTCACAACTTTTGTCCTCTGTTTCTTAGGTGGAGAGTCATGTTTAGTGGACCTAGTGTTCTTCTTAGGCAATTCCTTGGGCTTCTCTTCCTGCGATGTTCTCTTTGGTGGTGTAGGTGTAGTTTCAGGCAAAGTAACAAGAATCAGAATCGAATCGGAAAGGCCGAATCAAATCGCGAATCGACCATGAATCGGAATAGAATCAGCCAAGAATCGGCAAATTTAAAAAACCCATGAAATTTAGAGATTTTAACAATTTAAAACTTATTTCATGCACCCTTTATTGAATATAACTTAAACACACTATAACATCATCAAATAGAAGCTAACATACATAAACAAGGAACATAAATGATAAATATTAAATCCATCACATACGTTACACGTAAAATGTAAATTGTAGTTGAAGTAAATAGAAATCATAGGATCATGAATCAAATCATAGAATGTAAGATGAAGATCCATAGGACATCAAATCATAAATGTATGTAAGATGAAGATCCATGAAATGTATGTCTATCAGTATCTGTAAACAAAATGAAAAAACAAGGCTCTAGCTCAAGCCTCGTCATCATCCTCAAGCCCGACCGCGGCCTCAGCCTCTGAGTATCCTGTCTGCCTTCTACAAAGGTGTCTAAGGTAGGTCCTAGAGGACTGTTGAGCCATAGCCCCCACATGTAAGATGGGCTCACAAACAACATGACTAGGGCCTGTGTCTGTGTGTGCGCGTGTGCGTCTGCCAATGCCTGAACATGCTCTAGCCGCCTCCTCTGCCATGGCCACAACCTCAGCCTCTCTATCTACCTGGTCAACCCACTCATGGTCTGCCTCACTGAAGACCGGATCCACAGCCTCAGTGAGCCACTCTGATTCTGGATCAATCTCCTCCAGAATGATCGGAGAAGAGTCGGTGCCCAAAATCTTCTTGATCCTAAGACGGAGATTGTAATGAACAAAGACAAGATCATTCAACCTCTGCACAGACAACCTATTTCTCCTCTTCGAGTGGATATGATCAAACATGGACCAACTGCGCTCACATCCAAAAGCGCTGCTTGGTTGACTAAGAATACAGATGACAATTTTCTGAAGTTTTGGGGTTGTGAGCCTAAACATTTGTCACCGTCTATCTAAAATAAGGGAAAACAAAAACAATTAGTCTCATTACAACTTTAAAATTACAAAATCAAAAATTAAAATGCACAACTTATAAGCCATAAACTTAAGATTCAAAAATATATTATTTTTACCTACTATATTGTTGTCCAGGCATCTATGGCCATCCTGTTGAGAAAATTGGCCCTTATTTATTATTGAATTTGTCAAGCTCAATGGTTGCAGCTGCACTATCCTCGTCACTACTCAACCTCTGGATCACTATATATAGGCCGGTGAGAACCTCCTCATCCACCTTGAAGTCAAGACGGAAACTAAATGCTGGATTCAGATAATAAGTTGTTGCATGGATGGGTCAGTGGAGCTGATTCTGTCGTCTCCTATTAATGATCTCCCAAATAGGGGCATACTTCTCCTGCACTCCTACATATTGGGCTCTAATGGCCTCCTTGGCCCTATCCATGTCCTCATATATGTAGGCCCATAGAGGGCTTCTCCCCAACAACAGTTTGTAGGAGAGATACAAGGGGCTCAGTGACCTGCATATAATGTTAAAAAAACATTTGAGTCAAAACTTAAATATAAAACTAAAAGTCAAACTAAATCATTAAACAATTAAATAATAAATACTAAATGTTAAATTGTAAGAAATTTACCTCAAGGATTTCTTTAGCAGGTTTCCAAAAAGCATCCTCATCAAAGATGCAATTCGCCACATCTACCCCTGCAGTGGCAGTGGTTGTAGCATAGGAAGATGTAGTCCACTCCCGCCCAACAAACATGTTCCTCAATTCTGCCCTTGATGTCAACAAGGACTGCAGTGTGATGAAATTCGAGGCAAACCTCGTGATGCCTGGACAAGCTAACTCCCTGCCTTCTGTGTAGTCTCTCATTGTGCTAAGGATGAATGCATGATTGTAGATAAACTTGCATATATTTTTGGCCCTTTTTACGCATGATTTGACCCACTCAAGCTTGTCAATTTCCTCCAACATGAGGACAAGGCAATGTGCCGCACAAGGAGACCAAAATATGGTGGTGTGCCTCTCCATCAAAAGTTTACCTACAATTTTAAATTAATTAGTAATTTAAACATGTTAGGAAACTTAGAATTAGAAAAGTTCAAATAATTTTATTTTCAAAACTTGAAAAGTTAAAAGTTTACCTGCAACAACATAACTTGTTGCATTATCCATCACCACCTGCACCATATTTTCTTCCCCCACCTCTACTATGACTTCTTAAATAACCTCACATAAGTATGTGGCGTTTTTTATATGAGCGGAAGCATCAATAGATTTGAGGAACATGGTATATCCTACAAAACAATGAATTATCATGAATCATCAACGAATTAGCAATCAAATAAAAATTTAAATTATTCAATCACGATTCACAATTCACAATGCATGTAGGAAAGTAGAATGATCAATCACCTCCACTGGGAACAAGAAAATTGAGGAGTGTTCTATTCCTCCTATTCATCCAACC
Source organism: Thuja plicata (assembly GCA_018584345.1). Taxonomy (NCBI): domain Eukaryota; kingdom Viridiplantae; phylum Streptophyta; class Pinopsida; order Cupressales; family Cupressaceae; genus Thuja; species Thuja plicata. The sequence goes on along the minus strand of MU228196.1, from coordinate 1,796,366 downwards.
ATCAGTCATGATGGTGCAACCCTTTTCGGTCCACTCCTTTCGGTGGTCCTCAAGCTCAACCTTCATATCTTCTACCATTTCATCTATAAGATGTATCCACTCAACTCGGCCTTAGTTGGGGCTTTTGGAACTTTAAACCCCGGATCACAAATAACAACCGCATCTATCATGTTTTGCCAATAAGGAGCCCTGTCACAAATAGATTATGATTAGAAATTTAGATGACAAATCATTATGTAGAGTGAATCTATGATTAAACAAGTAGATATAATTAAAATTTAACTTTAAACTTAAAGAAGAAAAAAAAAAATTACCTGGTTGCAATAAATGGAATGTTGCAAAAGTACCAAAAATTTGCAAATTTCTCTTTTGGCAACATCATGAATCTCCTTGTTCAAACCCATGGCGTCAAGCGTGGGTTGTGAGCCAGGAGTAGTGCGAGGGACAAAGTAACTATCCAATCTGTTCTTCCGCACTCTAGGCTGCAATAGGCTAGACTCAATCTAAGTATAAGAACGACTAGCATGAGCACTAGCACTAGGACGAAAAGGAGGCCTAGAAGAACCCTCTCCAACACAACCTACGGATGTGGATGAAGATGCGGCTGGGGGAGCATAGGAGCCAATAGCCCTTAACCCTTCAAATTGTCTTTTCTTATTTAATTTCTCTTGTTCATATTTTTCTAATGCCACTAAACAAGTGTGTTTTGCCTCAACAGTTTGTTTAACGCAAATTGTAATATCATGTCCAGGTATGGCAGCAATGTGGTGGTATTTTAATCTATAAATGCCACCAGAATTTATATCTTTACAAAACATACATTTCATTTGAAATTTTGTTCTTCAAGGAAAGTCTTCGATATATTTCCAACATTCATCTTTTTTACCCATTGTGGAAAATGAAAGTTAAGGTAGTTGCAATAAGAAAATTCAAGTAAAACCTCAAAGTTTCAAACTAATAAACAAAACAGCAAAGCCTACTTTGTAATTTAGTACAACATTCAAAATTTGCAAATGAAAACTAAAAAATTAACAAAAAATGAATAATACACTAACATACAAAAAAAAATCAACACTTACCTCTTACAAATGAGTTGAGGAGTGTTGCTATTGACTCCTTAATGCTCCCAATGCAATCTTATAGCCTCCCCAAATGGATTTTTGATCTCTTTGGTGCTCTTCCTTCTTGCTGGTTGCAAACCTATGGTTTTTCTTTTCTCTTCTTCTCTCTCCCTTTTCCTCTCTTCTACTCATGCTAAACAATTTTGGCGATTTTTTGGATGAATCGCTGGATCGGCGATTCATGTGATTCATGGCGATGAAATCGCCGATCTGGTTCAACGATTCAAAAAAAATCTAGACGCCCGAATCGAATCGCCAAACTGGCAATTCACTCGATTTCTGAGTGATTCTCGTTACTCTAGTTTCAGGTATATTAACTACAGTAGGTGGACTGATAACCTTCTCTGCTTCTGGAGGTGGATTGGCTGCAGGAGCAGTGCTCGCCAATCTAGAAACACCTTCTGTCATCTTCTTCCTTACCTCTTTCATCTCCTCCTTTGTAATACCAGCCTTGGCTACTAGATTATCTACCACATTATCTAATTTCCTCTTCGCTGCAGCTCGAGTCTATTCTTCCCTTATCTTCGCAGACTTCTCTTCATAGGTGCCCCATCTTTCTTCAGATGGGTCAATTGCTGAGGATAGTATATGTTCAACTTGCATAGTCAAAACCTCAGGACTGACTTTATATCCCAGAGGATAACACCATTTCATTCTAGGTTGTACTGCCTCAAAGCAAACACAATCAGTTTCAACCATGAAACAGATTGTATCCTTATACTTCTCTACCAAAGCCTCAAGTATTCTCATCCTCTCTCATCTGTCTCCGCAAAATTTTGATCCCAAATAATTCACCATCAACCCATGTACTGTTCTGTCTTCTATAACTCTGTGTAATCTTATTTCTAGTGGGTTCGTTGTCCTTCCAAGCTCTAGGGTGCATACCAGGAAATTTATGTACAATGTGGATGTACATGTGTATCAATAATGATCCAAACCTAAATGCCTTCGACTTATCCTTCTTTATCTACTTCACTTTCTCCAAAAACTGTTGTGCAAGTACTTTGCAAAGATTATATTTGACGTTTTCCTTTACATTCTATATGCCATCATGATTACTCCCGCGGATACTGAGTTAGGTCGGCTGCTATAATGTAGTTTATATCCAAGAATCATGAAAACTAATCTAACATCTTGCTGAAAGATGTCGGCTATCGTCATTTCCCTCTGGTCCCATATCGAATGGGTTAGGGTTTCCACTTGTTTCTTTGTGTTCTTCTCAGCAACAGGAATGACTCCAGAGTTATCCAAACCTGTTATACCATGAATCAAATCGCTGCATATCTTCACTAGATGATCTCCAATCCAAATGAATTGGTCGTGTACTCTGCTCAGAATGATTTTGATCCATTCCTCTTCGTCAAATTCATAGAGTTGTCATTCACATGACACTAAGATTTTCAAGATGTGTGAACTCTTCTTTCCAATTGCCATATGCTCCAATCATGTCCTTCATCTCCTTATAGATCTCAAAGTCTCCCAGAGACTCATACTTACAGTGAATGTAAGCCCTAATGTCTTCGACATGTAGAACATCGTAGGGTGTTTGTGAAAACGCACATTCGAGATCATCTTCGGTGGATTTAAACGGATGTTTCTTAAATCTCTATCTAAGCCTTTCGACGACATCGAAAATCAACGGAGTATCGATAACCACAGTTCGCAAATGATCCAAATACCTTTTAATTGTCGATTCTGTGAATTTCTGCTTCGATCAATCGCACAATGCACTTGTTTCATTGTTCTTCTGCTCAAATCTCTATTCTTCTTTGGCTCTGCTGCTTTGAATGATGATTAGATAACTTTCTTCGATTGTCCTTATACTTCACTGTGTAAAGAAACAACACGGTTCCCCATAAACTCATCTCTGAACATGATCCAGTCAAATAACAATCTGTTAGTCACTGGATATGGCTCGCAAAGCTATGCAATCATAGATATATGATCCATAACATCTCTACATACTCTCCCTAAGCTCGCAAGAGCTTAATCTCCATAATCTGGGGCTCGATAGATTTCTGATGTTTCTTCCCAATGCTCCCCTAAGGCCATGCTTGGCCATCTAGGTTGATGTAGCAATGTTAGCATCAAGCAAAGACTCAGTAACATCTACTGACTCTTCCTGAACCTTTTCCTCACTTGGTTCTTTTACCTTCCATACCTTATCACGGTTCATATCTCCTACTTTCCTGAAATGACTGTTAAATTCATCTGCAATACTCTTAGCATCACCAATATTCTTCTTTGCATCAATAGGTGGAGGTACACTTATGTTCTCAGTTCTATTGTATCTGCAAAACTTCGCTATGTGTCCAGGATTATGACATTTGTAGCATGTAGGAGGTGGTCTATTCTGATTAATCTGCAACTTACAATACTTTGCGATGTGCCCAAAATTATTGCACTTGTAACATGTGATCTTAGCTACTGTTCCTTCTCTAGTGTAATCTTGTTTGATTCTTGATTGATCAGGCTTCCTACATTCTACCTTCTTGTGTCCATATGCATGACAATTGAAACAATAGCTAGAAAAAGATTCGTAAGGAATTTTACCTCTGCAATCTCTCTTCATGTGTCCAATCTTGTTGCATCTAAAACATCTACCTCTGAAAGGTCTGATCTGATCTTTAGGTTCTTCAAGAGTAGGTCTTTCTTCATCAGTCTTCGCTTCAGATTTCTCTTCCTGAGTCTTTGAACATTCAGCTTCATTGAAGCCAACTCCAGTCATGTCTTCTTTAGGTTTCTGTCTATCTCCCTGCTCATCAATCTTATCACTGCTCATATGAAGTTTTTTAATATGTTTCTTAGCCTCAACAAGTTCTCCCTTTATGATCTGATTATATTTCTCTAATTCCAGATATATGTTCTTATAGTCATCCAGTTCAATCTGCATTTGTCCCATCTGAATATTAGCATCTTTTAAGGTTTCTTCAATTTTGTTTCGGTCATCCTTTACCTGTTAAATCTCTTTAGCCATTTGAAAAGAAATAGTTTCATGATCAAGCTTCAAAGTATCTTTCTCTTGTTCAAACTATCTTATCTGATCTAAAGTATCATTTTCTGAATTCTCTGTTATCTTATCCATAAGATCTTGTCTCTGACTCCTGGATCGTTCAAGTTGTTCCTTCAGTTTTTTTTATGAAACCCCCTACTCTTCTCAATTTGAATTTCAAGTCACCGTTTTATGCTTTAGCCTTATCAAGGTCTTGAAGTTCTGCTTCAAAGTTTTCTTCCAAACTTTCAGAATCCATCTTGATCTCCCTTAAGTTGTTAAGCTTTCTCTCCAAGGGCCAATAGCTCTAATACCAATTGTTAGGATTAAGTAATACTGAGAGGGGGGGTGAATCAGTATTACAGCACTTTAAACTTAAACTTAATAAATGCCAACTTAACAAGATAATTAGTGAAATGAAAAAAACATAAACACAAAACACATAACTCATAACACCATGAATTTGTTCTCGAGGAAACCCTGGCCAAGTGAAAACCCCGGTGGGGATGGTACTCACAAATATGCACTAAAAGTATATTGTCCCTGTTAGGAGCTGAATATTACATTAGTACATTTCCCTGTTAAAGGAATACAAAACCTTGTTAAAGGTATACACTAAGCTCACTGCTCATACAATCATAAATGTCTTTGTTACAATGCTTTATCAAAATGAACATAAACAAGCATCTGTTATGCTTAGGTAGTTCCAGTTGTAGCTCGCATCATCATCTGTCTAATTCTGACATCACAATGCATCCATTCATCTGTTTGCATACATGCCATACTTTGCTTCTCAAAAGCTCTTCATATATATACATTATTACATATCCAGTTGGCTTCCAAATACATCACAAAATGGAACTAACACTTATACAAAAAGTAAATACAAAGTCGGTGACCTTACACTACCAAAATAGGTAATACACAATCTGAATCCAACATAGCACGTTTGGATTCCACGTCATACTCCCTCAATCATTGCAACCTTTCATCTATCTTGTATCACTACTACTTTGTCTTCGCATGCCTTCAACATATTGTAACTTACAGCAAGCAACTCCAAATCATAAGCGACCTTGATTGAAGGTCATATATATCCCAAAATAGCTTCCCCTAAGCTCGCACGTCTTCATTTACCATATAATGTGTTCGCTGACCAAAATTGTACACTTGTACCCTGTAAATCTGCTTTCTGGACTTAGTCGTTTTGCAAGCCTTAACTCCAAAATTGTGTTCCACTACAAGCAATCATTCATAACTGATGTGTTGCCATAAATGAAAAGCCTAATGTGTTCCTGAACACTCCTGAATGAGCCACTTGCCAACAGAGAGAACAATTTTTGTTTTCAAAAAATCTATGATGAGATTTTGTTGACGTTCTGCTTGATTGCAGCTACGTGCACTTGTCATGAGATGACAAACTAAAGATCTCTCTCTTGCTAAGAGGGAATGTTGAATATGGTAGCTGCGATAGAGATCATTTTACCTCTGATGATTGTTGTTAATTCTATTCAGCGATGTCTCTCCTCTCTGGTTCCTGCTGATGATGTCTTTGTTTCCCTTCTTTGCATTGTTCGAATGTTGTCGTTCGTGATCTTTCTCGGTTTCTCTACTTACGTCGAGCTGAGGATTATCTCGTATGTTTGTGCTTCCTTATTTCTGTTTGTGTTCTCATTTTTGGCTTCGTGCGTGTGGCATCATGGTTTCTATATACTTCTTATGAACAATGACATAGCATAGTGCGATCATTTGGCTTTGCTGGCAGGATGCTTTGTCAGTTTATTATGATTGTTGATTCTCATTCTTTTTGCCTCAGCTTTTATTATCATCGATTGCTTCATCAATGTTGACTCCCCTCATAATTGAAGATGTTGCTTCATTTTGAATGATGTTGTGTAAATTCTATATTGCTCTTCGGTTGCTCTACTTGGCTCTCTCCATGTGTCGATTGGGAGTTTTGCGTAACCAACAAAGTCATATCATGTGCGATAGACTTGTCTTTCGGTGTGCCACAACTCTCTGTGTGGATCATTCTTCTTGCGTGAAGTCTTATGTCTCCCTAGGAGTGATTGTTGGGAGTTGGTTGGTTTTTCGCAGACAATTATAGTGTGCTTTGTATGTGAGCAGAGCGGTAATAATAATAGTTTTCTCTATGTAATAATAATAATAATAGTCATAGTGTGCTATGTATGTGAGCAGAGCAGAGGTGATTCTTTATGTATTGTTTGTATGCGATCATCTTATATATATCTCCATATTGTGATTAATCGAAGTTTTTGTCTCTATTGCTTATGTTATATGATCATTGTATGATCATTGAGCATTTTGGTGTCCAAGTTGTTTAAAAGGCTTATTGACTGTCAAGCTGTGACGTCAATAAGGGAAAGATTTTGTATTTGACATTGAACCTAAATAAAGGCATCATCGTTTTTGTGAGTTGGGTTGTTTCCCTCAAAGAGGAGGGTTTTTCCTAGGATAATTTCCTTGTGTTCTCTGTTATTTGAGCTTTTGTATTTCATTTGTTTAAATCTTATTGTTCTGGTTCATAAATTTAACAAATATAGCATTGTAAATTATTTGCACCTCATTGGTGTCTACAATTCCACGCTTGTTTAGTACTCACCTAAGTGTGTTTAAATTTAGCATGCATTTTAGTACTTCATATTGCACTTAATGAATACCTAATTTATAATATGAGTCTCTCCTGATTAAATTTCATCAAAAACCTATGTGGGCCCTTATTTCTAGGTGTGCCCTTTAATTATTTCATCTATTCAATCATTTCTTGATTGTATAGGCCGCATGTTACCATGTGTGGCCCTTCATATTTCATCTCGATGCCGCAACTCAATTTCCATTTGAATCTGGCATCCCTTCTCCGAATAGGACCCATGGTCTTGGTTTTGAGCCTAATTGGAGGGAATAGGCTGACCCAATTGGCCTATTTCCGATGATTTGCTCAAAATTGGAACCATGTTGCAGTCATTTGGTTTTGGCAGGAATTTCAAACTCACATTGGGTTTCTCTAATTATTTCATCAGGTGATGTATAAAAGCGAGTATCTTACTTAATTTTGGAGAGACGAAAGAAATTGCAAGCCTAACTCCACAATTTGAACACATCCTATGAAGTAAAGATCTGCAAATCAAAGAAAGACCAGCAAGCATCAAGATCCAAGAACCATTTTTCAACATTAACATCAACATGGAATCTTCAAGGGATGGTGAAGGATAATAGGAAATTACCGACTACTGATTGGCTTGTACTCCTCCCCTCGGGTTGGGTATGATTTCATGTTATTCTCATATCTCTCTACATAAGCTTCAGATTTGAATTCCTTTATTTCAAGTTACATTATCACATGCAATTTCAATTACATTATCATATAGGTTTTTATTCTAACATGTTTGAGTAGATCTGTAGGTCACATTTATGCATTTAGCTCATGGCAATCTTAGACAAGCTTAAGATTCAAGAGCACACACAAATCCAATTTCAATTAAAGGCTATTTGTGGAGGTAGAAATCACCAAAACAAGGGGGTTGACTACGGCAAACCCCTACACAGCCACACCCACACTCTCTCTCTATTTTGCAGGTGCAAACACAGTTCAAAACTGATTCCAACAGGAAAAACCAACTCATTGCTCAAAGACAATTCCAGACCTGCTAAATTCAATAGACTAGCTCAGCCTAGCCCCCCCAAAAGCAGCTCAAATGTAGCCCAGACTCAATTTCCAGTGTTACCCCGAGTTTCCAGGATGGGGACGGCAGGGGACGAGGGGACGGGTTTTCGGGACAGCAAATTTTTTTGCCAAGTCTGGGGACGGCAGGGGACGGCTATATATATATATATATATATATAGGGAAATTTTAACAATATAGGGAAATTTGCATATATACATTACATTCATATGAAAGCATGGATAAAGCATGCCATTTAAACATCATACTCAT
>MU228196.1:1775882-1787982 GCA_018584345.1 Thuja plicata | reverse complement strand
AGTGGATCAAGTATATGTCTCCCAATGCTCTTCTCACTCTAGACCACATTCTCCAATGATCTAAATTGGGGTTACACCGTTACTCCCCTAAAACTACACCTCCAGTTCATTGTAAGTGGACTGATATAAATACAAACAAGTTTGCTATACAATTCCAATCATGATATAGGTTTGTTACAGCAAGATGACACCTTGATACAACCTCCACTTTTCACCAAATCTTCTACGAAGGACCCAAACCAGCACAAAACCAACCAAGCATTGATGTATTGCCACAAAATGACATAAAGATGCATGTTCCAGATCTTTAATGCACTTTTCATACTTTCCCAAAACCTTGCAAACAATCTGCTATATGATTTTGAGTGTGTAGCATGACTGTAACAACATTCTTAATATAACAATTCTTAATGTCATGTTGCCAAATACTAATCTGAGGACCCCAAACAATAGTAATTAACTACCAAACAATAATAAATATAATAGGGCAAACTTGGAAGGAGGGGCCCACTTTAAAATTAAAAAAGAAAAGGGTTTTATAAAAGAAAAATGTGTTTTTTAAAGTGTTGATGTAGTCTATCCTATTGGGGACTTCCAAGGTGTCCCCAAGGCGTCCCCAGCCGTCCCCCCAATTTTGGGCGAAGTCCCCGAGTTTCCGGGACGTCCCCTATCTTTTTTAGAAAATTGGGGACAAGGTGGGGACATCCCAAAGCCGTCCCCCCGTCCTGGAAACGTCCCCGCTCCAAAAACGGGGGGTTTTTGGCCGAGGACGCACCCCCAGGTAACACTGTCAATTTTAGATAGTGGGGACCCGGAGCCGAATGCATATCAGTCTATGCAGTCTCGAGAATCAGGAGACCAGGTCAGCCTATTCCAAGTAGAAACAATTCAGATTTGAATCACAAGAGAACAGAGCTCTTCCCAATTTACTTTTGTACTCAGTTTGTGATTTCAAAAAGTTTGCTTCTGTCATTTTCAGTTATTAGCATAAAAACCCTAGCTTACCCTCCTCTTGATTCTAAGCAACAAGGGAATAGAAGCCCCAAGAGCACAGATACTAAATTGACCCTCTTGCATCAGGGGTTAGTCAATCATATTCATCTCTTGGTGGCTTCATATTTTAATGTGATTGGAAAAGAGGGTTCTCAACTTCGTTTGAACTATCCCATTCTCCACCATCACAGTGGCAACTTGCAATAGTCCAACAAATGTATATTTAAAATGGGTAAGTTGAAATGGGGTGGACGATTATCTTCCCAATGAAAACCTATCACCGTACAAAATAATGAGCCAACACAAGTGGCTTCTCGCTGTATGAAACCGCCATCCCGCTGAGTAAGTATCTGGACAACACGTTTTAAAAAAATTAACAGCAATGGCAGGAAACTCCCAGTGTGAAGTTTGACATTTCCGGTGGGGTATTCCCCACAAAAAATAGCCTATTGACTAATTATTTTGTTCTTAAAAGATGCAAATAAGAACATCTACCAGACACTGCACTCTAGAGCAGAAGCTCACCAATCTCTGTAATAGACCGCAGAAATATCATGTTTCTAACTGAGAAAGTGAATACAAAATAAACCAGATACGGCTTAATCTATTGCACTTGTTCTCTGCCAACTAGACGAGACCATCCATTTAATTAGGGTTTTTAATTCAAATTAATTTGCAGAGCATCAACAAGAAAAAATAAACTACTAAATTCCTGTCATCGTGCACTTGCAATGCTATTCCATCATTCTAGCTTTCAAAATCAGCAACAACACCAAACAACATTCTGTCATCCACAAACCATTTTGTCATTTCGACTTTCAAAATCAACAGGGCCGCTGCACAACCACAACCCATTGCAACATCATCCCAGCTTTCAAACTCAGCAACAAGGCCACACAAAATTCATCATTCCAGCTTTCAAAATCAGCAACAACACCAAATTCCTGTCATCATGCACTTGCAATGTTATTCCATCATTCTAGCTTTCAAAATCAGCAACAACACCAAACAACATTCTGTCATTCCAGCTTTCAAAATCAGCAACAGGGCCACAAACCATTCTGTCATTTCGACTTTCAAAATCAGCAGGGCTTCTGCACAACCACAACCCATTGCAACATCATCCCAGCTTTCAAACTCAGCAACAAGGTCACACAAAATTCATCATTCCAGCTTTCAAAATCAGCGACAGGGCTGCACAACTGCAACCATAGTTTATGTAGAATTACATCTATTATTTCCATTTTTTTCAAAGAAAGCCAACAACATTCCATCACTTCTGTTAAAAAATTCTATCATTTCCATTTCTTTTTAAAAAATTAACATTCCATCATTCCAGCTTTCAAAATCAACAACAGGACTGCACAATCATGACCACGGTTTCTGTTAAAAAAACCTCTACCATTTCCTTTCTTTCAAAGAAATCCAACAACATTCCATCACTCCAACTTTTAGAATCAATAGTATGGTACAAAACCACAACCAAGGTTTCGGTTTCTATGGAAAAGCCTCTTCATTTTCATTTTCACCACAACCGTATTTTCTGATAAAAGCCCCTTATCATTTCCATTTTCTTCAAAGAAATCCAACAAAACCTCATCATTCCGGCCTTTTAAAAACAACAACAGTGCCGCACAACCATAGCCCTACTTTCAGTAGATATCCTATCCATTTTTACCATGACCACAGATTTTGTATGAAAGCATCTTTCAATTTCCAATTTTTTCCATCAGATTTTTATAACGACAAATTTTTCAAATAAATCCAACAATATTTCTTTATTTCTGTAAAAGGCCTCTATCATTCCAGCTTTTAAAATGAACATTACGGCTGCACAACCTCCATTTTTTTCAAAAAAATCCGATCATATCCCATCACTCCAGCTTTCAAAAACTACAACAGAGCTGCACACCACAACTACAGTTTCTGTAAAAAAGAAGATTTTACCACAACACTGATGAACACATTTTCATTTTGTGATGTCCCCTTCTAGCTAGATACATCATTCTAGCTATTGATTAGCCTATCAGTGGGCCCTTGTAGGCTAGTAGAGATGGATAAAGGGTCAGTTTGTGCACAGGGGAGATATGGTTGTTTGATGGTTCGACTTCAACAGAGCTCAGTGCCTTTGTTTTGGTTTGGTGAGATGATTGAGACTCTATTTGTTTGAGTTTTGCTATTTTTAGTAGGATGATATGGTCACATGGGGAATAATTACACAGACTCCTGTTTCAGATGATGGAACTAGATTCATAGTATTGAGGGAGTTATTGCATTTTCATTGGCCTAGCATTTAATTAATGATTTATTTATTGGCTCATTTTCCAATGTTTGGCGATATATTTAAATGATATTAATGATTATTTCATTAAATGTATTTTTATTGCAAATTGCACAATTGCCTTTTTGGTGCGATTAGGGTTGGACCACCTCTATAAGTTGGCATGGGAAAGAAGAAGGGCATCCATTATGGTCATCATTCGATTATTGATTTCTCTTTGAGCTCTGAGCAAGTGTTTCAGCATTCGCCATTGGAAAACGGAGTTCTTCTATGTGCTTCCATTTGAGCTGGTGAAATATACGGCGAATTTGGGAAATTAGAGAGTTTCATCCAGGAACTCTATTGTGCTTCAGCAGAGGTTTTATTTAGCAGTCAGAAGAGATAGACAAAAATTAATTGCAGCTGCTACAGTGCGTGAACAGTGCCGCGCTACAGTAACCTGAACAATGTCGCGCTACAGAGACGTGAACAGTGTCACGCTAGAGTAAACGCTACAGTACTAAGCTGTAACAGCAAATGCAAAAAGGTTTAAGCTGCCATTTGAAGCGGATAACATCACTACTTCAGCCGTTGATACTTTCATACCAAGTTTTTGATGAAGTTTTATAGATGTTTTTGTATTCATTTCCAATAAAGAAATTGTCCCTTATTTCCAAGATTCTTTATTAGTTTTCAGATTTGATTAATCCGAAGCATTTGAAAGTTTTGAGAAATAGTATTAGTTTTCAATTTGCTTTTGTTCAAACCCTATTCAAAAACACAAAAAAAATCACATATATCAAAACAAACAAAAGAAACAATACAGTCCAGCAATCGGAACCTGTGAAGGGTTCTTACATTGGTATCAGAGCTAAATCCTGCCATCCTGAGGGTTAGGGATTTTACATGCAGCCAAAGGAAGTTGGTCCTCACAGGTATTACACACGCAGGAGAACCTTCCTTGAAGGTGAACAGGTTGTAGACAGGCAGCCGGTCACCATGGGTGACAGGCATGATGGCAGCCCACCCAAGGTAAACAAAAACAATGAAGATAAGGAAACAAGAGAGTTCTTTAGAGCCATGGTTACAGGGCAGCAGCAGGTAGCTCAGGCGTTACAGGCTCTTACCACTATGGTTGACCACATGAACCCACCAGCAAGGCCGAATCTGGATCAGGAGGATAATAGGAGTGTTCACGGTCCTCCACGTGTACAGAGGACACATTCTAGGACAGCAGACAGGCCTACACGTCCCACCTTTGTTAGAGAGGAGCCAGTAGAGGAAGTCGGGGATGAGATGTTTGCAGACATCCTTATGGCTACTAATGATGAATGGGAACTATTGGTGCCACAGGTGCGAGAGAGGATGACTTTTGAGAGGTTTGTGAACCAAAGAAGAGAACACTACCGTGCAGTCAGACAGGACAGGAGACCTCGGGGGCAATTGTGAGTTGAAGCGTGCTACAGGCAAGCTTTCATTGTCTACTTTTGATGGTAGTGGCAGAATGACAGCTCAAGCTTGGATTCACAAGCTTGATACTTTTTTAGCCTTACGGCCTATGACAGAGGTTGAAGCAATAAAATATGTCACCTTGCATTTGGAAGGAGTTGCACATGATTGGTGGTACCATGGGATGGTCACTCTTCAGCATAATAAGGTAACAGTGTATCAGGACTATGTGGACAAATTAGTGGAGAGATTTGATAAAAAAAGATCCTAGGGTCTACTTCAGAGATTTGGCTCAATTGAAACAAACAGGAAGTTTGGATCTTTTTATTAATGAATTCCAGCAGTTGTCAGTTATAGTGCCAAACATATCGGACAAGAGATTGATAGTCTTGTTCATGGAAGGGTTATCCGAACCACTGAGAGGTTGGGTAAAGGCTTTTGATCCTTTCACCTTGCAGGAGGCTATGAAGAAAGCCCAAGATATGAAACATGCAGCTCCAAGCAATAAACTCCATCCCAAAGGAGCATCCTCAGGTAAGGACAGTAAACCATTCTTCAAGAAACCAGAAAGGGCTGATTTTAAAAATGAAAACAAAGATAAATCCTTCTCTTGATAGAGAAACACTTTACGATTTGAGGAAGAAAAATTTGTGTTTTTATTGCAAAGGACCATATGACGCAAATCATGATTGCCCCTTAAGGCCCAAGGGCAAGGCAAATCGTGTTATGTGGGCATACTATGAGGATTCAAAATCTAAAAATTCTGATCAGCAGTCTAATTCTGAGGAACCAGCAGTGGAAAAAGAGGAAAAAGGTCCCGGAGAATTGAACAAAATGGTCACAGGTGATGAGAAGGTCGAGGGTAGACTTAAGGAGGCACGTCTCACCAGCGTACAGTAGGAAGGATCATTTAGGATGAGAGGAGTATTGGCAGGAGAGCGAGTTATCACTTTGCTTGATACAGGTGCCACTCATAATTTTACTGATTCCAGATTGGTTGAGAGGTGTGGGATACAGACAGAGCAGTTTGAGGGTCTGAGAGTGAGGGTAGCTGATGGCTACGTCCTCAAGTGTGACAGGAAGATTACAGGTCTACCCCTAAAGATCAACAACTTTGATTTCAAAGCAGATTTTTATGTTGTAAACATGGGTGAAAACGATTTGGTCTTAGGTATGACTTGGTTACATGATATTGGGGTGTTCACTCTCAATTTGAGGGATATGGAGATGAAGTTCAAGTCGGATGGGAAGACTCACATACTTAAGGCCATCCGTGACAGTGAGTTTAGGATGATGTCTTGCACACATGTGGAGAGTTTGTTGAGGCATGATCAGGTGGAATGGGCAGCGCGTTGTACCTCGATGCCATCACACGAGGGGCAGCAAAAATCAGAGTATCACCCAGACATACAGGAGCTGAGAATTAAGCATTATAAGGTGTTCAGTGATATCCCACCTGGTAGACCTCCTGATAAGGGTATTGAGCATATCATTGAGTTGGAGGAGGGTGCCAAACCCATTATGATCACACCTTACAGGCATCCGAAGAGGCTGAAGGATGACATAGAAAAGACCATCAAGGACTTACTTGCCATGGGCCATATTAGACCAAGTAAATCTCCTTTTGCTTCTTCAGTGGTATTAGTGAAGAAGAAAGATGGCACGCTCAGGATGTGCATTGATTATAGGATCCTAAACAGAAAAACAATAAAAAAAGGTACCCCATCCCTCGAATAGATGAGTTGATAAATGAGCTCCATGGTGCTTGTTTCTTTTCGAAGATTGATTTAAGATCGAGATATCATCATATCAGAGTTAGGAAACAGAATATAGAGCCTTCAAATGTCATTGTGGTCATTTCGAGTTTGTAGTTATGCCATTTGGGCTAGCTAATTCTCCTGCTACTTTTCAGTCCACAATGAACAGGGTTTTCCAGCCTTAATTGAGGAAATTTGTACTCGTCTTCTTTGATGACATCCTTGTTTACAGTAAAACATGCAATGAGCACTTACAACATCTAGATACAGTGTTGGGTATTCTGAGTAGAGAATCTTTGTATACAAAAGAATCGAAATGTGACTTGGGTATGTCGGAGTTGTTGTACCTGGGTCACATCATCAGTGCAAAGGGCATGCACATGGATCCCGAAAAGATATGTGCTATCATTGAGTGGCCTACACCATTGAACCTTACCCAATTGAGGGGATTTCTGGGGTTGTGTGGGTTTTACAGGAGGTTTGTCAGTGGATATTCCAGGCATGAAGCACCCTTGACAGATTTGATGAGAAAGGGGGCTTTTTTGTGGACTCTTGAGGCACAAGAGTGTTTTGATAAATTTAAGGAGTTGATGACTTCTTGTCCAATGCTAGCTTTGCCAGATTTCAACAAACCTTTTGAACTACATTGTGATGCATCTGGAGAGGGGGTTGGAGCGGTGCTTATGCAGGACAGGCACCCGATTGTTTATGAGAGTAGGAAGCTCAAGGGACCAGAGAGGAGCTTCAGCAATTATGATAAGGAAATGTTGGCCATAATGCATGCTTTGGCCAAATTTAGGCAATACTTAGTGGGCAGCAAATTTTGCATCAAAACAGACCATAATAGCTTGAAACATTTCCTAGGGCAGCGAGACTTGAATGACAGGCAGCAGAAGTGGGTAAGTAAGTTACCGTCCTATGATTTTGATATCACATATTTCAAAGGGTCACAGAATGTTGTGGCAGATGCCTTGTCATGTAGACCCCACTTGAGCGTGATGACAGATATAGCTGAGGATTGGAGACACTTGATCCTTGGAGAGTATGCAAAGGATACATGGGCATCGGGATTTATAGATGGAGCCATACAAGACAGTAATTATACCCTTGTGAATGAGCTTATCATTTACAAAGGGCGTAATTTTTTGGTTCCAGGATCAGAGGTGAGGAGGACGGTGTTGAGGACATATCATGATTCACCCATGGCAGGTCATCCTGGTTTCTATAAGACTTACCGGCAGATTAGAGAGCGCTTTTCTTGGAAAGGGCTCAAAGTTGAGGTGTTACAGTATGTGAGAGTGTCCTACCTGCCAGCAAAACGAGCAGGAACACTCTTACCTAGCTGGGTTGCTACAACCACTTCTGATTCCTGACAAGAAGTGGGAATGTTTGTCTATGGATTTCATCACAAGTCTGCTGAGAGCTCAAGGCAGAGACTGTATATATGTTGTTGTTGATCGACTTACGAAGTTTTCTCACTTCTTTCCAATCGTGGTTACATACACTGCTACACAGGTGGCAGAGTTGTTCTTTCGTGAGGTATTCAAATTGCATGGCTTACCTTGGAGCATAGTCAGTGACAGGTTCAGCAGATTTATGAGTCACTTCTGGCAGGAGTTGTTCAGATTGTACGGGACAGAGCTCGTTCCAAGTACTAGTTATCACCCACAGACAGATGGGCAGACAGAGATAGTAAACAAATGGGTGGAGGGATACCTTAGGAACTACATAGCAAGGCAGCAGAAGGCGTGGGTCAAGTGGATTTACCTTTGTGAGTAGTGTTACAATTCCACTTACCACATGTCTATCCAGATGTCACCTTTCATGGCATTATATGGGTATGAGGCACCCAATTTCATGGATCTGTTATTGAGTGATAGTAGAGTGCCTAGTGCAGGAGATTTGTTGCAGGAGAGCCAAGCCATTGTAAAGGCTCTTAAGGAGAATATTGCTAACACACAGAATCAGCAGAAGCAGTATGCAGATTAGAAGAGGACTGAGCGGTCATTTGAGGTAGGGGATATGGTATACTTGATGTGGCAACCTTACCACCAGTCCACTCTTAAAAAGAGTGGTGCCAAGAAACTTAAGCCACAGTACTATGGACCCTTCAGGGTGATCAAGAGAGTTGGGGAGGTGACTTATGAGTTGGATTTGCCGGCAGAGAGCAAAGTCCATAATGTTTTTCATGTGTCACATCTCAAAAAGGCGTTAGGACATTATATTGTTCCCTCTACAGTGCTTCCACCCTTGGATGATGAGGGCAAGTTGGTTTTGGTGCCAGAGGCTATCATTAAGTTCAGGGAGAGGAATTTGAGGAGGCATACTATCAGAGAGTACTTGGTGAAATGGAAGGACATGCCCGTTGAGGATGCTACATGGGAAAGCGAGGAGATTTTAGAGCATCTGGAGTTGAGATTGCTTGAGGACAAGCAATTTCAGGGAGGGCGAACAGTGATATCCCCTTCTAGCTAGAGACATCATTCTAACTATTGATTAGCCTATCAATGGGCCCTCATAGGCTAGTAGAGATGGATAGAGGGTCAATTTGAGCACGAGGGAGATATGGTTGTCTGATGGTTCGACTTCGGCAAAGCTCAGTGCCTTTGCTTTGGTTTGGTGAGATGATTGAGACTCTATTTGTTTGAGTTTTGCTATTTTTAGCAGTTCGCTATTTTTAGCAGGATGATATGGTCACATGGGGAATAATTACACAGACTCTTGTTTCGGACAGCATAACTAGATTCACAGTATTGAGGGAGTTATTGCATTTTTATTGGCCTAGCATTTAATTAATGATTAATGATTTAATATTAAGTTGTAAAATAACTTTATATTAAATCACTTAAGTTATGGGTCTAAGTATCATTAAAAGGGGCCAAAGTAATGAATTATATTTATTGGCTCATTTTCAAATGTTTGGCGATATATTTAAATGATATGACATTTAATGATTATTTCATTAAATGTATTTTTTATTGTGAATCGCACAATTGCCTTTTTGGTGCGATTAGGGTTGGACCACCTTTATAAGTTGGCGTGGGAAAGAAGAAGGGCATCCATCATGGTCATCATTGGATTATTGATTTCTCTTTGAGCTCTGAACATGGGTTTCAGCATTCGCCATTGGAGAACGGAGTTCTTCTATGTGCTTCCATTTGAGCTAGTGAAATATCCAGCGAATTTGGGAAATTAGAGAGTTTCATCCAAGAACTTTATTGTGCTTCAGCAGAGGTTTTATTTAGCAGTCAGAAGGAGATAGACAAAAATTAATTGCAGCTGCTACAGTGTGTGAACAGTGCCATGCTACAGTCACATGAACAGTGTCGTGCTACAGTGACGTGAACAATGTCACCCTACAGTACTAAGCTATTACAGCAAATGCAAAAAGATTTAAGCTCCCATTTGAAGCGGATAACATCATTACTTCAGCCGCTGATGCTTTCATACCAGGTTTTTTATGAAGTTTTATAGATGTTTTTGTATTCATTTCCAATAAAGAAATTGTCTCTTATTTCCAGGATTCAATATTGCATTCAGATTTGATTAATCCAAAGCATTTGAAAGTTTTGAGAAATAGTATTAGTTTTCAATTTGCTTTTGTTCAAACCCTCTTCAAAAACACAAAAAAATCACATATATCAAAACAAACAATACAGTTCAGCAATCGGAGCCCGTGAAGGGTTCTTACACATTTACACTACAACCATAATTTCTGTATAAAAGTCTCTTTATCATTATTTTCAAAGAGATCCATTAGATTTTCAGAGTTCCATATTTAAAAAAAAGCTGTTAGATTTTCAGAATGCCATAATTTTTTAAAGAAATCCATTAGGTTTCCATAGCATTAACTAGTTTTCATCACAATGTTTCTATTTTTTTCATAAATTTATATTTTTTATTAACAGGTTTTCATTAACCAGTAACCAGTTTTCACCGTTCATGTGTCTCCATCTCTATCCATAAGAATTTGATGCCCCTCCATTCATTAAAATTTTTACCAAATTTTTACCAACCAATTTTAATAATTGATGCCTCCCTCAATTTTCTTTTTTTTAGGTAAATAGTGGGATTAGGGCCCACTCCCAATCCCAAACCGGCATTAACACCATTTGGGGCAAGTGGGGATTTGAACTTTGGTTGTACCATTAACAGTGCAACCAACAAACCGCTACACCACAAGGTGATTCCGCTCTCCCCCCCCCCCCATTTTTATTATTGATGCCTCTANCCCCCCCCCCCCCATTTTTATTATTGATGCCTCTACATCCATTAAAAAAATCAGATGCCTCTTCCGATTTCCATCATTGATGCCTCCCCTCCATACTAATTTTACAGCTAATTTTCATCATGATGCCTCCCCAATCTTTGTGAGTGAATACCTCTCCATCAAACAATTTTCAATTTTCATCATTGATGCCTACCCTCCATACTAATTTTATAGCTAATTTTCATCATGATGCCTCTACAATTTTCATCATTGATGCCTCTCTATCCACAACGAATGATATCTCTCCGTCATTAAAAAAAAATCCATCCATAAAATTTTCATCATTGGTCAGTGTCTATGGCAATTAGTTTTTATCACTACCATTAAAAGTTTTAATCGACACCATTTAAATCAAAAAGAAACGGATTCTCTATTAAAAACCCTTTCTTCCTCCGGGAAGAAATGTTGAAAACCTCAAAAAGCTAATAAGCCTCGTTTCTTAGCTGTAAATGGGGAAGGAAATATTAAGTAAATATGATGACTAACCCTAGCACTAGACAAAAATTAAGTATTATTAAACTTACCAAACATCTCACAATCTCTTTGTATTTTAAATTTCATTTCTGAATAACTACTAGTTTTGTTTAATTTCAAAAATCTAACTTTTTTTCCTCTAATTTTACTTACCATTCTTCCATCTTTCCAATTCCGTCTATTCTGAAAAATTCAAAAACCATATTTCCATCGAACTTTGGAATATACATTTACAGTGCCTGCAAATTCAACCACGCAATACAACGCTGTGTCTAAATATCACAACTGTCATAGCAAAATCAATTAAATTCACTTCAATAAAATATTAAATTGCTTACCAAACAATTTCAACATTACATGAAGCTGCGACCAAAATACCGGAGTATATTGAGACAGCCCTGGACAGACATACAAGCTGTCTATATATCTTTTTGCAAACCCTACATCATCTGAAACCCGAAGCCCAAACTGAAATAAAGGATAATCTGTTATGTTAGGTTTTTTGTTATGTCTTTGGTGTAAGTTTCGGCAAGATCTCTTTTTTTTTTTTGAAAGTAGGTATGCATGAAAATTTACAATGGTGAAATTAGTAAATATTTATGCAATTTGTAAGTGCGTTAGTTTTTTATTTTTATCTTTCCACTTAAATTAATAGAATGGTATAATATAACTAGCTATATATATATTATATAATTTATATAGAGAAAGTCGAGAGATATCAATGCTTTAATTTTTAGATGTGAATTTTTTAAAAGTAAATTAAAGCCTCCATATCTCTAGGCTTTCTCTATATAAATTATATAATATATAATATATATATAGCTAGTAGCATCGGGAGGGGCAAGTCCTAAGAATTAAATTAAATAATTTAATTTATTGTATAATATAAATTTATTA
>MU228196.1:1685826-1760427 GCA_018584345.1 Thuja plicata | reverse complement strand
CAAATTAAATCTTTGATCCATGCATTAATTACGGTTACCCATGCATTTACATAGTGTGGATCAATCTTGCTTATCCTCAATTAACTTTACATATCCCAATAAAATTAATTATGTCGGCCAAAGATCTTAAATCTCAACAATTACCAAAATATTGTTGCTCGGCCAACACAGTGTTCTTTCGCTCGACAATTTACTAGCGCTCGGTCATCAATGACTTCGCTCAACATTTTATTGGCGCTCGACACAAACTGTTCACAGTAAACTATCACCGACAGATAAACAACACATTACTTTGCCAATGTGCCAAATGATCAAGTACCCTTGTCATTTCCCATGACTCAACCATTCCACTTGGTCTTCTTGTTAAATATCCTTCATCAATCAATAGATATGGTACTCAAACAGATAGCAATAGTCTCACCAGTTAAGGTTTGACATCAATGACAAAACAACAATTGTTTCCATTGTAGCTTTCCAACAATCTTTCCAACACACACACACACACACACACACACACACACACACACACACACACTTTCTTTATAAAAATAAAAATCCTTATTTATTAAGTGCTATATTTTAAAGTAAATTGAGGAATGAAATATATTTATAAAAAAGGAAACAATGGTTGAACGTTCTTATATATTAAATCTTAATTTCAAATTCCAAATTTCAAATCAAATCACAAATATCTATTAACTAAGAGTCCATTTGCCATTGAGAATTGAGAGTGGGCTTTTAATAATTGAGACTTAAGGCAAGAAAAACTTTAATGAACGGAACCTTTGCATGCTGGAACGGGGGTGTGGAAAACTCATCGACAACATCTATATTTTAAAGAAAAAGGGGTGAATTAGGGAGACGGGGACAAGCTAAGAAGAAATTTAAAAAAAAAACAAGAAGTTGGGAATCGATTCCATACATAGGGCATTTTAGGAAAAAGAGAAAGTAAATTCAGGCTAGTTACAAAGGAGAAAAATGAGATTTGTGCTGGAGGGAGTCGCTATTCAGATTCTTTGAAACTGCTAGGTTCCTCATTACTTCATTTTTGGAAAATTGTTGTATTATGAATTAAGGCATTTCACATTATTATTTCAGTTTTGAAAGAGTAAAAGTACATTACTTAAATGTTGTATTGAAATTGAGTTGAATAGAAAATACTGCATTTTTTTGTTTCTTCAATTTAAGGCAGAGCTTGATCGAACTCCAAACTGTATGGAAAGATTTATAAACTTCAAGTGTATTTCCATTTCCTTTCCGTAGCTTATGAAACTTTTAGTTCTTGAGCAATATTACACTATGTTGGTAGTTTTTGAACCATGCTAGTTTTTTTCATTGAGCAGCGTTCTAAACTTTTTAATGTTTTTGGAATTATACTGATATGAGAGGAAATGTTCAGAGCACCGAGTCTTCCATAATACATCACCACAAAGTAGTTTTCCTAGTGCTAGCGTCCATTTGCTTAAGAAATTTTTACCCTTTGATTTCTTAGAGATATTACTGAGACTATTTTGTTTTTTTATCCTCAGAGCCGCAGATCACTGTCACTAGATATGAAAATTAAGATTCAATTTCTTAAAATTATATGCTTAAACCTGTACTAAACTTCTTTCCTTTTGAATTCCTTGGCATACGAATGGGATATTCCTGGCTTCTAGTTGGAAGATTTGATTGTGGTATCGGTTAGTTAACTTAACCTGTAGCGAAACCCTTATCAGTCCATAAGTGCGTACTCACCTGGGATATCGATTACTCTCTCTTGTGTTGTGTAGATCCAATCCTACTCCACAATCTTGAATTAACGAGGGGTTAGTAGTGCCGATTTGAAATGGGGGTAAGCAATAAAAAATACTAAGAACCAATCCATGAACAATAAAAAAACTAGCAATCAAGGAGGAATACAATTCAATGCAAACCAACAAAGCTTAAATCTTCTATTGCCTCTCTCTACTCCTTCTGAAATGTTGTATGTGTGGTGCTTAGTATTGGTATTGACAACATCTATGACTTGGGAGTGTCGAGAAATGATATTGATTTTGATCACAAGAATGATTTGAATGCCTCTAGCAAGAATCCTACAGAGTAAGGGCACACAAAAGCTTGAAATCCTCGATCCTTCAAATGCTTGTGAAGGGTTGATTATATAGAATATGGAAAATGATTTGAATGGTTGAGATTGATCCCAAAGATTAGAGAATGAATGGTTGAGATCAAAAGGAACTGGAGAAGCAATCAGTAAACTCCACCTCTTCAACTAGGAGAGAAGAGGTGATGTTTTAGTTAACTGATGAGCAACTAGTAAACTCCACCTCTTCAACTTGGAGAGAAGATATAATGTTTTAGTTAGCTGAGAGCAACTAGTAAACTCCACATCTTCAACTTGGAGAGAAGAGGTAATGTTTAGTTAACTGAAAAGTTGATCGTGAGTTACCTTTTTGAGCTTGAGAAAGGATTCATTTTAATATTTAATTAATTTTTGTAATTAAAGCATTTAAACATGTGATAATTGAATTCTTTTTTTATTTAGAATTGAATTATTGAGTGAAATTAATTAAATTAATTAAATTAAAAGAATTAATTAATAAGTTTAAATATTTAAATTTAAACTTTAGGAAATTACAATTTAATTAATTAATGAAGATTAATTAATTAAGGTTAATTAATGAAATAAAATTATTTATTTAATTAATTTTGAGAAAATGATTAAATGATTTTGGGAATGGATTTAGAAGAAATAGATGATTAATTAATGATAAAAAACCAATAATTAATAGATGAAAATTAATTTTTAAATGTAAGGTCGCAAGTATGTCCATTTTAGGGTGTCTACATTTGCCCCTCTTTGATACAATGTGATTCATCACACCGTGTCAAAGAATTTTCAAATTTGATCCTGCCCCAGTGACAACAGGTGGACTATATGCCCCCTCAAAAAATTAAGCATAGAAAATGCATCAAATGAGCATTAATTTGTTGATAGTGTTGAATAACTATATGATGATGATGAATGCATTCCTATGTTAGTTATGATGTTATTGGTGATGGATGCATTGATTATACGATCTAATATGCATATTGTTTGGATTTTTCTTATGCAATAAATCAATGCACACCTAAAATTGCATAATGTATCTGAGTAAATGTACGTGTTAGTTAGAAGAAAGTTAGTGAGAAATTGGTTGTGATAGGAAGGGACCGAATGAAAGACGGAGTGATGAAACCAAGTCATTGTCATTTTTTCCAATTTTATTCATCATTACATCTTATTATGAAAAGGAAGAGACTCAAATGCACCTAAATATTGACCATTTGGATACCGTTATGATCTATGATAACCAGTAGTAGAGGAATTGAATAGAAAGAGAACCAAATGCACCCAGATATTGACCATCTGGATACCGCTATGATCTCTAATGAAAAGAAAGAGAACCAAATGCACCTAGATATTGACCATCTAGATACCACTATGATTTCTGATAAGAATAAGAAAATTACCAAAGAGAAAACCCAATGTACCCAGATATAGACCATCTAGATACCGCTATGATTTCTTGGTAACAAAAGCATATAATAGAAAAGGATTGTTCAATTCTTTTTCAGGGGTTAGCTCAGATCATGGAACTGCGTGGCTGCCAGATATGTGACAGCTCCTACTACATTTATCCTGAATCATCATTGCCCCATAATTGAATTGAAACATTCCACAAACAACAATCAAATAAAACAATATCATGATCCATCATAGCTACTCTCATCACTCGGTGGTATCCTTGAGTAGCATAAGAACATAACCGTGAAAGATAAACTAATAACAGACTGACACGATTGACCTAGTCAAAAGTTTAATGTTCCTTCATTTGCTTGATTTTTTTATGCTTGATTGTGTCTGGTTTCAGGAATGGATGACTCATATAAGACTGATATGTCTGGTTTTGAACGTATTCGTCCATGTGTAAGACAATTGATTAGTTTGATTTGAATATTGATTGATTGATTGATTGACAGATTGGATTGTTGATAAAGCCGAGTCATATAAGTCCATTGTCAATTTGCAAAACTCATGGTTTTGACATTTGATTGATTGTTTGATCGTCTTTCACTTTGTTGATAACATAGTGGTTTTATTGCTGAGATTTTGCAATATTCAATTTTTTTATGATGATTGATTTTTTCAGGATATTTCTCTCTTTTTAGGATTTTTGACGACTTTGTAAAAATTTTAGGGATTTTTTTAGAACTTTTAGAATTGCCCCCTAGTCTGGTGGACCAGTACAAACCATGGATAAGTGTGATGCTCAAAGGGGATTGTGTTTTTGAAAATAAGCTTGGGTAGTCAATCTTGCATGCAGGGAGCACAAGCTTTGATCTTTTGGAGTTCATTGATAACGAGGCGGGATTTGAACACTTGGCGCCTGTTTACCAGGTTTTCACCAAGGTATCTGCCCAATAGTGTCTATTTTCCAGGTTTTCACACAAAGAGTGATTCTGTTTCTCTTTACTTTTGTCATTTTTTGATTTGTTTTGTTGTCGTCAAGGTGCCTATTTTCTAGGTTTTCACAAAGGTAACCTTTTTATATTTTTTGATTTTTTTTTGTATTTTCTGGATATTTAGATATGTGCCTTTGAATTTGAGACCTTAGTTGTAGAACCTCTTGAGGTGCATGTTGTTGATATAACTTGGGAGCTGATCTCCTTCTTGAGTCACCAGTTGATATGCCCCATTGTTGCAAGATGTGACAATGACATATGGTCCTAGCCAATTAGGCTCAAAATTTCTTGGTTTAATCCTTTCTGCTTGGTTCTTTTGATTATTCATAAGGATGAGGTCTCCTACCTCAAAGGTTCATGGTTTGACCTTCTTGTGATAGTTCCTTCTAAGGCAATTCTGATAGTCTTGTAAGTGATTGAGTGCATTCTGTCTTCTCTAATCCAACAGTTCTAGTTCATTGAGTCTTGCTACTCTATAGTCTTCATCCGAAATGATGTTCTTCAATTAGATTCTCAGGGATGGGATTTCAACTTTGAGGGGTAGGACTGCCTCTGATCCATATACTAGTGAGAATGGAGTTTCTCCTGTGGTGGTTCTCACACTAGTTTTGTATGCCCATAGTGCGAGACTAAGCTGTAAATGCCAGTTTCGCCATGTTTCATTGACTGTTTTCTTTAAGATCTTTAGTATGGTTTTGTTTGTGGCTTCAACTTGACCATTCCCTTGGGGATAGTAGAACAAAGAGAAACCTTGTTTGATGTAGAACTATTCTCAAAGATCTTCAACATCTTGATTTTGAAAAGGTGTACTATGATCTGTGAGTATGGTTTGAGGGATTCCATATCGACATATGATGTTGTTTAATATGAACATAGAGATTTTCTTACCAGTGATGTAGGTGAGAGGAATGGCTTCCACCCATTTGGTGAAAGTACTCTGTTGATGTTATGTTGAACTTGTGACCATCGTAATATGTTGGTATAATCTTACCCACTAGGTCAAATCCCCATTTAGAAAATGGCCATAGTGAAGTGATGGGATTGAGTTCTTGGGCAGGCAGGTGCATGGATGAGATCTCCATGAATCTGACATTGTCGACAACTTTGCACATATTTGTTAGCATCTCTCTCTATTATGGGCCAGTAGTATCCCATTATGATGATCTTCTTTGCCAAACTATTGCCACCTACATGGGCCCCACAAATTCCCTCATGTACCTCATACAAGGCTCTCTGAGATTTCATGGAAGTGATACATCGTAAAAGTGTTCCATCTAGACTTCTTCTATATAGAGTACTAGCGAGAAGGGTGTACCTAGAGGCTTGGTAGATGAGGGACTTATTTTGGTTCCTAGACAAGTCGGGTGGCAGCATACTGCTTAGGAGGTAATTGTATACGTCATGGTACCAGGGGGACTCAGGACCAACAAGGATACCCACTGACTCAGTGCTTGGAGCTTGATATGTTGGTATCATTGATTATTCTACTAAAAATTGGAATCTGGTCTCATTGCCTGGCATGTTGACCAAGGATGCTATTGTATCCATCGCATTCACTACTTTGTTTTGAACTCTTGGAACCTGTTCAAATATGATCAAATGAAAAGAATCCCACAACTTGTCCATCAACTCTGATGAACCATAACTAATTGAATGTTTAAAGATGTTAAGTTGATGATCACCGAGCTGCAGAAAGTTAATGCAAGACATTAAACCAATTAATGTATTATATTTTCATTGATGTCAACTTGATATAATCTGATTGGCTATATACAGAGTGCCAAATACTTTAAAGAACCATAGATATAAAGGTTATGCTATTAGTAATGCAAAAAAGTTTAGTATACACTAAGTGACAACAAACACTGATGGATAGTGCACCCTGACAGATAGAGAACCCCGAGAGAAGAGTCACAGTGATACTCAAGCAAGAAACCCAAGCAAGCATTACCGATGAGCAGAACCACAATGTTACCCGACAGACAGACAACCCCGACGGATAGAGATGCCCGAGGACAACTGAAGTCAAGACCGAGCTAACAAAGAGTTAAACACTGAAAAGAACTAAAGTTCAGAAATGACAAAAGACTTAGCTGGTAGGATCTAAAGATGGAGTTAACTGGTTGATAAACATTGTTTTCATCGATGAGTTTAAAGCCAGAGATAAGCTAAAGTTTTAAAGCTATTTTATTCCAGTTGTCTAAGAGAAATCTGCGTGATAAAACTGAAGTAAATCTTTAAAGCAAGAAAGGTGAGAATCGCGGATCACGCCAAGAACAAGAAAGTCAAGGACTTATAAACGGTGAAATAATGTCTATAAGAGAGACAAGCTAATTCATTATGAATAAGGGGAGTGAATAGAGAAGAGGATGTTAAAGAGAAACTGATGAAGAAAGAATTCTTCATTCAGACTTGATCAAACAAGCTGAAGAATAGAGCTAATATTTTTGCGGACACTGAGCAACGGAAAAGCACAACATCACCAAGCAGAAAGAAGTGGAGCAAAGGTATTAAAGAGAAACATTGATCAGAAAGGTATTTTGAGCTTATAATATATTTGAACATGCATAAAGTATAGTTGTATTTATGAACAGATCATATACTGTTTCAGTTTAACCATTGGATCAAGAAATTTTCTTAACCGAGAAGGATCTAAACAAATCCTTTATCTATTGAGATACATCCCAAGGAGTATCAAAAGGTTTATCATGAAGATAGCATAGTGAAATGCCAGATATCAAGTGATAAATTTTTAGTGTTAAATCCTCTAACAAGGTCGCACTTAACAGTATGTTTGTAACCTTTAACAGGGTTGGCTCTTCACTGAGCTCACTTCAGAAGAGTGAAAATTTTGGGTTACCGATCCCAAGTAGGTTTTCCCTTAGCAGGGTTTCCATGTTAAAATCTGTGTCAAATGTGTTTATGAGTCATTGCTTTCATGTTTTGCTTTACACATTACTAAAATAAGATTGATCAGTAAACACTAAGTTATTTACTATATTTTGGTAAATGCTAGACTGCTATTCGGTAAACATTAAGAATAAGGTTTAACGGTGAACTTTGAGAAATAGTTATTTGTTAAGATTATTTCAAGGCATGCATCTTGTAGGACTAAAGATAACTAGAGGCTTATAATTGTGGTACTAATTTTTTGGGTTGATTTATTGGAATTTTTTTGAGGCCATTGATTCACCCCCCCCCCCCTCAGTTATTCTAACAATTNCATTGATTCCCCCCCCCCCCCCTCAGTTATTCTAACAATTGGTATCAGAGCTTGTGTTCTTAGAAAGGAAGGTTTCAAGACCTAAGAAAAAAATCACAAGGTGAGCAAATGAGATGTGCCCAAGTTGAACAATGACAACTTTACATCATGGAAAAGTAGGATAAGACTCCACCTATCAGGTATTGGAAATGATGTTACTCAATAATTGGATACTGAATATGTGTTGCCTACAGGACCTCACACACTTGATCAATTGAGAGAAAAGCATGAGCACAATTGCATGATGACAGAGCTTGCTTCCTCACTCTCTGATGCTAAATTTGAAGATGTCAAAACCAGCACCTCTACAAAGCAAATGTGAGACAAATTTATGCTAGTACATGGAGGAGATGCTAATATACTAAGAGCTAAGGTAGAAAGCCTAAGAGGAAGGTTTGATGACCTAAGGATGAAAGAAGGATAAAATATCACTCAGTATAGTTGCAGAATCAAAGAGGTAGTCAATGGTATCCGAGGAGTTGGAGGTCTACTTGAAGAAGAAACAGTGGTAAGTAAAATTCTAAGAACCTTACTACATGTATATGTTATTAAAGTGTCTGAAAAACAAGAAATGAGAGCAGTAGAAAATAATAATGTTACTCTAGATAGTCTGATTGGTAGACTTATTTCATTTGAGATGAATAAATTTGATAATAGTGTCTTACCATCTATTGAGTCTGCATTCAAATCTTCTTTGAAAATAAGTAAGTCAAGTCATAAACACTCTATGAGGAATGATAGTGAAAGTGATAGTGATGACCAAGGACTTGATGAGATTGAAGCACTAATGGATAGAAGACTATAGAGAGGCAAAGGTAGATAGAAAGGTAAATTACCACTTGTATGTTTTAATTGTAAAGAAATTGGACACTTTGTTGCTAGATGTCCTAACAAAAGAAAAGAAAATAGAAAGTGTGATAGATCATATAAAAAGAATTTTGACAAAGGTGATGACAGAGATTACCGAAGCAACCGACAATCTGATAGAAGAGATACCCAAGACTACAAGGACAAAGGGAAGAAAGCTTGTTACCTAGCTGAGAAAAGAGCTGGAGATACTGACACCAAATCTGGTGAAGACATTGAGATGGTATTTGTAGCCATGAAGGATGATTCAGGTGAAGAAGAAAGGTATGTTAAGACTGCACTCATATATAAGGTTAATAAGAATGTTGTCTGGATTATAGATAGTGGTTGCACTCATCACATGACCGGTGATAAACAAAATTTTGAAACTTTTGAGTATTATAATGGTGGATCAGTAAGAATGGGTAATGACTCACCTTGTCTGGTTGAAGGTAAAGGAACCGTAATGCTAAATAATCTGATCAGATGTGAAAATGCATACTGGGTAAAAGGACTTAACTATAATCTACGAGTGTTTCACAGCTAAATAACACAGGTCACCGAGTTTCATTTGAGAATAAGAAGGCAAAGATCTTTAATGAATCATGAAGGTTGATTGGAACTGGTGAATAGACAAAAGGTAACCTATTCTATCTTGATGATATTAACACCACTTGTTTAATGGCTAGAAACAAAGACATATGATTGTGGAAAAAGATACTATGTCATGTGAATTTTGACAATATGATTAAGATAAGCAATAAAAGGAAAGTAAGAGGCTTACTGAGCATGTCAAAGCCCGACCATATCATGTGTAAGAATTGTCAAAAATGTAAAATGACAAAGTCTAGTTTCAAGAGAAAAACCCATACATCTAATGTTATTCTATAATTAGTCCATACTGATCTATGTGGATCCATGAGATCAAAGAGTTACTATGGTGATAGATATTTCATTCTCTTTGTAGATGATTATTTTAGAAGGATGAAAATTATGTTCTTAAAAGAAAAATCAGAAGCATTCAAGATGTTTAAATGGTATAAAGCTATTATAGAAAAACAAAGTGGTAAGGAACTGAAATGATTAAGATCATATAGAGGAGGAGAATTTGTTTTAGATGAATTCATTAACTTTTGCAATGAGCATGGAATTAAAAGACAAGTTTCTACACCAAGAACACCACAACAAAATGAGATTGCTGAAAGGAGAAACAAATCCATTGTTGATTGTGCAAGAACACTGATGATAGAAAAGGGCATCATACAAACTTTTTGGAGGGAAGTTTTCAGTACTACTATCTACACATTGAACATAGTTCAATTGAAGAAAGACACCAAGAAGACACCCTATGAGCTATGGTATGGATACACACCCAATGTAAGTTACTTCAAAATTTTTGGAAGTCAATTTTATATTTTGAAAGATGATAGAAATGGAAAGCTTGACTCCAAAAGTGAAGAAGGAATATTTCTAGGGTATTCCACCAAAAGCAATGCTTATAAGCGTCTTAACAAGTCCTCTAACAAGATAATTGAAAATGCAAATGTTAGAATAGATGAATATGTTGAAAAAAATGATGAGGAAAGTAGAAAAGAACCAGAACACTACAACATGTTTGTCTATAATGAAGAACCTGACACTCTACCCGAGAAACATTGTATCGCTCTTGAGCAATAGAACAATGCACCCGAGCATCAGGCTGCAAATACCGAAAATTAGGAAATTGCTCAAGATAATGTACCGAGTGATGGAGATTAGAATGAAGGTCAAGATGATGATCAAAATGATGAAAAAAGAGCTAAAATGATACTTTCCAAGTATGTCAGAAGACATCATCCACAGAACCAGATCATAGGAGACAAGAAGGCTGGAATGAGAGCAAGAAGTAAGTCACTAAACACTAGATGTTTAATTTGTGATTTTGAGCCTAAGTCTGTTAATAATGCACTTGAAAATGAAGAATGGGTAAGTGCTATGAATGAAGAGATAAAACATATTGAGAAGAACATAACATGGACATTATTACCGAGACCAGATGAAAAAAATGTCATCGGTACCAAATGGATATTTAGAAACAAGTTGAATGAGAATGGAGAAGTCACAAGGAACAAAGCAAGGTTAGTATGCAAGGGGTATGCACAAGAAGAAGGTGTTGACTATGGAGAAACCTTTGCACCCGTTGCTAGACTAGAAGGAGTTAGAATTTTACTTGCTTATGTTGCATTCAAATTATTCAAGGTATATCAAATGGATGTCAAACCTGCATTCCTAAATGGAATACTAGAAGAAGAGGTATATATTGAACAACCAGAAGGGTTTGTTGATCCTGACAAGAGAAACATGGTATGTAGACTACACAAAGCCTTGTATGGATTAAAACAAGCACCTAGAGCATGGTATGAAAGACTTCACTCCTATCTCAAGCATTGGATTTGTAAGAACAAGTAAAAATAGCAATATGTATTTAAAAGAAGATACTGATGATAACATTTTGATTGCTAAAATATTTGTTGATGATATCATATTTGGGGGTAATGATATGTTATGTAAATATTTTTCTCATGAAATGAGAAAAGAGTTTGAAATGTCAATGTTTGGGGACATCAAATTCTTTCTTGGTCTACAAATTCTTCAATAAGATGCAGGCATATATATATATATATATCACACAATCCAAATACATCAAGGAAGTTCTCAAGATATTCAAGATGGAAGATTCAAAGCTAATTGAAACACCTATGGAAACCATATATAAGTTGACAAAGGAAGATAAGTCAAACAAGGTAAATCAAACCCTATATAGATCAATGATTGGCAAACTAATGTATGTTGTCCATACCAGACCAGATATAGCACATGCAGTTGGAATAGTTGCAAGATTCTCTACTAATCCCAAGGAATCACACATGACTGTTGTCAAGAGAATTTTGAGATATATAAAGAATACTGAGGACTATGGCTTATGGTATAAAAGAGAAGGCAAATTTGAGCTTTAAGTATATACAGTTGGTGATTGGGCTGGAAACTTAGATGACATGAAGAGAACAATAGGAGGAGCATTCTTCATGGGTGACAGACTTGTCACATGGATCAATAAGAAGCAAGGATGCATCTCACAATCTACTATAGAAGCAAAATATGTGTTTGCTACTGCAGATTGCTAAAATATTGCATGGATCAAACAACTACTGGAAGACATATTCACCAAGCCATTGCCTAAAGATACATTTGAGTACATGAGAAAGAGACTAGGGGTCCGACCCTTATCTATTGGTCACTAAGATGACTAGGAGGTTGCATCAGCCTACACACAATCAGAAGATCATTCATTTTGATGCAAGCAAACAAATGGACTGCAAAGATACATCTGTACACAACAAGGTACTTATCTGCACCGAACACTAGAGCTATGTTGCTGATGGAAAGAGAAATTCAAGGAATATATTAAATAAAGATATATGAATTTGGCATTGTTGTCAAAGGTAGAGAATATCAAGATGGGAGAGATGTAATGAGATGTAACCTATGAAGCAGAGAATATCCAAAGTGAGAGATTACATATGAAATATCCAGCATGATTATCCAAAAGGAGAGATTTTTGTCAAAGGAAAAAGAGATGATCAAGGAGAGGAATAGTCAAAGAGAGAGAAATGATCAAGGAGAGGAATAGTCAAAGGGAGAGAAAACATCAAAGAAAATATTCTACATCAAAGGGAGAGAAAGAATCAGAAGCTTCTACATCTATCCAGTGAAGGGAATGAAGATTGAAGAAAGTACTCTAGAAGAAACACATCTAAGCTATAAGAGCTTACCGAGAGCTAGACATTTGTATTGGTCATAGAATAATAAGTTTGGTAGATTGATGAACTAGAATTGATATATTTCATATTGTATTAGTAGTAATGTAGTATGTTGCCATCAATGCCAAAGGGAGAGATCGATGAACCATAACTGATTGAATGTTTGAAGATGTTAAATTGATGATCACCGAGCTGCAGAAATTTAATGCAAGACATTAAATTAGTCAATGTATTGTATTGTCATTAATGTCAACTTGATATAATCTAATTAGATATATACATAGTGTCAAAGACTTCAAAGAATCAGAGAGATAAAGGTTATGCTATCAGTAATGCATAAAAGTTCAGTATACACTAAGTGAGAACAAACACCGACAGATAGAGAACCCTAAGAGAAGAGTCAAAGTGATACCCAAGCAAGAAACCCAAGCAAGCATTACCAATGAGTAGAACCACAGTGTTACCTGATAAAAAGACAACCCCAATGAACAAAGATGCCTGAGGACAACTGAAGTCAAGACCGAGCTAACAAGGAGTTAAACACTGAAAAGAACTGAAGTTCAAAAATGACAAAAGACTTATCTGGAAGGAGATAAATATGGAGTTAAGTGGTTGATAAAAATTGTTTTTGTCGACAAGTTTAAAGCTAGAGATAAGCTAAAGTTTTACAGTTGTTTTATTCCAGTTGTCTAAGAGAAATTTGCGGGATATAACTGAAGTAAAGCTTTAAAGAAAGAAAGGCGAGAATTGCGGATCATGCCAAGAACAAGAAAGTCAAGGACTTTGAAATAATGAAATTATGTCTATAAGAGAGACAAGATAATTAATTATGAATAAGGGGAGTGAATAGAGAAGAGGATGTTTAAGAAAAACTAATGAAGACAAAAGTCTTCATTCAGACTTGATCAAACAAGCTAAAGAACAGAGCTAATATTTTTGTGGACACCGAGCAACAGAGAAGCACAACATCACTGGGCATAAAGAAGTGGAGCAAAGGTATTAAAGAGGAACATTGATCAGAAAGGTATTATGAGCTTACAATAGATCTAAACATCTACAGAGTATAGTTGCATTTATGAACAGATCATATAATGATTCAGTTTAACCATTGGATCTGGAAAGTCTCTTAACCGAGCAAGATCTAAACAAATCCTTTATATATTGAGATACATCCCAAGGAGTGTCAAAAGGTTTATCATGAAGATAGCATAGTGAAATTCCAGATATCAAGTGATAAACTATTAGTGTTAAATCCTCTAACAAGGTCGCACTTAACAGTGTGTTTGTAACCTTTAACAGGGTTGGCTCTTCACCGAGCTTACTTTAGAAGAGTGAAAGTTTTGGGTTACTAGTCCTAAGTGGTTTTTCCCTTAACAAGGTTTCAACGTTAAAAATCCATGTGTCAATGTGTTTATGAGTCATTGCTTTCATGTTTTTCTTTACACATTACTAAAATAGGATTGATCGGCAAACACTAAGTTATTTACTGTATTTTGGCAAATGCTAGACTGCTATTTGGTAAACATTAATAATAAGGTTTAACAGTGAACTCTGAGTAGTAGTTATTTATTAAGATTATTTAAAGGCATACATCTTGTAGGACTGAAGATAACTGGAGGCTTATAATTGAGGTACTAAGTTCTTGGGTTGATTTATTGGAATATTTTTGAGGCCACTGATTCACCCCCCCCCCTCTCAGTTATTCTAACAAAACTCTCTATATGGGATTAGTTTCTCATATTTTGTCATGTAGTCATTGTTTACTCGGCTGATGGCCAATTGGGAATCACCATAGACTTTTAGGTTCTTTATCCTCCATTGTATAATTGTCTTCAATTCGATGACTAGAGCTTCATACTCAGCTATGTTGTTCGTGCATGGAAAGTTGAGTCAGAAAGACTTATGAATTGCATAATTATTTAGAGTAAGGAGTACTGTCCCTGATCCCACACCATGGTTTATGTATGACCCATCAAAGAATAGTTTCCAAACCTCTATTGTTGGTTGTACTATGAGAATGGACTCATCTGGAAAGTTAGAAACTATAGGCTGATGATCTTGTATTGGTGCCTTTGCTAGTTGGTCTATAATTACTTTCCCTTTGATAACCTTTCTATCAATGTACTCTAAGTCAAATTCACTTAATATCATCACCCATTTGGTGAGTCATCCTATTAGTGTTGCTTTACTCAATAATCACTTCAATGGATCAATGTGTGTTATTAGCTTTGTTTGATGACTCAACATGTAATGTCGTAACTTCTGGGAAGAAAAGACAACTAAGAGACATGAATTTTCAATTGTTGAGTAATTAGCTCGTAGCCCACCAAAGTTCTACTGAGGTAGTAAATGGCTCTTTTCT
The DNA here is from genome assembly GCA_018584345.1 of Thuja plicata. Classification (NCBI taxonomy): domain Eukaryota; kingdom Viridiplantae; phylum Streptophyta; class Pinopsida; order Cupressales; family Cupressaceae; genus Thuja; species Thuja plicata. The sequence goes on along the minus strand of MU228196.1, from coordinate 1,745,669 downwards.
TGCCCTTCTCATCATGTTGTGCCAAGAGAACTCCGTTGCTGAGATATATAAAAGTAGTGGCCTACCTTGAATGGGTGGCACCAATATAGGAGACTTCAATAGATAATCCTTGAAGGTTTGAAATGCTTTCTTGCATTGTTCTATCTATATAAAGGTCACATCTTTATGTATTAGGTGTTGGAATGGGTGGCACTTGTCTGCTACTTGGGTGATGAATCACCTGATAGATTGAAGTTTGTCTTGTAGACCCCTTAGTTGCCTTATATTGGTTAGTGGTGACATGTCAAGGATGGACTTGACCTTTTCTAGGTTGAATTCAATGCCTCTATGTGATACAATGAATCCCAGAAGCTTTCCAATGGTAACCCTAAATGCACACTTCTTTAGATTTAGTCTCACCTTGTATTCCTGCATTCGATCAAATATTGGTCCCAAAACTTGTAGGTGAGATTCCCTGAGAATTGATTTGGCTAGAATGTCATCGACATAGTCTTCCATTGTTTTATGAATTAGATCATGGAAGATCATGATCATTACCCTTTGATAAGTTGCTCCTACATTTTTAAGACCAAATGACATTACGTTCCAACAGTAAGTGCCCCAGGCACATGTGAATGTTGTCTTGTGTTGGTCCACTGGTGCAATCTTGATTTGGTTATATCCAGAGAAGCCGTCCATGAGTGATAAAATTTGGTGCCCTGCTATTAGGTCAACTATCATGTCAATGTTTGGTAAAGGAAAGTCATCCTTGAGACAAGCTTTGTTCAAATCTCTAAAATATGTGCATATACAGATCTGACCTTTGTGTTTGATTATTGGCACCAAATTGGATATCTAATCCGCATATGGAATTGGTCTTATGAAGCCTACATCTAGGAGTTTCTTCAACTCTTCTTTGAAAAGTAAAGCGATATGCGGATGCACCTTTCTTAATTTTTGCTTGACAGGTTTTGCATTTTGTAACAATGGTAGATGAAACACTAGCTCCAGATCTAGATCTAGCATGTCTGAGTAGGACCATGCGAAGTTGATTTATCTTTCCTTGAAGAAGCTAATGAACTATTATCTTTCCTCTAATGTAAGTGATTTGGACAAATAGATGTGCTTGGGGTTCTTTTCATCCCCGATATTGACTTCCTATGTTTCTTCAGCTAGTAATGCTGACTTTTCCTCTGTTAAGGGTAGGAGTTCCAGCTTTCCATCCTCTGCTGCCTCAGAGAGTTTTTTACTAGAAGATACATATTTTATTGATTTTTTTCTCATTTTTATGATCAGAAAGTGCCTTGTGCTTTTCACTTACTGACTATGCTTTTTTTCTTTTTATTTTGCTTTTTTGACTGGAAAGAGGAGCTTCCTCCCCAAAATAGGTTGATCTATCAAGGTCAATAGAAAAGATTGATTTGTGGTCCCATGATGGTATGCCTTCTTGGAGTCCCATAAAGTCTATGATGGCTTCATCATTCTCAAAAAGATCTATGTCAGGTTGTCCTTGTTGGTTCCATTCTATCAGTTTGGGGTAGACTAGACAAAGGTCCTCGTGGGGGGATGACTCTGCTTTGGTAAACAGGACCGCAGTGATAGTTCCAAAAAACTAGGAATGTGATGTGGATACACCACTTAAGGAATTGTTATTGATATGTTTATCGATACATGGTTGGTCTTATATGGTCATTTGGTCAAACATATCTTGAAGGTATATAGTACTGATAGATCGAGGGGAATAGTCTGGGATGGTTGGCTCAGAATTATGGAGGGATAACCACCCGTACTCATGGGACTCAGTCATGCTAGAATGCTCATTAGATGTCTCACTTTTCACATCATCCTAGATAGTTTGATTAAGGTTCAATTGGGAATTAGAGGTTTCCACTTTCGATGGCAATAATCGCTAGAGTATATTGTTGATTAGGGCATGTTTGGGATTTTGCCCCCGATGTAATTCTGCAATTTGTTCTTGGTCTATGGATATGTCTCAGATGGTAGTACTAGTTATATTTTTTCCATAGCATAACCCTCTTTTGTTTCTTTGGGTTGGCGGTAAAGACAATTCCATTAAGCCTTATTGTCTTTCCCCCAGACCAGTCGTACCATTGTATCCAAATTTTTGCAACACAATGAAGTCGGCTCCATATTTTCACAAGGGTATCTGTGCTTGAGGTGTTTCTTGAGGGTTTTTATACAACCAAGTATTGATATCTGGATCAAAAGGGTTCTTTTCAGCTATGTCCCCCCATTTGACAAATGTGGTTGGTGGACATTTGAATTGAACTAGTTCCAGAGTTTCTTGTGTTGTCACTGGTTGGGGCATGTCATATGATCTAGGATTTTGAGGCATATTATTGATGGTAAAAGCTTCCTCATAGCTATACTCACCACATCCTTTTCCTGTACTTGATATCTTCCTTGCCTTTCTTGTTATATCTTTGGGAATAGAATTAAAGGCGGAAGGAATGATTGCTTCCTGATTTGAAGGCACTTGATTATCTATACTTCTTATGGTGTTGCAGTATTGGAATAGGTTTGGGTCTCTTCAATTATTATCTCTACCCATTGGTATGGGAAATTGATGCGCTGGTGATAAGTGGGAGGGAAAACTTCTATCTCATGTATCCATGACCTTCCCAGTAACATGTTATAACCCAAATCCAGGTCTAGGATTTGAAATGGGGTGTTCTTTATGACTGGGCCTATATGAGGGTACCTTTTGATGATCTTTCCTCTTGGTCACATGCCCTAATATTTGTCCTCCTAGTGACATCAATGTTGGATTCATAATAGCCCAAGGTTTTTATTAATTTCAAAGTACATATGTTAAACCCTGCTCCACCATTAATGAGGACTCTTCAGATTGTGTGTTTGTGAACTTGGATAAGAAGATGTAGGGATTCATTATGCAGAGTTTTGTGTGGCAACATGTCATGGTCTATAAAGGTAATGTGCTTGTTAGAAGCAATGTAATTTACCATGGTTTGGAAATTCTTTGGAGTTATGTCACATGGGATAGCTTCATTTTGAAGGGCTTGATCTAGAGCTTGCTTATACTGCGGGGATCTGCGCAAGAGGTCAAACATAGAGATCTGGGAAGGTGTGCACTTTAGCTAATCCACTAGAATAGTTTGTGGATCAAATGCTTTCATAGGATTAGTTGGTTTAGTTGAAGTGGAAGGCACTCCTTGCAAGACAACTTTAGAATGACACATTGTGACATCGCATTTGGCATTTGGATCTTTGATAGTAATTGTATCCACACAGCTATCTGAAGGATTAATGCAATTGATAGTGCTATCAAAGTCATCATAGGTGTAATTCACTTGTTTAGACTATCCACCAGACACGGAAGCTTTCCCTTTTTTATGACCATTGAATGTATCGTTGAAGATTGTGTGATCGGTTATACCCTTGGATTGGGTATTTGTGACATTGATAACCCCTGTGTCGATTAGGTCTTGAATGGCATTTTTCAATCGGTAGCAATCAGGTGTCTTGTGTCCTTTTACCTAATGATATTCACAAAATTCATTATCATTCCACCACTTGGGTTTCATAGCACCATGTTCATATTCTCTAATTTCGGGCAGAGTGGTAGTATTAGTTTGAATCATGTTTTTCAAGGCTCACTCTATCGACTCCCCTAATAGTGTGTAGCCTCGTTTAGGAAAAAAAAAACTTTGTGGGAATTGTGCAGTGGGTTGGTTGTTGGAAACAATTGTTTCTTGAATAGTGGGTGTTTGATTTTGAGTGTTCACTTGTTGCGTGTTCACCGTGGGTTTCTAATTTTTCATGGGTGCTCCTTGCAGTGAAACCTTGGCTTGAGCATAGTTGACTATTTTTATGTCAATGACACCATCATTGGTGACATTCTTGTTCTTGTTCCACCATTTGGATTTATCTGTTTCATTTGTGTTTGTGTTTTTTTGGGTGGGGTTTGCAAGGATACCTCTCTTAACCGGGTTTTGCTCGGAGCGAACTCCTGATTCGATGATTTGCTTGAAGTTTGGAGCGAGCTGCAATTTTATGGTGAATGGCATATCTGGGATTAGATTGTCAATGAACATGACTATGAGTTCTTGTTCAGGAACATCATACATTATTTTTTTTGCAGTGTTCCTCCACCTTTGTTAGAATTTAACAAAGGATTCTCCATCTCTTTGCTTAATGTCGCAGAGGTCCTTGATGCTGACCTTGCGTTCAATGTTATGAGGGAAGTGAGCAATAAATTTTTTGGCCAATTCTCCCCAAGACTGAATGCCATGGGGTAGGTGTGAGAACCATTCCATTGTTGGTCCAACTAGACTCTATGGAAACAGTCACATTAGGTAAGTTTCATCATGTGCAACCTCAATGCAGCTAGCAAAGAACTCTATGATAATCTCTACAGGGTTGGTATTGCCTCTGTATTTGTCAAATTTGGGCACTGAGAAGTGATTGGGAAATAGAGACATGTGCAATGAGTGACCAAATGGGTATGGGTACAAATCCTCTAATGTGTAGGACTTGGTTTGCCCCTGATTTTGCATGTCTATCATTTGGGTTTGGAGACTTTGCACTTGTTGTATCAACATGTTTGTCTAAGATTAAGGAATGTTTGCGACATTGAATCTTTGTGCCACTATAGGTATAAGGCTCCACCTCTATGTTCCTTGTGTTGGGACATATGATCTAGTCCTTGGGACTTGATATTGGTTTCCTAGTGTGTGATTCTGATACTGGGGAATTTGATTAGTTCAAGATTGATGTTGTTGTTGTTGTTGTTGAGGTTGTTTTTGTTGTTGTTGGGATCCCTGTAGGAATAAAGGTGTAGCCTTGGGTGGATGTTGACTGAATGTTGGACCCGCAAAGATTGATCCCTATTGGAGTGAGGTATTGAGCCCAAAGCTAACAAGATAGACTATAGTGTTTGAACAATCGTAAATGGGTTGTTGCTTGTTTACGAAATTGATGACACAACATGAGTGCTTGATGTAAAAAGGTCATGAGGCTGATGCTTGGGATAAATTAGTGACTAGGGGTGCATCTAGTTGGGATCCTATCATGTTTTGTGTGGATGATGTGCTAGCTTGATTTGTAGAGCTAGTTTGGTTTGACACAGTCTGCGCTGGCATCATTGTCGTTGATGATGGAAAAGGAAAATTTTGGGATATCACAAGATCTGTTTGAGAGGTTCAAGTTGTGCTTTGACCTGCTAGAGGGTTCTCAGGCCATATTATTGACACGTTAAATTTAGCGGGGAGTTTGACTCCCTTCTTAATCAACATGGCTAGGAATCTTTTAGGGTTTCTGTCTACAACAACATCAACTACTTGTGCGGAATAGGAATATTGCTCTATGTCTTTGAGCTCCTCCTCTGTGACATCTTGGAACATTGAGGGTCTATGGGGACCAATAGGTTTCATATTCTCAATGTAAAGAGCAGAACTTGTGTTTCTCAAAGGGTCATCCTCTTGCTCTTTTTCCCACGAGGGAAATTGGTTAACATAGGATTCATCAGGTTGTGTTCTAGCCTTTGACCTAGTGTAAGGTCCTCCATAGGGTGTGAGAGATATGATGTTATCCAAGTTTTTTTAACTAAAATAAGTGATATAAAGCAAAAAAAAAAGGATAACGTCTCGAGGAGAGTCCAAGTTATGGTTGACAAGGGTAACTCTAGGGACAGATTTTGACTTCTCTTAATCTCAAAGAGTTTGGTGATGTAAGATATGTATTCTGTCTATTGCCTTAGATGAAACAAATTCGCTAATAGAGATTGCTGAAGTTGAGATAACGAGATAAAGATAATCTAGTCTAAACTTTTGAACTAACAATGTTTAAACAATAGTCAAACTATCAAAGAGGGATGATCTTTAATGTTTAGAGATTCACACAATATTCTTCATTTTTTCCTGGGATGTGTACATTGATCTTTTCACATGAAATGGGGAATCTTTCCAAGGTTTTTAGGTAATAACAAATGTTCAGATCTCTTGGTCAAGTGCGGCAAACTTCCACCAACTGCGGCAGAATGCTAGTTCAATTGCAATAAATAATAGGGACAACTATGGCAATAAAAGGATCAACTGCGGTAGTAAAGAGCTTGATTGTGGAAAAACTCTGTCAATTGCGGCAAAATGTGGGCAATTGCAATAAAGTGCGACAATCTGAAAAGTGATCTCAATTTGGTGAATCTATTTGATAAAAAGTGATTTTCTGGAACAAGGGTTTGATTGCAGAACATGTTTGTTGTTGACACCCTAGACTTTGAACACATTGGACTCATTTTGATAAATTTTTATGTTGGTTTTGCATTTTTGGAAACTAATCACATAACAAGCACAATAGACAAAGTATTTTCTAGCTCTAAACACGGGTTTGAAACAAGGACAAACATATTAATCTAAGTCAAATTTGGTTGCAAGCTACAATATTATAGGCCCAATGCTTAGATGTTTGTTGGATCACACAACAATTGTCACACTACTAGGACATGAAGGTCCATGACATAGGTGCCCACGTATTTGTCTTTTCTAGATATTATTGTCATGGTAGTGAAGATATTTTTCACTAACACAATATCCTAGAACACATATGTTGGGGATCTTAGGGGGAAATTTTGCAACCCCTTGCACTATAATAAGGTACTTGTTCAGAGGTGAAACAGGTAGGTCTCTAATTAATGGGTTGTAGTAGGGTCCATAGAGTCTATCCAATCGGTTTGTATGCATGTGACTCACTTAAGAGCCTAGTTGATCATGTTGACTACTTAGGGATATTCACCTGATCCAGGCTATCATCAACACACCTCACTCAAGCTTGGCTAGATTTAAAACAAAGTTTTGGCTCATGTCTTGTTTGTATACCATTTAGAAGGATTACTAGTTTAAGCTTGTTCTTTGAGGAAGAAGCACATTCCACAGACATGCCTTTCTAAAAAAGTATAAATGTTTTTAATCTAACAGATTTGTGCAAGTGCACCAAAAACTCAAGACACAAGGTTAATCGATTAAACACTAAAATTTCAAGTGTGAACTAAGCTAATCATCCATACAAGCACAAGTGTTCAATTTTAAGCCCAGAGTAGATGATGATTTGATTGTTAGATTTTAAAAGCACTAAATTGAAATATTTTTCGCCTTTGTTCAATTTTTAACCACCATGTCAATTTTAAGCACCAAATTGGAAAAGTGAGATTTGTGATGTTTACATGCAATGTTATTTTTAAGCACTAAAAATACAAATGAATGAATTTTAGGTTTCTTTGTTAGATTTGTTTCCACGCCACAAGATAAAATGATGAGTTAGTATCGAAAACCTTGCAATCAAAACATATGTAATCGAGAAATGCTTCCAAAACTCTTAATACTCGCAGCAACCCACTTTTCTTCGTCCTTAGTGTTTTGTTCAATCCTGCACAAATACTAAGAAAAATTTATATATTAGCATAAAACAGTGAATTTTAAATTATTGCAAAATGATTCTATCGATGGCGGTGAAGTTCTATCAATTGCGGTAAAGTTATGTTAGTTGTGGTAAAGTTTTGTCAATTGTGGCAACATACTCTCAGTTGCGGTAATGTGCTAGTGATTGTAAAAGAGATCGGTCAATTGCGATAATGTAATCTTAGTTGCAGCAATATGCTATCGATTGCGAAACATATCGGTCAATTGCGGCACAAATACCAGAAACAAAGAATTTAAAAATGACATAAATGATTGTGAAACCCTCAAATCGATTGCGACATTAAACTAGTTGATTGCGGCAAACTATCGTCAATTGTGAAAGAACTACCAGCGATTGCGAAATTACAATGTTATAAAAAATTAACAAAAAGAGAATTTGTGGTCGTATGACTGAGGCCATAAATTCTTGTTTGTCATCTTCAAGCGATTCTTGAGTTTTTGATTCACGTCAGGTTCACCAAAATGTGTAGATCCAATCCTGCTCTACAATCTCGAATTAACGAGGGGTTAGTAGCATTGATTTGCAATGGGGGCAAGCAATCGAAAATACTAAGAAAAAATCCACGAATAATAAAATAACAAGCAATCAAGTAGGAATACAAACGAATGCAAACCAACAAGGCTCGAATCTTCTATTGCCTCTCTCTACTCCTTCTGAAATGTTGTGTGTGTGGTGCTCAGTATTGGAATCGACAATGTCTATGACTTGGGAGTGTCAAGAAATGATATTAATTTTGATCACAAGAATGCTTTGAATGCCTATAGCAAGAATCCTGCAGAGTAAGGGCGCACGAAAGCTTGAAATCCTCTATCCTTCAAATGGTTGTGAAGAGTTGATCATATAGAATATGGAAAATGATTTGAATGGTTGAGATTGATCCCAGAGATTAGAGAATGAATGGTTGAGATCAAAAGGAACTGGAGAAGCAATCAGTAAACTCCACCTCTTCAACTAGGAGAGAAGAGGTGATGTTTTAGTTAACTGAGGAGCAACCAGTAAACTCCACCTCTTCAACTTGGAGAGAAGAGATAATGTTTTAATTAACTGAGAAGCAGCTAGTAAAGTCCACCTCTTCAACTTGGAGAGAAGAGGTAATGTTTAGTTAACTGAAAAGCTGATCATGAGTTACCTTCTGGAACTTGAGAAAGGATTTATTTGAATATTTAATTGATTTTTGTAATTAAAGTATTCAGACATCTGATAATTGAATTCTTTGTAATTTAGAATTGAATTATTGAGTGAAATTTAGTTAATGTAATGAAATTAATTTAATTAGAAGAATTAATTAATAAGTTTAAATATTTAAATTTAAACTTTAGGAAATTGCAATTTAATTAATTAATGAAGATTAATTAATCAAGGTTAATTACTTAAACACAATTAGTTATTTAATTAATTTTGGGAAAATGATTAAATGATTTGGGGAATGGATTTAGAAGAAATAGATGATTAATTAATGATTAAAAAACCAATAATTAATAGATAAAAATTAGTGTTTTAATGTAAGGTCGCAAGTATGTCCATTTTAGGGTGTCTACAGCTGGTAGTAGCTAGTGACGTTTGAAATTCCCCTCCTTTTTTTTTGTCTTACTTGTCCAGACGTAGGCCTTGTCTTTATATCTAGTGTATTTGATAGTAAATATATGCATCCATAAACATATTATGGCCATACAATGTTAGACAGAGACGCTGGGAGTGTATTTTTTTATGCATTCTTTTGCTTGTACAATCTAGCTATGTGTAAATCAATTTTTTCTTTTTCATTATCGATTTAGGATTTGTATATCTTTGTTATTGACTTAAATATAGCGAAGGCCAATCTTTTCTTTATTCTGCCATCCACATGGAGTTTAGATCTCTATTTTTGGGGAAACTTAGATATCATTAAGGATTTCAATGTTTTCACGTGCCTTCGTAAATAAAATAGAATCCCCAAAATTCACGATGACTACAAAGTAATAAGTCAATTCTAAATTCCAGTACACTAGTGAGTAATATCAAAGCTCTTGTAGAAAATTTACTAATGAGTTCTTAAAGTATAAATGACAAGATATTCATCCTTTTCGTAGTCATTTTCTTTAATTATCAGTTAAAGATTGTTTTCCCGACCAGATTAGTAGACTGTAATTCATTGGTTTTATTAAACTTATATTTACTTCAGCTAAGATGTGGTTTCATTAATTTTTTAATTTCTTATTAAAAATATCATGTAATTGTTCCTTTATAAGGACTGCCTTTTCTTCTGAACAGTTTCCACGTAGAAATAGAATGATATATAATACATTACTATTTAAAATCTAGCTAGAATGGGAACTTGTCAATTTAAACTTCCATAAAGATTGTGATGAGTTGGATTATAACTCAAATCAGTATGCTAGAACCACCTCTTTGCTATGTTTTCTAGTGCAATTTGAAATTATTAGGAAAGGGTGATGTATGTGGAATACCAGGAAAGGGTAATATGTCATTCTTTACCTTCCATTAGAAATCTGGTACTTAATTGCTTTGGCCAAAGCTATGGAAGCACGTGTTTTCATTTTATGTATTTGGGTTATGTTTTATCTTCTTGTTTATCTATGATTAGTTCTACTCAGACATATGTGGAAAGTAGTTAGTTTCACAAACACGTCAGATTCCTTCCAATCCACCAGTTCCACGTTGCTAGGCTTCTCGAGCAGGGTTGGTGCGCTCTTCATTTCAGGATGAACCCTAGGGGGGATAACCAATATGTTGTTGGGAAAAAAAGTGGCTAGACCACACTCCTATCTCAAGATTTGTGGATGCACAGGTGTTTGATGGCTTAGGAGACTGGAGCATGCAGATGGACAGTTGTTCGATGGCATATTTGATACTTATTCCTTTATGAATTTATGGTCTTGTACTTGATGTATATTTCTTATTCACGATGTAAGATTCACGACAAGTTGGTCGACAACATGATGTATTGGATACTTTTATTTTCTCATTGATTATGGATAGACTTGTATGTTCGACAATATGGTCGACTACCTTATGTTGCACTTCATTGTGAGAATTGATCTTATATGACAGAGTTCTAGTAGGTAACACATATTTAGTATTTAGGTACTGTATGACATCATTTCCAATACCTGATAGGTGGAGTCTTATCCTGCTTTTTCATGATGAAAAGTTGCCCTTGTTCAACTTAGGCACATCTCTTTTGCTCATCTTGTGATCTTTAGCTTAGGTCGTTAAAACCTTCCTTTCAAGCACACAAGCTCTGATACCAATTGTTAGAATAACTGAGAGGGGAGGGGGGGGGGGGGAATCAGTGNTGAATCAGTGGCCTCAAAAATTAATCCAATAATTCAATCCAAAACTTTATACCACAAATATAAGTATCTAGTTATCTTTAGTCCTACAAGATGTATGCCTTTAAATAATCTTATCAAATAACTACTGCTCAGAATATATCGTTTGTCCTTTTTCTTAAGCTTTTACCGAATAACAGTCTAGCCTTTACTGAAATATAGTAAATAACTTAGTGTTTACCGATCAATCCTATTTTAGTAATATGTAAAGAAAAACATCAAAGCAATGAACCATATACACATTCAACACATGAATTTTTAATGTGGAAACCTTGTTAAGGGAAAAACCACTTGGGACCGGTAACCCAAAATTTTCACTCTTCTGAATTGAGCTCGGTGAAGAGACAACCCTGTTAAAGGTTACAAAAACACTGTAAAGTGTGACCTTGTTAGAGGATTTAAAACTTTTGGTTAATCTTTTGACCTTTTGCATTCACTATGCTATCAATAAGTAAAAACCTTTTGATACTCCTTGGGATGTATCTCAATATATAAAGGATGGTTAAATCCTACTCTGTTAAGAGATTTTCTTAATCAACGGTTAAACTGAAATAGTATATGATCTGTTCATAAATACAAATTAATCTTTACATATGTTTAAATCTATTGTAAGCTCATAATACCTTTTTGATCAATGTTCTCTTCAATTCCTTTGCTCCACTTCTTTCTGCTCAGTAAATGTTGTTGCTTCTCTGATGCTCGATGTCTGTAGAATTATTTATCTCTACTCTTGAGCTTGTATGATCAGGTCTGTATGAAGACTTCTATCTTCACCAGAATTCTCTTCAGCATTCCTCTTTCTTCCCCCATTTCTTATGAATCACTTGTCTCTTTATATAGACATGTTTTCACCATTCTTGTCCTTGTTTTCTTCGTTGATCACTTCTTGATCCGTAAAGCTCTCCATGCTTTCTTTAGCTTTATTCCACAATTCTCTCCTTGTTATTTGGAATAAAACATGCTTTAAATCTCCTTCTTATCTTTAGCTTTAACTGATCGATGAAAATAAAGTAAACAATCAATTAATTCTATCTTTAGCTCCTGCCAGCTAAGTTGTTTTGTCATTTTCCTAACTTCAGTTCTCATTGGTCAACACTTCAGTTGTGCTTGGTGACTACTGCAGATAGCTCAGGTATTAACTTTAGTTTTGTTTGGTGACAAAAGTAGTTAGACCGGTAATGCTTGCTCGGGCAACATTGTGAACTTTTGTGGTCAGGGTTCACTGTCACTCAGTGTACATGATTACCGACGACAAAAAAATTGTCTTTTCAGATCTTTAAGTGTTGTGACAATATGATTATGATAAATCATACCATATCAGGTTGACATCAATGACAATACAATACATTAACTAATTTAATGTCTTGCATTTACTTCCTGCGGCTCAGTGATCATCAACTTTGTCATCTTCAAACATTCAATCAATTATAGTTCATCAGATGATAGAGAAAAATGTTGCACAAAAATACTGGAGAGAAGTTGTAAGTACAATAGTCTATACCTTGAACTGAGTACAAGTCAAGAAAGGTACTGATGTCACACCTTATGAGTTATGGTATGGTTATGCACCTAATGTAAAATACTTTAAAGTTTGTGGAAGCAAATATTATATATTGAAGGACAATAGAAATGGAAAACTTGATGCTAAAAGTGATGAAGGAATATTCCTAGGTTATTCCACGAAGAGCAAAGCGTATAAGTGTTTGAATTCTAACACTAACAAAGTTTTGGAAAGTGAAAATGTTAGAATTGATGAATATGCAAAAAAATAATGAATTTGAACGCAAGCAAGAACCTGAAGATTATATATCTTTCGTATACATGAATGAAGGAGAGCCCATCAGTTTACCTATACTAGAGAAAGAAGATACCGAGCAACAACAAGAAGTTGTTAAGAAACAACAAGAAAATACCGAGTCACAGAAAGAAGTTTCTGAGTATCAGGAGGTATTTGTCGAGCAATCAGAAGAGGACGCAGAGACACAAAATGAACCTGAAGAGAATTTGCAAGATGAATCTAACCAACAACAACAAGAAGAAAGGAGATCAGAGCCTACACTAGAAAAATATCTAAGAAGACATATGATCAAATCATCAGAGAAAAAGATTCAGAGGTCATGACAAGAAGAAAATTGAAAGATCAGACATGTTTATTATGTGAATTTGAGCCCAAATCAGTGAAATATGCTTTGGATAATGAAGATTGGATACAAGCCATGAATGAATAAACTGAGAAAAATGAGAAGAACAAAACCTAGACACTAGTACCTGTTGGTGGTTTTTTATGCTGAAAATACTGAACAATAACCTTTTCACTTTACAACAGATCTTTAAGAGCATCCAACTCCAAGTATTTAACAAAGAATGAAAAATACCAACTAACAAGGATGAAGATCCATCCTTCTACGCTTTAGGTTCTGCAAAACCAAGGGAGGCACCCTTTAATGCCTTCAAGTATTCTGTGTGACATTAATCAAGCAGAGATCTCATATAGGCTCAACACAATCGAGAGATACTAGGTAATCGACTAATTACCCATTGAACATCAACCATGAAGTTGATCATGAGATTGGTAGAACACAACAACCACATAAAACATAGGATGTATTGGATTTTACATTTAAGTTTGCAGAACATAGCCTAAACCTAACCAGACACGCATCTCTATAAATTTTACTAATCCTTGATCATAGCCTTATCCATTGGGTATATCTCAAATGTAAATATAGAAAACATGAACCAACTACTGTCAAAGAATCAAAGCCATGAACACAATCAATACAAGCCAACCACTACTTATAAGATCCTTCTTTAGATAATTCAAATGAGTCTATGCCCTATCTAAAGTATCATTTAATCTGATCCTAGATCAGAACTGAAGGCCAATGGCATATACATAGGTAACCCTATGTAGTGAATTAGAAAGTCTAAAACTCACAAGATTGAAACTAAGGAGAGACTTGAAGCTGGAATAATTGCATTAAGTATGATGAATCATGTACATGTTCTAATCTGATCTGAAACATACCACTTCAATAATATGCAAAAGATACAAGAACTTTCTATTCTATCTAAATACAAAATGATACAAGCTCTGCTATTATGAGAGAAGAAAAGCATAAATGGAGGAAAAAGAAACTCAGAATCCTTCTCTAATTGCCATGTGTCTCTTCCCAAATTTCTCTCTAAAATATCCTCTTATCTTCCCCAGCTAAAATCTGATAAGATTTGCCAAAAAAACATCTCCCTTTGCTCCTAATTTGTGCCTTCAAAACTGGTGAAAGCCTTCGAAATATGATTGTATGCCTTTGAAAATAGAGATAATCCCATATTTCATGTGCATTTCCTTAAATTCATTATCTGCACCTTAGGCTTCTTATTTTTGCACATTATAATATTTTTGCACATTATCTTTTATTCCTCCTTTTTGCACTAACTCTACCAGATTTCAACACTTGTCAATACCTGATTCACCTAGAGAAACCACCTCAGCACCTGCGTCATCTGCCTCATCCTCTCTACCCAAGATCGCCAACTATCACAATTCCACATGTCGGCTAGGTGCAATGCCTCAATGGTTAACTATCAATCATATTTCCTTCACGCCATTGCGCTAGCCGCTGATTTCTCTACCTCTAGATTCATGCCCATTTGAGATGCCCTTCCTGTGAGCCCTCCACGTCACCGCCATCTGGTCTACCCCACTGTTGGCCCCACCATGTGTGGTATAGACATAATCCCTCAATGAGATCATTTTGATCATCTTTGGGATAAGGCATTGCGCCCACCATCAATCTGCACTGCGTCGAGATTTGTGCACGCTCTGCTGCTTCTGCCGCCATGTCGTCTGCCATGTCACCTCCGTGGGCCCCACCAAAACCACTTTTTTTTCACCAAGATTTCCCACTTGGATAGGCACCATCACCCAGGAGCTCTACCCAAGCGCGTCGCCAAGAGCCTCCGGGCTCTTTCTTCATATTACTACCTGTGCGTTGTTCCTTATAAACATCTTGATTGTCCATTTTCTGATCAATGTGGGATATTGTTTTGCAAGTTTTTTAAAGATTCCTCTTGCTTCATGCCAAAATATGGTTGCACCTACCTCCGGTCAATGCAACACTTCATTCACTGAGCACAGTCACCAGTGAGCCTCCTGGCTCTTACTTTATGTCACATAGTATGTGCTTTACTATTATAATAGGTGAAAATGCAGATCTTTAGATAAGGTTTTGAACAATGGAGATTTGCACATAAATGAAACCTTATGCCTCCATTAATCCTCTTAAATTTAATTGTAATTGATAAGGAATGTAGATATGAAAATATTTGAAAAGGAAAATGGAATAAAATACATACCTCTGAAAAAGAACTTGTTGAAAACCCTATTAGACGGTCTCAGAAACTGTTGATTTTTGCAACCCTAAATTGAAACTGTGTGATCTACAAAACCCAGAAATATTTTTTTGATCTAGCATAGTTCCTATTTTGACCCTCAAGTCAATGTCACCATTGACCCAGAATTTTTGATTCTGACCTAGGACAAAATCGACCTCTAAAATCTCTGACAAAAAATCTGTTTCCAGATCTCGAAAGTTTGTCGAAAAGGGTATCCGGATCTGCACTCTAATTCACTATTTCGAACATTTCCCTGCAATAAAAATGGTTTATTTTTTGGGGGGAGGGGTTTGCCTTGGTCAAACCCTAGTTTCAGAATTAACCTTAAATTATAATTGAAATTGCATAAGTAAACAAAGTAAATGAACAAATTCACCTTGCTTGTATAGAAACCCTTGTGGCGGATTTGAATTTGTGGATCCACAAGTATGTATGTACCAAATAGATGTAGAATGTAGAATTTTAGATGTAGGATGTCTCAAATCAATTGCTTGTAGATCTTCAACACCAATCTTGAATGGATCTTGGAAGAGGAGGAGGCTTGCATGGATGTGGATGGAGAAATCTTCAACAAGAGGGCTCTATAGAGCTTGAATCCTTCAATGGCTACCAATGGATCTCCTAGATGAATCGAGTGCTTGAAAGTGCTTGAATGCTTGAGAATAGATTAATGCTTCAATAGATTATCCTTCATATGCATAGGTGGTCTAGATCATATTGCTTCTTAGATAGTTAGAGAAAATGAGAGGAGAAAGCTTCCTTATACTCAAATCTAGGGTACAATATTCTAGAGAGGCCTATATAGGAGAATTAAATTCCAATTAGACCTATACCCATAGAATTGGACCTATATTAAATATAATTTTAAGAGTCGTTACTTCGGAGACCGAAACAGCAGACCCAGAAGCGGGAATTAAAATTTTTCGAAGCCTGACATTTGGAAACTCTGAAAACTTGAAATCTGGACCTTGGGCCAGAAAATGGTCGATTATAACCTAGGTCAAGGTCAAGGTCAACCTTGACCTAGGTCAAGGTTGAGGTTGACCTTGACCCAGAAAGGTCAATTTTGACCCTTAGGTCAAAAATCTCAGTTTTGCAGTTTAGGATTGCAAAAAGCGGCTGGAGAAAAGTGGGAAATGGGGCAGAACAGGGGGGCAAGCCAAATCCAAGTCAAAGACCCATTCAAGGTGCTTGAAATGACCCCAAAAAACTTACTGAGAAGGCTAAACCTGTCCACAGTGGAAGTGCTTCCATTTTCCAACTATACATTTAGCCCCCACTTTAGCAAGAGTATGGACTCGATGCAAACTCTTGGTAAAGGAGATCATGAAGAAAATATAATCTTATTGAAATAAAAAAGGGACAAAGGAATCCTTAAGCCCCTAGGGAATTAAGTCTTTATCAACCCTAAGATCATGATAATAGATATATCACCAGTCAAAGAGAAAAAGAGAGAGGGTGTGATTACCTCACCTAGTAAGATGTGTGTATCTCACTATGAACCACAAAAACGATAGGATGGCCCACCAAGAAAGCATTTGATAGTCACCCCATAAAGTTGTGTGCCTTTTGGCAGATTTGTGCATGTACGTAGTACATCTTCTGAAAACTTTTATGAAGTACCCATGTATCTATATCCTCATATCACCATGGAATATATTTGTAAAATGTGTATCTCTTTAGGATTTAGCAACTTGTGTGCATTACCTTCCAAGGATTTAGCATATTGAATTTTAATTGAATGTGTATCTCTTCAGGATTCAACAACTTATGTGCTTTACCTTTAGAGGATTTAGCATGCTGCAAAACAAAAGGTTAGAACAAAAATGCATAATATAGAATGAGTGAGGCCGTATGTATGCCCCCTCCTTAAGATGGCAAAGTACATACTATTTTGACATGTTAAGGAAAGAAAAGAACAAGGATAAATCCTTCATCACAACATCAAGAAAATATCCATATACAATACCCAATCCAAACGAAGAAGGTCATAGCTCCTATGAGGCCAGGAAGGGATGAATGCAAAGAGATATCATGCAAGAAGTGAAAAAGTAACCCTTGTGAGGGATAGCACACTATCCAGTTTCCAAGGTGAGAGATTTATCAACCATGGAAACCCAATGTTAAACAATGAAATAGGTTATAATCAAGGACATAGATCCTCAATGTAAACCAAAATTTTCATGTATGATTGGATATCACATAATAGATAGATATTGCTTAACCAAGGGAAAAGTGGATCCTAGAAAGACATAAAAGAAGGAGATGGCATCCTTTCCCCCCAAGTGTAGGAACAAGGATGAGAGGGGACCTATTATATATCTCACAACATAATGCTAGACAATTATCCCCAACGGATTAGGCTAACATTGTTTACATAATGTAGAGTTCCATAATAGGAACATAAATGTTATTTAGAGAAAACATGATTGAAATATAACTCATTGTCACCTGATATATAAATAAATTAACTATCAATGAGTTTCCTAATCTTATAATGTAAATCTTGACATGAATTAGTAGAGTGATCATGAAATATATGATACAAACAAAAAGGAAGAGTCTTCAAATGTGGACTATGTTTTTTTTGCGTTTAGGTCTAGTAATCATCTTAGCACAAAGGAGTTTAGGCAAAAGAACTTCTTGGTCAAATTCCTTCATAGGTTCATCATGTTTTGAAATGTTATTTGAGATGTTGGTAACATTGATGTGTTGTTGAAGATCAAATCCCAATCCATAAGAATGCTCATGCCCCCATTCTGTAAGGGTATTTGAATTCCCTATTTATGCTTACCACATCCTTGACCATGGAATCCTTGTTTAACTTGTAAATGATAACCAAGACCATAAAAAGAAGCCATATCAGAAGGAGTCAATGGAACTTCACTAGTCACTATGTCATTACTAGTAGGTTTGACAGATTCATCGTGGGTAGAAGCAGCGACAAAGTTATTACGAAGGGCATTAGAAATAGAAGCAAAAGATCGTTGTTCAAACTCTCTTTGTTGCTTCATAAAATCAAGATCGGAAACCTTATACTCTCCAATAAAGGTAGGAGTAAAATATAAGGTTCCCCAATCATCTCCAGGAAGAGCATTAGAGAAAGAAGGATTACTATTAGGAATAGGATTATTGTGGGTTTGAATATTCAAACAAGGATTTGGCGCATTATCTGCATGAAGTGTATATATCATGGTGTTGTGAATAAACTTGAATTTAGAGTGAAGGGTGGAATGAACACCATGCATCTCATGCAACCAAGGTCTATGCAAAAGTAGGTTATAATTAAGAGGTCCAGGCATAACATGAAAAGGAGTATTCAGGATGATCGAACGTACTTTGATAGGTAAGGTAATGATGCCCAAAGTTTTCTTATCAATGTTATCAAAGCCACATATAGGAACATTGTCAGGTTGAATAGTTGCAAGATCGGCTTTAATCAATTTGAGCATGTCCATGCTACAAATATTAAGCTCAGATCCATTATCAATCAAGGTCCTATGAATGATACTCTTATTGATAGTAACAACAACCATAAGAGCATCATATTGATTATGTACTTCTTTAGAAGGTAAAACCTTTTGAGTAAATACAATGTCAGGAGGACCAAGGGTAGCATACATGCACTATAAGAAGGCACTGATATTCTCTTGATTATGAGGTGGAGTGGAAAGAGTTTCTATAGCTTTTTTTAAGGCTTCATGGTAGGTAGGTGAAGTTTTAAGAAGGTCCCATAAAGAAATCTTGGTAGGTGTATTGAGCAATTGGTTTATCAAATCATACTCCTTGCTAGGAAGACAGGGTGGAGGAGGAAGAATGGGTTGAGAAGGTGGTAAAGAAGTAGGAACCACCAGATTTGGTTGAGGTTTATTCCTTGTACGATAGGTGTGAGCTATCAAATCTTGATCATTGAAAGACTCTAAAGACTCCATAGGTTTACCTTTGATAGTAATGCAAGGACAACCTTTGATAGTCAATAAGGGTTTTGGATAAACCATGTTAGTTGTATCAACACTACAAATAGGTTCACAAGAAGGAAGCAAAGAATACATCCTAGGAGGAGATGAGGTAGGATCTTGATTCTCCATAAGATCATCACTAAGAGGGAGAGAATTAAGGGAATTCATATCATTTTCCACTAATGCCTCATCACTAAAAGGAATCCCAAATGGAGGTAAAGAATCTATATTGTTTTCTTCTTTCTCTAAAATGTCTGCATAAGGGGAGTGTATTTTAGAAAAAGAGTCACCATCATGTCTGAATATGTCATCCATTAATAAATCACCTTCTTGTATCAAAGCATCTTCATGAGGAGGGGCTAAATCAATGTCTTTATCCAAAGGTTCATCCGAAAAAGTAGAATCATCCAAAATGTCTTCACGAGGAAGAGAGTAATCAAAATCCAAATACAAAGGTTCATCCCAAATAGGAGGATTATCATCCCTATCAATAAAGCACATTCTAGTTGCACCATAAATCACTAAAGCTTGATCCCTAAAGGGGAAAGAAGGTAAATTATATTCTAAAGTAGTCTCATAGAAAAGACATATATTAGGAGAAGAATTAACATAAATCCTATACTCGTCCCCATAAAGGGAAATATGATGGAGAGAAAGATTAAAGTCATCTTCTTGCTCTAATATATCCTTACAAGGTAATACAAGAGAGGACAAAGCAACATCACACGCACTAAATAAAGTTTTTCTAGGTGTAACACCATGCAATGGTAAGGTAAGAGGAAGATGTTGTTTAATTCCAAAAGTTATAGAAGGATGTTTGGAAAACACTTGAAACAACTTGTGCAACATGATAATGAATAAAGAAATGCATAGAAAATAGATCTAGATATATCCAAATGTATTCAAATGAAATGTATGATGAAAAATGTAAATGTTTTTATATTTTTAAAGAAATGTTGTGATTTTTTATTTTTGACATATAAATGCAATAGTATAAAATAAATCTACTTTTAGATGCATGTAAGATCTAACATAAGATGAAAATCTAACACCAAAAAGAAAGAGTTGTCTATCGCGGGTTCACCAAAATGTAATAGGTGAAAATGGAGATCTTTAGATAGGGTTTTGAACAATGGAGATTTTCACATAAATAAAACCCTATGCCTCCATTAATCCTTTTACATTTAATTGTAATTGATAAGGAATGTAGATCTGGAAATGTTTGAAAAGGAAAATGGAATAAAATACATACCTCCAAAAAAGAACATGCTGAAAACCTTGTCAGACAGTCTCAGAAACTGTTGATTTCTGCGCACCTGAATTGAAGCTACGAGATCTACAAAACCCATAAATCTTTTTCTGATCTGGCATAGTTCTTATTTTGAACCTCAAGTCAATGTCACCATTGACTAAGAATTTATGATTCTGACCTAGGGCATAACTGACCTCTAAAATGTCTGACAGAAAATCTGTTTCCAGATCGCGAAATTTTACCGAAAAGGGTATCTGAATCTGCACTCCAATTCACTGTTCCAAACCTGTCCCTGCAAGAAAAATGGTTTTTTATTGTATTTTATTTTTTATTGGAGTGGGGGGGGGGAGGGGTTTTCCTTGGTCAAACCCCAGTTTTGGAATTAACCTTAAATTATAATTGAAATTGCATAAGTAAACAAAGTAAATGAACAAATTCACCTTGCTTGTATAGAAACCCTTGTGGCGGCTTTGAATCCGTGGATCCACAAGTATGTATGTACCAAATGGATGTAGAATGTAGAATTTTAAATTTAGGATGTCTCAAATCAATTTCTTGTAGATCTTCAACATCAACATTGAATGGATCTTGGAAGAGGAGGAGGTTTGCATGGATGTGGATGGAGAAATCTTCAACAAGAGGGCTCTATAGAGCTTGAATCCTTCAATGGCTACCAATGGATCCTTGATGAATTGAGTGCTTGAAAGTGCTTGAATGCTTGAGAATAGATGAATGCTTCAATATATTATCCTTCATATGCATAGGTGGTCTAGATCATATTGCTTCTTGGATAGTTAGAGAAAATGAGAGGAGAAAGCTTCCTTATATACAAATCTAGGGCACAATCTTCTAGAGAGGCCTATATAGGAGAATTAAATTCCCATTATACCTATGCCCATAGAAGTGGACCTATATTAAATATAATTTCAAGAGTCATTACTTTGGAGACTGAAACAGCTGACCCGAAAGTGGGAATTAAACTTTTCCAAAGCTCGACATCCGGAAACCCCGAAAACTTGAAATTTGGACCTTGGGACAGAAAAAGGTCAATTTTGACCTAGGTCAAGGTCAAGCTCAACCTTAACCTGGGTCAAGGTTGAGATCGACCTTGACCCAGAAAGGTAGATTTTTACCCTGAGGTCAAAAATCTCAGTTTTGCAGTTTAGGATGCCAGAAACAGGCCAGAGAAAAGTGGGAAATGGGGCAAAACAGGGAGGAAAGCCAGATCCAAGTCAGAGACCCATTCAAGGTGCTTAAAATGACCCCAAACCACTTACTCAAAAGGATAAACTAGTCCATAATGGAAGTGCTTCCATTTTCCAACTATACATTTAGCCCCTACTTTAGCAAGAGTATGGACTCGATGCAAACTCTTGGTAAAGGAGATCATGAAGAAAATATAATTTTACTGAAATAAAAAAGGAATGAAGGAATCCTTAAGCCCCTAGGGAATTAAGTCTTTATCAACCCTAAGATCATGATAAGAGAGATATCACTAGTCAAAGAGAAAAAGAGAGAGGGTGTGATTACCTCACCAAGTAAGATGTGTGTATCTCACTATGAACCACAAAAAGGATAGGATGGCCCACCAAGAAAGCACTTGATAGTCACCCCATAAAGTTGTGCACCTTCTGGCGAATTTGTGCATGTATGTAGTGCATCTTTTTATGACTTTAATGAAGTACACATGGATCCATATCCTCATATCACCACGGAATACATTTGTAAAATGTGTATCTCTTCAGGATTTAGCAACTTGTGTGCGTTACCTTCCAAGGGTTTAGCATATTGAATTGTAATTGAATGCGTATCTCTTTAGGATTCAGCAATTTATGTGCTTTACCTTTAGAGGATTTAGCATGTTGCAAAACAAAAGGTTAGAACAAAAATGCATAATATAGAATGAGGGAGGCCGTATGTATGCCCCCTCCTTAAGATGGCAAAGTACATACTATTTTGACATGTTAAGGAAAGAAAATAACAAGGATAAAGCCTTCATCAAAAAAATCAAGACAATATCCATAGAAAATACCCAATCCAAGCCAAGAAGGTCACAGCTCCTATGAGGCCATGGAAGGGATGAATGCAAAGAGATATCATGCAAGAAGTGAAAAAGTAACCCTTGTGAGGGATAGCACACTATTCAGTTTCCAAGGTGAGAGATTTATCAACCATGGAAACCCAATTTCAAACAATGAAATAGGTTATAATCAAGGACATAGATCCTCAATGCAAACCAAAATTTTCATGTATGATTGGATATCACATAATAGATAGATACTGCTTAACCAAGGGAAAAGTGGATCCTAGAAAGACATAAAAGAAGGAGATGACATCATTGCCCCCCAAGTGTAGGAACAAGGATGAGAGGGGACCTATTATATATCTCACAACACAATGCTAGACAATGATACCCAAAGGATTAGGCTAACATTGTTTACATAATGTAGAGTTCCATAATAGGAACATAAATGTTATTTAGAGAAAACATGATTGAAATATAACTCATTGTCACCTGATATATAAATAAATTTACTAGCAATGAGCTTCCTAATCTTATAATGTAAAGCTTGACATTAATTAGTAGAGTGATCATGAAATATATGATACAAACAAAAAGGAAGAGTCTTCAAATGTGGACTATGTTTTTTTTGCGTTTAGGTCTAGTAATCATCTTAGCACGAAGAAGTTTAGGCAAAAGAACTTCTTGGTCAAATTCCTTCATAGGTTCATCATGTTTTGAAATGTTATTTGAGATGTTGGTAACATTGATGTGTTGTTGAAGATTAAATCCCAATCCATAAGAATGCTCATGCCCCCCATTCTGTAAGGGCATTTGAATTCCCTGTTTATGCTTACCACATCCTTGACCATGGAATCCTCGTTTAACTTGTAAATGATAACCAAGACCATAACAAGAAGCCATATCAAAAGGAGTCAATGGAACTTCACTAGTCACTATGTCATTACTAGTAGGTTTGACAGATTCATCGTGGGTAGAAGTAGCGATAAAGTTATTACGAAGGGCATTAGAAGTAGACGCAAAAGATTGTTGTTCAAACTCTCTTTGTTGCTTCATACAATCAAGATCAGAAACCTTATACCCTCCAATAAAGGTAGGATTAAAATCTAAGGTTCCCCAATCATCTCCAGGAAGAGCATTAGAGGAAGAAGGATTACTATTAGGAATAGGATTATTGTGGGTTTGAATATTCAAACAAGGATTTGGCGCATTATCTGCATGAAGTGTATATATCATGGTGTTGTGAATAAACTTGAATTTAGAGTGAAGGGTGGAATGAACACCATGCATCTCATGCAACCAAGGTCTATGCAAAAGTAGGTTATAATTAAGAGGTCCAGGCATAAAATGAAAAGGAGTATTCAGGATGATCAGACCTACCTTGATAAGTAAGGTAATGATGCCCAAAGTTTTCTAATCAATGTTATCAAAGCCATGTATAGGAACATTGTCAGGTTGAATAGTTGAAAGATCAGATTTAATAAATTTGAGCATGTCCATGCTAAAAATATTAAGCCCAGATCCATTATCAATCAAGGTCCTACAAATGATACTATTATTGATAGTAACAACAACCATAAGAGCATCATATTGATTCATGCATGCACTGTAAGAAGGCATTGATGTTCTCTTTATTAGAAAGTGGAGTGGAAAGAGTAACTAGATCTTTTTTAAAGGCTTCATGGTAGGTAGGTAAAGTTTTAAGAAGGTCCCATAAAGAAATCTTGGCAGGTGTATTGTGCAATTGGTTTATCAAATCATACTCCTTGCTAGGAAGATGGGGTGGAGGAGGAAGAATGGGTTGAGAAGGTGGTAAAGAAGTAGGAACCACCATATTTGGTTGAGGGTTATTCCTTGTATGATAGGTGTGAGCTATCAAATATTGATCATTGAAAGACTCTAAAGATTCCATAGGTTTACCTTTGATAGTAATGCGAGGACAACCTTTGATAGTCAACAAGGGTTTTGGATAAACCATGTTAGTTGTATCAACACTACAAATAGGTGCACAAGAAGGAAGTAAAGAATGCATCCTAGGAGGAGATGATGTAGGATATTGATTCTCCATAAGATTGTCACTAAGAGAGAGAGCATTAAGGGAATTCATATCATTCTCCGCTAATGCCTCATCACTAAAAGGAATCCCAAATGGAGGTAAAGCATCTATAATGTTTTCTTCTTTATCTAAGCTATCTACATAAGGGGAGTGTATTTTAGAAAAAGAGTCACCATCATGTCTGAATATGTCATTCATTAATAAATCACCTTCTTGTATCAAAGCATCTTCACGAGGAGGGGATAAATCAATGTCTTTATCCAAAAAAGTAGAATCATCTACAATGGTGTCATGAAAAAGAGAGTAATCAACATCCAAATCCAAAGGTTCATCCCAAATAGGAGGATTATCATCCCTATCAACAAAGCACATTCTAGGAGCACGATAAATCACTAAAGCTTGATCCCTAAAGGGGAAAGAAGGTAAATTATATTCTAAAGTAGGCTCTTAGAAAAGATATATATTAGGATAATAATTAACATAAATCCTCAACTCATCTCCATAAAGAGAAATATGATGGAGGGAAAGATTAAAGTCATCTTCTCGTTCTAATATATCCTTACAAGGTAATACAAGAGAGGACAAAGCAACATCACACACACTAAATAAAGTTTTTCTAGGTGTAACACCATGCAATGGTAAGGTAAGAGAAAGATGTTTAATCCCAAAATTTAAAGAAGGATGTTTGGAAAACACTTGAAACAACTTGTGCAACATGATAGTGAATAAAGAAGTATATAGAAAATAGATCTAGATATATGCAAATGCATTCAAACAAAATGTATGATGAAAAATGTAAATGTTTTTATATTTTAAAAGAAATTTTGTGATTTTTTATTTTTGACATATAAATGCATGAGCATAAAATAAATCTACTTTTAGATGCATGTAAGATCTAGCATAAGATGCAAATCTAACACCAAAAAGAAAGAGTTGTCTATCACGGGTTCACCAAAATGTAATAGGTGAAAATGGAGATCTTTATATAGGGTTTTGAACAATGGAGATTTGCACATAAATAAAACCCTATGCCTCCATTAATCCTCTTACATTTAATTGTAACTGATAAGGAATGTAGATCTGCAAATGTTTGAAAAGGAAAATGGAATAAAATACATACCTCCAAAAAAGAACCTGCTGAAAACCCTGTTAGACAGTCTCAGAAACTATTGAGTTGTATGCACCTGAATTGAAACTGTGAGATTTACAAAACCCAGGAATCTTTTTCTGATCTGGCATAGTTCTAATTTTGACCCTCAAGTAAATGTCACCATTGACCCAGAATTTCTGATTCTGACCTAGGGCAGAATGGACCTCAAAAATCTCTGACAGAAAATCTATTTCCGGATCCTGAAAGTTTGTCAAAAAGGGTATCCGGATCTGCACTCCAATTCACTGTTCCGAACCTGTTCCTGCAAGAAAAATGGTTTTTTTTTTTGGGGGGGAGGGGTTTGCCTTGGTGAAACCCTAGTTTTGGAATTAACCTTAAATTATAATTAAAATTGCATAAGTAAACAAAGTAAATGAACAAATTCACCTTGCTTGTATAGAAACCCTTGTGGCAGATTCAAATTTGTGGATCCACAAGTATGTATGTACCAAATGGATGTAGAATGTAGAATTTCATATGTAGGATGTCTCAATCAATTTCTTGTAGATATTCAACACCAATCTTGAATGGATCTTGGAAGAGGAGGAGGCTTGCATGGATGTGGATGGAGAAATCTTTAACAAGAGGGCTCTATAGAGCTTGAGTCCTTCAATGACAACCAATGGATCTCCTTGATGAATTGAGTGCTTGAAATTGCTTGAATGCTTGAGAATAGATGAATGCTTCAATAGATTATCCTTCATATGAATAGGTGGTCTAGATCATATTTCTTCTTGGATAGTTAGAGAAAATGAGAGGAGAAAGCTTCCTTATATACTAATCTAGGGCACAATCTTCTAGAGAGGCCTACATAGGAGAATTAAATTCTCATTAGACCTATACCCTTAGAAGTGGACCTATATTAAATATAATTTCAAGAGTTGTTACTTCGGAGATCGATATAGCTGACCTGGAAGCAGGAATTGAGCTTTTCTGAAGCCCGACATCCGTAAACCCCAGAAACTTGAAATCTGGACCTTGGGCCAGAAAAAGGTTGATTCTGACCTAGGTCAAGGTCAAGGTTGACCTTGACCTAGGTCAAGGTTGAGGTCTACCTTGACCTAGGTCAAGGTTGAGGTCGACCTTGACCCAGGAAGGTCAATTTTGACCCTGAGGTCAAAAATCTTAGTTTTGCAGTTTAGGATGCCAGAAACAGGCTGAAGAAAAGTGGGACATGGGGCAGAATAGGGGGGAAAGCCATATCCAAGTTAGAGACCCATTAAAGGTGCTTGACATGACCCCAAACCACTTACTCAGAAGGCTAAACCAGTCCATAATGGAAGTGCTTCCATTTTCTGACTTTACAACTATATAAGCACTACAGAAACTATATCCCTTACACATGTGGGACTATTTTATTTGATAATTTTTAAAAATTTCTTACCTGCCCGCGCGCTAGAACCTTGTTTTCTTTGACCAAGTCAATGCCAATCACCATCTCCCCAAGAGCATGCTCTCTAAGAGCCTATAGTTGTTTACTTCGAATGACCATGTGAGTGTTGGCATATAAAAATGCTTGAGACACACCCCATAACTTGCATGTGGGACTAAAATCCCAAAGGAAGGTTTGCAAATTACTGCCTGCACATCTTTACATGCTTTGAAGGCACTTTGTCAAGTGGTTTACATGCCTTATCTATGCCTCCTTGATTTTTCTGGGAGAATGCTACAAAGGTTGTGGCATTTGGCTTTAACACCATTGTACAACCTCTTCTTCCATATTCCAGTGCAACTTTCCTTGTAAAAAGTCATGGCATTTGGCTTTACCTGCCAATTGCATTTGCATGAAAGTTTTATTTTTTAAAGCAAATTAATACAAATTGCTGCACAACCCCATGGAACTTGCTGTGCAACCTCCTTATCAATGCGTTGCCTCCCCTTTTAAAGCCACGTGCGAACTTTGAGATTAGACATCACACCTGACATTAACATTTTCTTCAAAAAGTTTTCATTGACACTAAAATGAAATTTGGCTGCGTAGCCTCCCTTCTTTCAACATCTCCTACACAACATCCCCTTTCTCATCCACGTGCATGCTCTTGTTCATACACCTGCCCATTTCACTTGCATGAAAGTTTCAAAAGTTGTTCATAACCTGATGCGTAACCTTGGTATATGCCTGAAAACACAACCAGTCTTGAGACCATGTTCTTTTAAAATCACGCGGCTCTAGTAGCTCAAAATATATACCACCACTGAATGGTTTACGTTCATGAGAAAACGATAATGGATGTGAGGCCAAAAGTAGTAAGTAGTAACACATTGTTATCATTAAATTTCTTCTCTCGATGTATAGGTCTGGGAAGGATAAAAAAATGGACATTTTAAATCCTTTCAATGAACGATTAATGCATCTCTCCATTTCACTTTCTTTGAAATCTTATAGAGCCTCTAAACAAATCTATTTTCACATTTTGCAGTCATTTCATTTCCTACGACCATAGTCTTTGGGATTGAACTATTCACTTGAGGTTGGAACTCATAGCCGAGATCAGATTGAATGAAAGTGTTCTGTTTATGAGCCTCCCATCAACATTTAAGGACATTTAATCAAATTTTACAAAGCTCGCATACAACATATCTATTTAGCATGTATCCTCTATTCATGTCATAAAAATGAGATCATAATTCCTCAAGAAAATTCTGCCCAAGTAGTGTCATGCCTTGTTTGAAGATATTTAAATTCTTTCCACAAATCCATTTGGTATTACGACCATCCAATACCAACGCCCATGCCTACGTTCTAGAACTTTATCACACACACCGACAGTGAGGATGTTAGTAAAATTGTGGAATTTGGCTTGATACATGTCATCACTTTGAAATTGATTTTCACCTCTGATTTGACCTAAAAGTAGTCTAATGCACTTGGATCATAAGGCATTAAAATGGTGGCCATTACAATCAATCTTTTATATATTTGCATATTGATCTCATAAATAGCAACTAGCCTCTGGAAATGGCTTCACAAAGCAATCCGACTACCTCCTAGAAACATGCAGTTCGAAACACATGCTCATTGCCAACTTGTAAGTACATACACCAAATGGACTTGAAAATCCCCTTCCCGATTGAGACAGACAAACTGTCAAATAGCTCCTTCAAAATTTATGCAAATGCACATTGAAACTTCATAGAAACCCACTATAAAAGTCCCTTTGAAAGAAATTCCAAACTGCAAACCTGGGAGACTCCCAATGTAGGAAACTGCTCATTTAGATACAGAGAAAACATGTGCCCAAAGGGTCTTCTAAACATCTTCAAAATCACAAGATATTGATAGTCAAAATGACTATTTCTATATTGATTCTAACATGCACACTGAAAATGTGAATAAAGTTCTGATGAAATAAGCCTTGTAAAAATACCAAATCATCTCATAGAAAAGAAGGAATTAACAGATTGGTTTATCTGCATAGTGGGAGTACAAATCAACAAGTAACTTGATACAGATACCAACTGGCTAGAAGATATGCACTTCTGAAAATGATTGTTCTACACAATCAACTCAATCAACACTGGTAATCCGCATAAATTGGTTTTGGATTTGACTTCACACACCCATCAAATGAATACCTTTAGATTTGAAATCCTAGACATGGATTAAATTTCACATAAATAAAATGATGCTTCAACTTTCATTCTCTAATGATCAACTGGTCAATGAATATGAATCCTCAAACTCAACCTCTTACCAACTTTCTAAATTCAGGCTTAGTGAAGTTGCATAAATCTGATTTGGAATTCAAAGAGCAAGCCGATTAGATGGATTGACCAAAGTCTAAGAATAATCATGGAGGTAAATTTACATGTTTACAATGTAGGGGAACAATCAAGTCCTCATATCATTCGATCGGGTGAAAACTATGGGACCCCAAAGTAGGGTACTTTGTTGTACTGCATTCACACTCTGAGGATAAGAATTAATTGCAAATAGAATGGCTTTGGAAAAGTTGTCATATGAACTCACAGGGATCTGAAAAAGGGCATGGAGATTCAATTTCATGTCTACAACATCTCAGAACAATCCTTATGTCATTCCTATCCGTCCGACCAAAGATATAAAACTCCAAAGTGGGTCACTTGATAAAATCAGGAAATGTGCAAAATGCAGATTTGGGTCAACACCTCCAAATGGATATCTCCAAAACACATCCAATCTGACATCTAAAAGTTGTAACCTACTATAATTTCTCTATGATAGGCAGTGCACATGTCCCCCAAGCGGTATCTCATGCAAATCGTCAGGTCTCATTTTACTTGTATGCAAAGTAGGCCTCTTTCAAAATTTTAAGGGTACTCACCTTGTGCCTTAGAGAAATTTCATAATTGATCACTCTGAATTTTTGCAAAATTTGAGAATACCAACAATGGCTCTGGATGGGGATGCATGCCCCTTGTGGTCATGTAGAGGATCTAGAATCTCTTGGTAGATCAGACCAATCACAAAATCAGACTTCCTCTCTTGACCTCCCAAAAATAGGTTCCTTATTGAAAACCACAAACCACAGTTAACTGAAAGTAAAGCAACTATACAACATGCACATTATTTATAAATGGCCCACAATCACAAAATTGAAACCATCACTCGCCTCTATCAAACAATTTATTCTCATCACTCAACAGTATGATCAATCTGTAAAACTTGTTTCTTAGTAATTGACCATATTGAAATTTTTTTGCATAATTCATGGCACTATCATACTTCTCACTGTCATTACACCTATCATCTTTTGGCATCACAAAATCATGCATTTTTTGAAAAGATCCATAATCTAAAAAA
Organism: Thuja plicata; assembly: GCA_018584345.1. NCBI lineage: Eukaryota > Viridiplantae > Streptophyta > Pinopsida > Cupressales > Cupressaceae > Thuja > Thuja plicata. Next base: position 1,715,285 of record MU228196.1, on the reverse strand, counting down.
TATCCTTCGTACTCAAAGCATGGTGAGTGTTCATATGCAACATGATATTCTTTGTTATCAATCTCCTTAACATGCTCAAGTAAATAATCAACCGACTGCATTAGAAATTTAAAAATTTCTAGCTCAACTTTATAACCAGCATCATGATGATTTACCTCAGCAAATTCTTGGATATCAAAGAATAATTCTCACACTCAGCCCCATGCATACTACACAAACATTCAAGCGAAGGATTTTGAATTGTAACTTTTGATTTCAAACTTGGTTCATCATAGGAAACTTCATCCATTTCCAAGCTACAAGAATCTTCAAAATCAACACTATAGAAATATTGACCATTAGAGAAGGACAGTGAATCAAAAATTTCATCCTGGTCCCCATAGTCATTCTTTCACAATCTAATATAACATTCAAATCATCTAAATTTTCAATTATGTCCTCGTACAAAGGATTCGAAACCACATGGAAACCTTTCTCAAAATTTGAATGGAAAAGTACTGGCTGATTCATATCTACTTCATCATCAAAGAGTGGATTAAACACTTCATTATATCCACAATCAATTCCAATATCACACTTATCCTCATCAATGAGAGAAAAATATGAATCAACATCATCAAAATTTGAACAACATTCAACCCTATGAGTTTGAGAAGATGAGCAACTATAGTCATGATTTTCAAAAATAAAATCCTCATTGTTTTCAACAAAACTTGCAAGGCTATTCTGATCATTTTGGGATTCAATCTTTTTAGATTTACACATTGGATTAAGAATACCTTGTTAATGAGAATGCTAAAAAGGAAAACCACCAATTGTGTGAAGGAGCTCTTGTGCTGAGCTATCACATACATAATCATTTACAAGATTGGCTTTATGCATACACACATCAATTGGTTCTTCATAGACAACATTTTGGACATATAGAGCTGGTGTGAATACAGGCTGAGGCCTATCCACTCCTTCAGAATACATTATACAACTTCTTGGCTCAAAATTAGCCTCATGAGAAACATAAACAACATTTCTATGAGATATATAAGACAATTTTATAATTGGAGAAACCTACTAATAATTATATGAATTAATATTTACAACATCTTCAGCATGTTTCTCACTTACATGATCATGATTAGAAGGTTGTATTTGAACCTCTGCTACTGAAACAATCTCATCTCTTACTTGTTCCTTCATCTCTGTCTCAACTAGATATTGAATGTGTGTAGAAGACTCAACAAAAACTTCATAGTGTTGGTTAGAATCTGCATACTCAATCTAATTCATATTGGTTACCTATGTACTAGTTGGGGCAGCAAAATCACCAACATTTTGAGAGTTCCATGGAGCCTATGAACTTCTATATTCAGCCCCATATGCAGTCCCATGAGAAATTGTATCTTTAGATTTATGATACTTCATGAAGCCAAACTTCATCATTCCTTCAATGTCCCTCGCCATCTGACATGCTTGATATAAATTCTAAGGCTCTTTATCTCTTAGCTTGTAACTCATCTTTTTATAAAATGCACACAAGTATACAACCAAAGCCATTGCATCTTGGGGTCTACACTTCTCAGGAAATTTCTTCAATGTTTTCATAAATCTGAGATTAAAATTAGATATCAGCTCCTCATCTCCAATATGAGTATCAAAGAAATCAGTGATCAAGTCATATTCATTATCCCATTCTTTTAAATATTCATTGAATGCTACTTCCAATTCTTTCCATGAGCTGATAGATCATGGCAATAAAAATGAGAACCATTCTCTTGCATCATCAGTTAAAGATTGTGCAAACAACTTCATAATGATATCTTCATGATCAACATCATAATCCTCTATCATATCAATAAAATTATTCCAATGCTTCTCAGTCGATTCCTCTTTTATACCACTAAATTTAGGCAACTATTTTTTGATTTTAGATGGAATAAGATTTGGGTAACCCGGAATGCCATTGAAATTTAGGGCTGCATACAACTTAATGTTGAAACCCTATTCACTACACTATTGTGACATCTTATTAGACATGGTTACACTTGAACATAAACAAGGCTAGAAATAATCAAAGTACATTTCCACATGCCTTCACAAACACTTCAATTTGACCATAAAGAGATTGATCAAACTTATCAAACAATTTGCATACTACAGCCAAACATGAAAGCTAAAGCTAATAACCAAATAGTATGCAAACAACATTTCAAAACTTTCCCTTTCAACTAGTGTTGATATCACTTGATAGGGAAACCATTCATAAACTATTCTCATGGAAAAAAATTTACCCATGAAAAGCAATATACTTGGCACACATTGTAGTGGCTGCAAAATGCTAGATCTGAAATTAACTTTACACCTTCCACTAAGTCTTTTGTAGAGTTGCCACCTCCTTTTGGAGTATAGAAAACTTGAACAACTGAGACGTAATCACAACTCAAATTATCTTCAAACTTTTCATTTAAACATTCTAATTTTCATGATAGGGGAGCACTGTATTTTCATTGATTCCTCCATTGGTGTCCATTCCTTGAAAAAATTAGAAGCTCACCCTTCTTTTCTTTGGGATGTTGCTTCACCTCAAGCTATTGTGATTGCCTTTCTCACCTGGTATTTATTTTGAAGTAAACTTTTCATTCAACACTGCTACAAAGATTGGATTCACCACCTAATACAAATTAGCAAATATATTATGACACTTTGCAAGGATAAACTCTTTGCAAAATCACCTTTATAAGATAAAACTAAATCCTCACAAGACATGAATTCTTGGATAAAGATATCTCAGACACAAAACAATATCCTCCATACCCCATAACATGAAAATAACTCTTCAACTCTATGCAACTCTGGACAGACTTAACTGGACTAAAAATCAATAAGGCAAGGAGCAAGCTCAACTAAAACCTTATTAATTATACAATTCCTACTCACATCCCCAGCAGATTCACCATTTTGTTGGTGATTTTTTATGTTGAAAATACTGAACAAAAACCTTTTCACTTTGCAATGAATCTTTAAGAGCTGCCAAATCTAAGTATTTAACAAAGAATGAAAAGGACCAACTAACAAGGATGCAGATCCATCCTTCTACGCTTTAGGTTATGAAAAACCAAGGGGGGACACCCTTTAATTCCTTCAAGTATTTTGTGTGACATCAATCAAGAAGAGATCTCATATAGGCTCAACACAACTGAGAGATACTAGGTAACCGACTAATTACCCATTGAACGTCGACCATGAAGTATAGCATGAGATTGGTAGAACACAACAACCACATAAAATATAGGATGTATTGGATTTTACATTTAAGTTTGCAGAATATTGCCTAAACCTAACCAGACATGCATCTCTATTAAATTTACTAATCCTTGATCAGTGCCTTATCCATTGGGCATATCTTAAATGAAAATGTAGAAAACATGAACCGACTACTGTCAAAGACTCAAATCCATGAACACAATCAATACAGGCCAACCACTACTTATAAGATCCTTCTATAGAAAAGTCAAATGAGCCTATGCCTTATCCACAACATCATTTAATTTGATCCTAGATCAGAACTGAATACTAATGGCATATACATAGGTAGCCCTATGCAGTGAATTAGAAAATCCAAAACTCACAAGATTGACACCAAGGAGAGACTTGAAGCTGGAATAATTGCATTAAGTATGATGAATCATGTACATGTTCTAATCTGGTCTGAAACATACCACTTCAATAATATGCAAAAGATACAAGAACTTTCTATTTTATCTAAATAAAAAATGATACAATCTCTGGTATATCCCCATTGAGACCAAAAGAAATGAACCTCCTGGAGCCAAACCCTGTTGAACTCTCCGTAGAGATCAAGAAATTGGAACCCCTATTCTAAGAAGAAGAAAAGCATAAATGGAGGAAAAATAAACTCTGAATCCTTCTCTGATTTCCATGTGTCTCTTCCCAAATGTCTCTATAAAATATCCTCTCATCTTCCCCAACTAAAATCTGATTTGATTTGCCAAAAAAATCTCCCTTTGCTCCTAATTTGTGCCTTCAAAACTTCCCTCCAATTCACTCGTGAAAGCCTTTGAAATATGATTGTATTCCTTTAAAAATAGAGATAATCCCATATTTCATGTGCATTTTCCTTAAATCCATTATCTGCACCTTAGGCTTCTTATTTCTGCATATAATCTTTTATTTCCTCCTTTTTGCACAGATTGCACCAGATTTCAACACTTGTCAATACTTGATTCACTCAAAGAAGCCACCTTAGCACCTGCGTCATCTGCCTCATCCTCTCTGCCTAGGTCCATCACCTATCATAGTGCCACATGTTGGCTGGGTGCAATGCCTCAATGGTTAACTATCGATCATCTTTCCTTCACGCCATTTCACCAGTCATTGATTTATCTACCTCGATATTCATGCCCATTTGAGATGCCCTTTCTATGAGCCTGTCATGTCACCACCATCTGGTTTTCCCTATTGTCAGCCCCACCACATGTTGTGCAAGCACAATGCCTCAATGAGATCATCTTGATCATTTCTGGGCTAAGGCATTGCACCCACCATCGATCTATGCTACCTCAGGATTCATGCACAAACCGCTGCATCTGTCGCCACGTCGTCTCCCATGTCACCTCCGTGGCCCCCACCAAAACCACTTTATTTTCCACCAAGATTTCCCACCTGGCTAGGCACAATCACCCATGAGATCCACCCAAGCATGTCGCCAATGGCCTCCAGGATCTTTCTTTCTTCATATTACTACCTGTGCGTTGTTCCTTATAAACATCTTGGTTGTCCATTTTCCCATCAATGTGGGATATTGTTTTGCAATTTTTTTAAATCTTCCTCTTGCTTCATGCCAAAATATGGTTGCACCTACCTCCAATCAATGCAACACTTCATTGGTTGAGCGCGGTCACCAGTGATCCTCCTGGCTCTTACTTCATGTTACATAGTATGTGTTTTACTATATAAGCACTGTAGAATCCATATCTATTACACATGTGGGACTATTTGCTTTGATAAATTTTAAAACTTTCTTACCTATAGGCATGCGAAAACCTTGTTGTCTTTGACCAAGTCAACGCCAATCACCATCTCCCCAAGAGAACGCTCACTAAGAGCCTCTATCTCTTTACTTCGAATGACCATGTGAGTGTTGACATATAAAAATGCTCGAGACACACCCCATACCTTACATGTGGGACTAAAATCCCAAAGGCAGGTTTGCAAAATTCTGCATGCACATCTGTACATGCTTTGAAGGCATTTTTTCAAGTAGTTTACATGCCTTATATGTGCCTCCTTGATTTCACTGGGAGAATGCTGCAAAGGTTGTGGCACTTGGCTTTAACACCACTGCACAACCTCTTCTTCCATATTCCAGCACAACTTTCCTTGTAAAAAGTTTTGGCATTTGGCTTTACCTGCCAATTGTATATGCATAAAAGTTTTCTTTTTTTAAAACAAATTAATACAAATTGCTACCCAGCCTCCTTATCAATGCGTTGCCTCCCCTTTTAAAACCATGTGAAACTTTGAGATTCGACATCACACCTGACATTAACATTTTATTTGCAAAGTTTTCATTGACACTAAAATGAAATTTGGCTACGCAGCCTCCCTTCTTTCAACATCTCCTATGCAACATCCCCTTTCTCATCCACGCACAGGCTCTTGTTCATACACCTACCCGTTTCACTTGCATGAAGGCTTCCAAAGCTATTCATAACTTGATGTGCAACCTTGGTATATGCCTGCAAACATAGCCAGCCTTGAGACCATGTTCTTTTAAAATCACGTGTCCCCAACAACTCAAAATATATACCACCACTGAATGGTTTGGGCATTCATGAGGAAATGATAATGGATGTGAGGCCAAAAGTAGTAAGTAGTAACACATTGTTATCATTAAATTTCTTCTCTCGATGTATAGGCCTAGGAAGGATCACAAAATGGATTTTTTTTAATCCTTTCAATGAACAATTAGTGCATCTCTCCATTGCACTTTCTTTGAAATATTATAGAGCCTCTAAACAAATCTATTTTCATATTCTACAATCATTTCATTTCCTGCGACCATAGTCTTTGGGATTCAGCTATTCACTTGAGGTTGGAACTCATAGCCAAGATCAGATTGAACAACAACATTATGTTTATGAGCCTCCAAGCGACATTCAAGGACGTCTAATCAAATTTTACAAAGCTCACATATAACATATCTATTTAGCATGTATCCCCTATTCATGCCATAAAAATGAGATCATAATTCCTCAAGAAAATTTTTCCCAAGCAGTGTCGTGCCTTGTTTGAAGATCTTTAAATTCTTTCCACAAATTCATTTGATATTACGACCATCTAAGACTAACACCCATGCCTCTGTTTTGGAACTTTTATATTGCACACACCGACAGTGAGGATGTTAGTAAATTTGTGGAATTTGGCTTGATACTTGTTATCACTCTGAAACTGATTTTTACCTCCGATTTGACCTAAAAGTGGTATAATGCACTTGGATCATAAGGCATTAAAATGATGGCCATTAAAATCAATCTTTTATATCTCTGCAAATTGATCTCATAAATAGCAACTGGCCTTTGGAAATGGCTTCACAAAGCAATCCGATGACCTCCTAGAAATATGCAGTTCGAAACACATGCTCATTTCCAACCTGTAAGTACATATGCCAAATAGATTTGAAAATCCCCTTCATGATTGAGACAGACAAACTATCAAATATAGCCCCTTCAAACTTTCTGCAAATGCACATTGAAACTTCGTAGAAACTCACTATAAAAGTCCCTTTGAAAGAAATTCCAAACTACCAACCCGTGAGACTCCCAATGGAGGAAACTACTCATTTAGATACATAGAAAATGTGTGCCCAAAGGATCTTCTAAACATCTTCAGAATCACAAGATACTGAGTCAAAATGAATATTTCCATATTGATTCTAACATGCACACTAAAAATGTGAATAAATTGCTTATGAAATAGGCCTTGTAAAAATACCAAATCATCTCATAGAAAATCAGGAATTAACACATTGGTTTATCTACATATTGGGAGTACAGATCAAAAACTAACTTGATACAGACACCAAGTGGTTAGAAGATATGCACTTCTGAAAATGATTGTTCTACACAATCAACTCAATCAACACTGGTAATCTGCATAAATTGGTTTTGGATTTGACTTCACACACCCATCAAATGAATGCCTTCAGATTTGAAATCCTAGACATGGATTCAATTTCACATAAAGAAAATGATGCTTCAACTGGTGTGCTCTAATTATCAACTGGTCAGTAAATATGAATCCTCAAAGTCAACCTCTTACCAACTTTCTAAATTCAGGCTTAGTGAAACTGCATAAATCTGATTTGGAATTCAAAGAGCAAGCCGATTAGATGGATTGACCAAAGTCTAAGAATAATCATGGAGGTAAATTTCCATGTTTACAATGTAGGGGAACAATCAAGTCCTCATATCATTTGATCGGGTGAAAACTGTGGGACCCCAAAGTAGGGTACTTCGTTGCTCTGCATTTTATAATTTGAGGATAATAATTAATTGCAAATAAAATGGCTTTGACAAAGTTGTGATATGAACTCATAGGGATCTGCAAATGGGCATGAAGATTCAATTTCATGTCTACAACATCTCAGAACAATCCTTATGTCATTCCTATCCATTCGGCCAAAGATATAAACCTCCAAAGTGGGTCACTTGATAAAATCAAGAAATGTGCAAAATGCAAATTTGGGTCAACACCTCCATATGGCTATCTCCAAAACACATCCAATCTGACATCTGAAAGTTGTAACCTACTATAATTTCTCTATGATAGGTGGTGCACATGTCCCCCAACCAGTATCTCATTAAAATCATCAGGTCTCATTTTACTTGTATGCAAAGTAGGCCTCTTTCAAAAGTTTTTTAAGGGTACTCACCTTGTGCCTTTGAGAAATTTCATAATTGGTCACTCCAAATTTCTACAAAATTTAAGAGTACCAATAGTACCTAGAAAAAAAGACAAGAATGTTATTGGAACCAAGTGGTTATTTATAAATAAGCCAAATGAGCATGGAGAAGTCATAATAAACAAGGCTAGACTGGTATGCAAAGGATATGGGCAAGAAGAAGACATTGACTATGGTGAGATGTTTGCCCTAGTTTCTAGTTTGGAAGGAGTTAGAACTCTACTGGCTTATGCAAATTACAAAGGATTCAAAGTGTATTAGATGGATGTCAAATCAACATTTCTAAATGGAATACTGGAAGAAGAGGTATACATTGAACAACCTGAAGGATTGGTTGATTCAAGCAAGAGGAATATGGTCTACAAGCTACATAAAGCGTTGTATGGATTAAAGGAAGACCCCATAGAATGGTATGAGAGATTACACAACTATTTAGTCAAAATTGGTTATACAAGGACAAATGAAAATAATAATTTGTACTTGAAGACTAAAAAAGGTAAAAGGATATTGTTAGCTAAAATATTTATTGATGCTATCATATTTTGAGGACAAGATGCTTTATGCCAAACATTTTCAAATGATATGCAAACTGAATTTGAGATGTCTATGTTTGGAGAGATCAAATTTTTAGTTTGTTTGCAAGTCTATTAGATGAAGAAAGGTATCTACATTATTGAATCTAAATATATCAAGGAGATACTGAATTTTTTTGGCATGGAGGACTCCAGACCAGTAAGTACACCCATGGCTACTGGACATAAACTATCAAGGATTGATGAGACAACCAAAGTAAATCAAACCTTGCACAGGTCAATGATTGGGAAGCTACAATATATTTTTCACTCCAGACTAGATATTGCATTAGCAGTTGGGATTGTTGTAATATTTTTTGCAAATCCTAATGATAGTCACATGATGGCAGTGAAAAGGATTGTGAGGTATTTGAAGGGAACACAGGATTATGGATTGTATTATAAGAAGAATGAGAAGTTTGAAATGAAAATTTATATAGATGTAGATTGGGCATACAATGTTGATGATAGAAAGAGTACAAGTGGTGGTACATTCTTTCTGGGAAAGAGATTAGTATCTTGGACAAGCAAGCAATAGAACTGTATTTCTCAATCTACAACAGAAGCTTAATATGTTGCAGCAATAGTTAATTGTTCAAACATAGTGTGGATCAAGCAATTGTTGAAAGGTATGAAGGAAGAAATCACTGAACTGGTTGTTATTTATTGTGATAACACAAGTGCTATTAATATATTAAAGAATCCTGTGATGCACACAAAGACCAAGCATATTTCTATCAAGTATCATTACTTGAGAGAGCTAGTTCAAGACAAATAAGTGAGACTAGAATATGTGAATACAAAGGAACAATTAAAAAACATATTTACTAAAGAATTACCTAAGGATGCACATGAGTATCTGAGAGGTAAATTAGGGGTGATTCCCCTAGATGAGGCTAACTAGGATCACATAGAGTGATTGCATCAAATTTATTACCCAAAATATCTAACAAATTTATGCAAAGGAGGTCACACTTTAGGAGTTGCCTAAACATGTGAAGAGTAATGCACAAGATGTTGATCAGTCATAAGAAATTTGACACAAAGATATCTACATGGTGAAGATGTATGACTTTTTCGTTGTTACCAAAGAGGGAGAATATACTATTGAGGGATAATCTATAAGTTATACAGAAGGAGATAATACTAACGAGGGAGATAAACAGACAGAAATCTATCCAAGAAGGAGCTAATATTTGTATTGGAGATAATCAAAATGAAGCTAAGGACATTAATGAAAATATGTCAATAGAGAACATACTTTTTGGATTGTTTAGTATCCTTGCATGTGTTGTTTGCACGTGTTTTCCATAAATGCCAAAGAGGGAGATTGTTGGAAGCTACAATTGAAACAATTTTTATATTTCCATTGATGTCAAACCTTAACTGGTAAGACAGTTGCTATCTAGTAAAGTGCCATATCAATTAATTGATGAAGAAGATTTGAAAAGAGGAGATAACAAGAAGACCTGGTGAAATGGTAGAGTTATGTGAAACTATAATGGGTACTTGATCATATTGCACATTGGCAAGGTAATGTTTTGTTTATCTTTAACACCAAGTGAAGATTGGAAGACTACAAGTTTATTCTTGACTGAGCAAAAGAGCAGAAGATTAAGGAACTTAAGTTTAAGCATTTTGTGCCAAGTGATGCGAGTGTCGACTGAGCACCAATACATGTTGAGAAAATTCAGTGTCAACCAAGCATCAACATTTACTGAGCGTCAGTATTTACTGAGTTATCTAGTGATGACCAAGCAAAAGAATACAATGATGACCGAGTGTCAGTATTTTCACAGTTTGAGAAAATTTGAGATCCCAGATGACATAGTTGAATTCTTGGGATATGTAAAGTGTATTTAAGATAAGGATGATCATTCTGGAGAATAAAATGAACATTTAATATATGTTTAACTATTTTTATGTATGGATTCAAGAAGGATTTTTGAGATGTATTCTATAAGGTAGAAGGAGAATGAAATGTTGGAAGGATTCATTGTATCTGACCAAGCCCTAAGATATATGGTGATGATTAAGCAGAAAAATATTGAGCCACCTAATCAGAGACGTATAAGCCTAACCTAATTATAGGTTATAGGTATGAGGTTGATTCAGTTGATTGGAAAATCTAAGAAAAAGGAAGAGAAGGTTGAGAAGAGTAGTATAGGATTGCACAGTGGTGATTGCTTGATGGATTTCCAAGAAGATATGAGAGATAGAGATGACAATGAAGGCATGTCAGTGAATTATCATTTGAGAGAAAGTGGATCTATATTTGCAAAGTGAGTTGTATGTTTCAGATCAAATCTACTGTTACTTTCTAACCATTATATCAGTCAAAATCCTTTTAATCAAGGTTGACATAACAATCATTTTGTAAATCCTTTAATCAAGGGGACATTCTAATGGAATGATCTAAGTCCTCTAACAAGGATCACTTTTAGCAGGGTGAATTAATTATTTAACAGGGTCACATTTTACAGTGTGTATTGTAACCTTTAACAGGGTTGGCTCCTCACAGAGCTCACTTCAAAAGAGTGAAATATTGGTAGCATGTTACTGTTGGTTTCTCCCATATTGGGTTTTCACGTTAAATCCTGCTGTCATACTCGTGTGAATGATATTTCATGTGTTTTATTGTTAAGAGTTTTTATTCTGCAAGTTGATTACTTTAGGATAGTGGACTGCAAGTTTATGTTACTGATTGTATGTTATAGAGACCGAGTGGATAGTTGAGTAGATCTAAGTTGTTTGAAAGTTCAATTGGTACATATGGACCCGAGGATAACTGATTCACCCCCATCTCAATTATTCTAAATCATTATAGCATATTGGATTTAGGCACTTCACACCATATTACATCTTCCAAAGATTTATTTTCTTCTTTTGAAGCTTCTCCTACCCACACATTTTGATAGGGAACAACACTATTATGACTGTATGTGGGAAATGTTCTATTGACATTGATGATGGTTCATTCAATGATGTACTATGTGTTCCATGTTTTTCCTCTAACCTTCTCTCTATCTATCAGTTTACTCACAGTGGGATAGGAAAGATTTAGTGCACATCAGAGATAGTGAGGCAAGTAATATTGTTGCAATAGGGACAATTGACCATTCTTCCCACTTGTACTCTTTCTCTCATTTTGGTCCACCATCTCCACTATCAAAGAATCACTCTCTTTCTTCACGAGAGATGGTTGAGGTGAAGTCAACTCACTTGAACTTATGTATTTTTCCTAAGACCAGTGTTGTGAGTTCTACACCTCCCCTCCTGTTGAGTTCACATATGTTCATTGGGATTCCTCTTAAACTTTTCTTGACATTGTAGCTCCATGCATCAAACCACCTAGTGCAGTTGTTGATGACATATTAGAGGAAATTCATCTTCTCTCAGATGACAGATTCTACACATTTATTATCCCACCTTCGATGGAGATTATATTATATTATTATCATGTGTTATCCTTTAAGCATCATCATGGCCTTCCAGTTTCACCTCACCTTCAGGAATTTCCTCTTCTTTGTTCGTTGCCTTTGCTTCTTCCCCATTGGAGCCACATTGGTCTAATCACCGACACATGAGTTATATCATTCTAGGGGGGCTTTGGATTCTAGATCCTTTCTCATGGGGGGGGGGGGGGGGGTTGGTTGTACTTATGGTCTTGAGAGAGTCTCTCGAGACATTGCTTTTGTACCTTTTTCCATCTTTTTGGAGAGGAGTTTTTTACAACTGTGTTTCTCATTTTTCTCCACTTTTAAGAGATTTGGTTGTGATTGGATACCTCATCAAGCCTTGTTTCTAGGACCCAAGTTTTCTTTCTTGCATGTAGTTGCATTCATGCACTTATAATTTTAGTTACTCCCTAAGTTTATCTTAAGGGGCGGGGGGGGGGGGGNGGTGGGGGGCTGTTAGAGTAAAAAAATTATTTAACTTAATTAATTTAATCATATTGATTGATCAATTAATTCACCTTTATTATTTTTTCTTTCACAAGCTAAATTTAAGAAGCTTTAGTTTGTATTTAATAATTATTTTTATTTTATGCATGCATGCATTTAATAATTCTTTTATTTTATGCATGCATCCTTTAGGGTTTGGATCTCCTTTATTAAGGATTAATTTCATTGTAATTATTATTTTGATTAATTCAATTCTCAATTATTCCTTCATTCCAATTGTTTATGCACTTTCTTGTTTGAAGATTTTCTCTTGTACATGGAAGATTATTTGCGTACAGGTGATTATTAGGCTTGTGAGAATTTATCAATCTTGAACTCTAACAATAAGTACTCAGAATCCACATGCAAGAGAATAGACAACATTATTGGAAATGAGATTAGTAACTAAGAGGGGAGGGGTGAATCAGTTACTACAAAAACAAATCCAGTCCCTTAGATGTCTTAAACAAATTTAACACTGTTGCTCGGTTAACATAGTTATTTCACTGTCACTCGGTTAACATAGCAAATCTTAATATATTAACTATGATTATCCTTTAGTAATTAATTGTAGAAACATAAACCATAAAGCAAATTAAATGTACATAGATAACACCAAGATTTAATGTGGAAACCCAATATGGGAAAAACCACCAATAGCAACTAGTCACCATTTTTCACTCTTCTGAAGTGAGCCCTGCTAGGAGCCAACCCTGTTAAAGGTTACAATAAAACACTATTTGGTGTGACCCTATTAGAGGATTTAATCACCTTGTAAGGAGTGGCCTTGTTAGAGGTCTTCAAACACTTCAATGTATAAATATCACCTTGTGAGAGGATTTACAAAAGACTGTTAAGTCTACTCTGTTAAGATATTTTGATCACTACTACAATTGTTAGAGAGTAACAATAGATTGACCTGTTTTAATAAGCAACTATCTTTGCTAATTCAGATCTCTTCTTTGGCTTTGATTAATTGATCCTCACTAATTGGATATTATGTTGCATCTCTATTTTTTTTTGTATTCAATCAGAATCCCATCTGATTTCGCCTTCACTCTTCATATCACAAAACATATATCACCATACACTTCTACACACTCTCATTCTTTGATCCAAACTTGACCTTATATATATATATATATATATATATATATATATATGACTGGCCCTGTCAAGTCGGCCTTAATATCCTTTCAAATAAATAATAAAACTCATGTTTGTCAGCTTCATACAATCAATTATCCATAAAATATAAACTGATGTTAGTCGGCCGACACTAACTGTTTAACTCAGTCAACGCTGAAATCCTTCAACGCCCGACCAAAATTGTAATGCCTGAGTGAACTCGGTTAGAACTAAAACTAACTTTGGTCATCTTCAATGCCTGAGAGAGCTCAACAGACACTGACTGTGCTCGGATAGGATTAGAAATTTATGTAAACATCACTATACTTGTGTAAACATCAATGGCAATACATAATTGAATAATTGTCATCAACAATCTCCCTCTTTGGCATTTATGGAAACACAACATGTCATAATACAAATAATTATAGAGCAACAAACATAATAATTAATGTCCTTAGCTTCATTCTGATTCTTATCCAAAAACTCCCTCTATCATCAATCTCTGAAATACAGATTTATCCCTCTTGCATTAATCTCTATTCTCTGATAAAGTTCTCCCTCTGTCATCAATCTCTCCATCAGTAATCTCTCCCTCTGTAATCTTTATGACATCAGTAATCTCTCCCTCTTTGAAAACCAATGCCAAAGACACCAACTGATATATATATGTATCCAATGAAGTTGTAATGTACATGTTTGTACTGATTCATATTCAATAAGCTCTTGATAACTGCATCAACATGTTAAATCTGTTCCGTGGCTCGGTTGATGCATCACTAAACTGTGTTTTAGTGAGCCTCGGTTAGGGGAATCACCCCTATCTTTCCTCTAAGATACAAAAATGCATCCTTAGGTAATGGTTTTTTGAATATGTCTGCAATTTGTTCTTTAGTATTCACATATTCCAATCTTACTTCCTTGTCCTGAACCAATTCTCTCAATCAATGATACTTAATTGCAATATGTTTAGTCTTAGTATGCATCATAGGGTTCTTAGAGATTGTAATAGCACTGGCATTGTCACAATAGATAATGATAGGTTCTTTGATTTCCACCTTCATACTTGAAAACAACTGTTTGAACCATATGATGTTTGAACAATTTACTGCAGCAACATATTCTGATTCTACTGTAGACTGAAAAATGCAGTTCTGCTTCTTGATTGTCTAGGAGACTAACCTCTTTCCAAGAAATAGTGCTTCACCACTTGTTCTCTTTCTATCATCGATACTTCCTTCCCAATCAACACTAGTAAAAGTCTTCAAATCAAAGTTTCCCCCTTTCTTATACCATAATCCATAATCTTCAGTACCCTTAAGATATCTCAAAATCCTTTTGATAGCCATTAAGTGATTATCTTTTGGATTAGCTGAAAACCTTGAAACAATACTGACTGCTAATACAATATTAGGTCTAGTGTGAACAACATATTGAAGTTTTCCAATCATAGATCTGTAGGTAGTCTGATTTAACTCCTTTGAATCATCATCCTTAGACAACTTATGTGTAGTAGGCATGGGTGTTCTAATTGGTCTAGAATCTTCCATCCCAAATTTCTTCAGTAGATCTTTTATGTATTTAGACTGAGTAATGTAGATACCATCTTTCATCTGATAAACTTGTAAACCAACAAAGATTTTGATTTCACCAAACATAGACATCTCAAATTCCTTACTCATAGCTTCAGAGAGTGCTTTGCATAGATCATCATATCTAGTAAACAATATTTCATCAACAAATATTTCTGCTAATAGTATCTTGTTCTGAGGTCCTTCTTTGATGTACAAGCCACTATTATCATTAGTTCTCTAAAATCCAATACTTATCAAGTAACCATGCAATCTTTCATACCAGGCTCTCAGAGCTTGCTTCAGTCCACACAGTGCTTTGTGAATTTTGAAAACCATATTCCTTTTGTTAGGATCTACAAATCCTTCAGGTTGCTCAATATAGACTTCCTCTTCTAGAATTCCATTCAAGAATGTAGATTTTACATCCATTTGATATACCTTGAATCCTTTATGTGTAGCATATGCCAGAAGATTTATGACTCCTTCAAGTCTTGCAACACGAGAAAAAGTTTCTCTATAGTCAATTCCCTCATCTTGAGCATATCCTTTACATACTAATCTGGATTTGTTTATGGAAACTTCACCTTTCTCATTCATCTTGTTTCTAAAAACCCACTTAGTACCAATCACATTCTTGTCTTTTGGTCTAGGTACAAGAGTCCAGGTTTTGTTCTTTTCTATCTGCCCAATCTCTTCATTCATTTCTTCAATCCAGCTTTCATCATTAAATTCATATTTAACAGTTCTAGGTTCAATTTCACTAAATAAACATGTACCTTTTATTTTGTTCCTTGTCATTACACCTTCTGTCTGATCTACAATTATTTGTTCAGGTGCATGATGCCTTCTAACATATTTTTCAAGTACAAGATCCTTCCTTTTCGATTATGGGCTTGCTCCACTATGTTCACCATGCTCAAATATTATTTTTTGTTCTTCTGTCTGATGCTTGGGTTCCACTGTCTGAGACTTGGGTGCATCTGTCTGTGACTTGGGTACCTCTATTTGTGACTCGAGTGCCTCTATCTGTGACTTGATTTCTTCAGTCTGAGACTCAATTCTCTCTGTTTGTGACTCAGTTTCTTCAGTTAGCATCACTAGTTGCATAGGTTGCAACAAGGTTTGTGCTGTTGAATTCAGTGGTTGACATGATTGTTGTCCAGTCACCATTGCATGTGTCATAGGTATAGTATCAGGTTCATAATACACAAATTTTCCATTGTCTTTAGGCTCTTTACTGCTCTATTCTTCATTTCTCTCTGCAAACTCATTGATCCTTACATGCACACTTTCTATGACTGTATGAGTAGTAAGATTTAAACATTTATATGCTTTTATTTTACTGGAGTAGCCTAGGAATATACCTTCATCACCTTTTACATCAAATTTTCCATTTCTTTCTTCCTTCAAGATGTAGCATTTACTTCCAAATACTTTGAAATAATGAACATTAGGTTTGTAGCCATACCATAATTAAAAATGTGTCTTCTCAGTACCTTTCTTTAGTTGAAATCAGTTCAAGGTGTGAATTGTAGTGTTGATGGATTTCTTCCAGTATTTGGTAGCAACATTCTTTTCAATCATCAAGGTTCTTGCATAATCCATGATGGATCTGTTCCTTCTTTCTGTAATACCATTCTATTGTGGTGTACCTGGGGCAAATACTTGTCTCTTGATTCCTCTTTCATTATAGAATTCATTAGAAATGAATTCTCCTCCTCTGTCAGATCTTAAGCATTTAAGTTTCTTTCCTGTTTCTTTTTCAACTCTGGCTAGGTACCATTTGAACTTATAAAAAGCTTCTAATTTTTCTTTGAGAAACATAACAGTGATCATTCTAGAGTGGTCATCAAAAAATAGAATGAAATACTTCTCACTTGTGTAACTTTTTGTTCCAATTGGTCCACATAAGTCAGTATGTACCAATTCCAAGACTTCTTCTGTATTGTAGTTCTTTCTCTTGAAGCTTGATTTGCCCATCTTCCCAATTTGACATTGTTTTCATATTGCTAGTTCAGGTTTCTTCAGAACAAGAATACCTCTTACTCTTTTGTTCTTACTTATGTTGATCAGGTTGTCAAAATTCACATGACACAACCTTTTATGCCATAACCAACTTTCTTCTACTTGTGCAATAAAACATGAAATTTCATTGAGATCAAGATAAAATAGATTACCTTTTGTTTGCTTGACAGTTCCAACTAGGTTTCCTCTACCATCCAGGAGCTTGGCCTTACCATTCATGAATTATACCTTGAAACCAATGTTATTCAGCTATGCCACACTTAGTAGATTACGCCTTAGTCCTTCAACCCAGTAAGCATTATCACACTTTATTCCTTCAGTAAGAGTAATACAACCTTTACCTTTCACATAGAAGGGTTCATCATTCCCAAAACTAACACTCCCACCATCATAGTGTTCAAGATGTTCAAATTTGGTTTTATCACTAGTAATGTGGTGAGAACAACCACCATCAATTATCCAAGTGTCATTCTTACTAATATGAGAGTATAGTGCAGTATTTTCATTATCTTCACTATCTGACCCACCCTTAATAGCAATGTAAACCATTTCATCTTCATCTTCATCACTATCAAAATCTTTAGCAATATAACAATATTTCTTACCTTTTTCCTTGTAGCTTTTGTAGCTTTTGAAATATTTCTTGCCTTTATACTTGTTGAACTTTCTTTCACTTTTGTCTTCCTTGTTCGAACACTTAACAACAATGTGACCAACCTCATTACATGTAAAGCAAATCAATGGTATTCTTCCTTTGTATTGTCCTTTTTTCTTTTACAACTCTCCTTGCAAGTAATGCTTCAATGATTTCCAGATCTTCATCATCAGAATCATCATCACAATCACTGTCAATATGTTTTCCTTTCATCTTTCCAAGGTTTAATTTAGCTTTGAATGCTGACTCAAGATTGCTAGGATTAGGAGAATAATTGTCAAAGTTATCCAACTCAAAAGCTGATAATCTTCCAATCAAGCCATCTAGATTTATGTCATTACTTTATCTCATCTCTTTAATAACTGAAACTCTAATTGCATAGATAGGAAGTAAAGTTCTCAATACCTTGCTAACTATTGTTTTGTCTTCAATTGTTCCACTAGCAGCTTTGATTGCACTAACACTTTTCTTTATTCTTTCATTGTACTTTGTAATGTTTTCTCCTTCTTTCATTTTCATCATATCAAGCTGACCTCTAAGACTTTCTGCTTTGTCTCTCTTTACATTTGCATCTCCTCCATAGATATCATGCAAATTTTTCCACATATCAAAGGCAGCAGGGTAGTCCTTGACTTCATCAAATTCGGAATAGATGAGTGTAGAGGCTATATCAATCATCATTATGTTATGATACTTCATTTCCACCATCTAATCCATAGACATAGGTTTCGGTGGTTCCACATACTTGTGATCCAAGAATTGCAAACCAGTATCTCTAATAGTAGATATATTTAGCCTCATCATATCTTTCCATGCATCAAAGTTGTCCTTGTTGAGGTTAGGGATCTCCATTCTGTAAGACATCTCTGATCTTTAGCTTAGGTCTTTAAGACTTCCCTGTAAGTACTTGGTGCTCTGATACCAATTTTTGGAAATGATTTTAGTAACTAAGAGGGGAGGGGTGAATTAGTTACTACAAAAACAAATCCAGTCCCTTAGATGTCTTAAACAAATTTAACACTGTTACTCAGTTAACATAGATATTGCACTATCACTCAGTTAACATAGCAAATTTTAAGATATTAACTGTGATTATCCTTTAGTAATAAATTGTAGAAACATAAACCATAAAGAAAATGAAATGTACACAGATAACACCAAGATTTAACGTGGAAACACAATATGGAAAAAAACCACCAATAGCAACTAGTCAATGTTTTTCACTCTTTTGAAGTGAGCCCTGTAAGGAGCCAACCCTATTAAAGGTTACAATAACACACTTTTAGGTGTGACCCTATTAGAGGATTTAATCACCCTGTAAGGAGTTTCCTTGTTAGAGGTCTTCAAACACTTCAATGTAGAAATGTCACCTTGTGAGAGGATTTACAAAAGACTATTAAGTCTACTCTGTTAAGAGATTTTGATCACTGCTACAATTGTTAGAGAGTAATAATGGATTGACCTATTTTAATAAGCAATTGTCTTTGCTAATTCAGATCTATACTCTGGCTTTGATTACTTGATCCTCACTGATCGGATATTCTGTTGCAGCTCTGTATGTTTTGTATTCAATCAGAATCCCATATGATTTTGCCTTCACTCTTCATATCACAAAATATATATCACCATAAACTTCTACACACTCTCATAAAACTCTTCTTTTTCAGCTTCATACAATCAATTATCCATAAAATATAAACTATTTTTAGTCGGTTGACACTAACTGTTGAACTCGGTCAACACTGAAATCATTCAACGCCAACCAAAATTGTAATGCCCGAGTGAACTCAGTTAGAACTAAAAATCACTTTGGTCATCTTCAATGCCTGAGAGAGCTTGGCAGACACTGACTGTGCTCGGATAGGATTAGACATTTGTGTAAACATCACTATACTTGTGTAAACATCAATGACAATACACAATTGAATAATTGTCATCAACAAACATACCCACAAAAATGTGACAAGATATTTCCCAGGAAAACCCTCATGAGGGTAAAAAAATAGCCTCCAAAAGAATCCATCATCCATGTATTATACAACAATGAAACCATTACAATACATCCATGAAGCCTTTAAAGAACCAACCATAATTAAACACTCCATGTGAACAAGAAAACAACCACACTTCACATGCCACACTTCCAAAATCCACAAATGCTAAACCTAGCTAACCTCAACACCCTTGTGGTTTCTTTTATATAAACAAACTCCCACAAAACTACCAAGTGGTATTACATAAACCATGTGCTATCAAACCCCTTGACCCCACATTTACGACTGGGTACTTTATTTAATTATGTATCTAATATTATATAATTACATCAAATAATATTACAATGTTACAATTCAACTCATAAAGTGGTCCCAATAATATTCCTAAGGAATCTCTACATATTGCACGTCCATCTGGGTGCTCCTAGGTGCAACATTTATATTATAAAATAAAATATTATAATAATATGAATTATTATGCAAGGTGTACAACACCCATTTTTCCAAAACCACCTGCACACACAAAGAGAGGAAAATGTTGGGTTGGTTGGGCTTTTCCTAGGTTAACCCCAGATTTTGGAATTAACCATGAAATAGAATTAAAATATTCTTAAATTGAAAGCATGTTGAAATGTAGCAGAGGCTAGATCTCAAGTTGAAATATTTGAATCTTATACCTTGTTGATGCAATGGTCTTTGAATGTGATCATGAGGATTGATGCAATAACATGACTTGACATAAAGGAGATCAATCATAAAGACATGCTTGTATGAAGATTTTTGTAACTTGTTACAATGGTTAAATATAAAGTATATAGTATGATTAAATATCGCATTGAATGCTTGAAATATACAAAAATAGAGAGAGAGAGAGAGAGAGAGAGAGAGAGAGAGAGAGAGAGAGAGAGAGAGAGAGAGAGAGAGAGAGAGAGAGAGAGTGTGTGTGTGTGAGGNAGAGAGAGAGAGAGAGAGAGAGAGAGAGAGAGAGAGAGAGAGAGAGAGAGAGAGTGTGTGTGTGTGATGATTATGATTTTAAAATAAATTATAAGAATGCTCTTATACATGTTTCACAAGGTATTTTTACAAATTAAGCTAACTTCCAACGGTCATATTAAGGCATTGGGATCAAAGAGAAAATGGTGGGGACTTGACACTGATACACTTAAATTTGGGCCTAAATTGAAGGGTCAAGGGTGCCTTGGGCACCATTGACTTGGGAACTCAAGGAAATAAAGATGGAGGTGAGGTTTTTTGAGTCTGGGGTTTCCATTTCGATCACCATTTGGGCATATGACATCATATTTTTAGTATTTAAACCAAAATGAGCATATATAAGAGTTATGACACAACACAATTAGGAAAGGGCACAAAATGTGGTGTTAATTGTATAAGGTTACAATTTACAACACTACAACTTGCAAGATAGTCAATGCAATTTTGAGATATAATAACTAGGTTGATACTTGCAGTATGCCCAAGCAACTAAAACTTGAGGAGAAGTAATATTTAGTTAATATGAGAAAAATTCACAAACCATAAGAAAAAATATTAAACTTGGGATAAGCGTGGAGTATTATTTGATGACATTGTTTTTCCATTAGTATGCAAAGAGAAAACAGTTGTTATGAACCATCAGTTACACTACATCAAAAGTTAGGTTTTAGTTCAGACCGAAAGTGCTAAGTAAAGAGAAACCTGACGACACAAGTTTTACAGTGTAAACCGAAAGTGCAACCTAAAGATAATATAGAGGAACCTGATAAGTAGGTTACACTATAAAATGAAAGAGAAGAAATAGAGGAACCCGACAAAGCAAGGGAACCTGACAGACAGTTCAACAAAGGAACACCAGAAGATAATCTAACCGATTTCAGAGAAAAATGAGCATCAAACACCAAAAGTCTGTTATATCCTGAGAAAAGTGGATCTGACTTCCACATCAGATAAAACAGCCGTATTCTATAATTAGAGTTTTGAATTGTTTTAAAACCATTTCTTGAGGGACAAGAAACATTATTGTAATTGTTTTAATCAGTCTAACTGATTAAAAATATGCAAACTAGGAGATCAAGGTCAAGTTGTAAACCTTTGATCATAGAGTTAGTTTTGACTTAAATGAAAATAAAAAGGTTAAATCTATGTTATAAATAGATGTGTAATCATTCATTGTAAAAGAATGAGATGATGAATGTATCCAACGAGCACATCTATGGATCTGACTGAGAGTTTCAAGAAGTAGAACAACAAAAGATGAATTTGTTTATCAAGAACGAAGAACCAAGGCTACCGAGAAACATAGGTATTAATCACTAACATTAGGTGATACTTTGTACATATAAACTTTAATGGATCTGTACTTAGCAATACTAGATTTCATACACTCAGGTCAATGAGTATTTTTGTCTACATTCTAACAAGTGTAGCAAATAGAAGAAACCCTTTCAAGAAAGGTGGATTTAACAATCCTATTGTAAATCTCTTAACCGAGTGCACACTAAATAGTGTTTCTAAATATCTTAATAGAGTAGACCTTAACCAGTCTCCACATAATACTCCTAACAGGGTAGATCATTAGAAGTGATCAAAATTGTAAGCCTTAACCGACCCCTTCCAATCTGTAGATAGTGAAGTTTTTGTGGGTGCCATCCCCGCCGCAGTTTTTACCTTTTAACAAGGGTTTTCTGTGTTACCATATCTTATGTTATGTGTTATTACTTTCATGAATGTTTCTATGAATGTCTACATACAATTAGGATTATGAATTGATATCACATGCATAGAGAAAGAACAACAGATTTGATCGATAAAGCAAAGATTTGATTACATAAGGTTAAAGGTTAATTAACTAAAAGTTTTAGAGGTACTAATTCACCCCTCCCCTCTCAGTACACACTTCCCATTATTTCCAAAATTCTTCATGTCCAACCCAATGAGCAATACTAAAAACTTATATATGAGAGCCCCTGAAACTTTGTCTTAGTTTGTGTGACATGAAATGAGAAACTTACAAAATTCACATCCTTCTCTATCTAATATTTAAATAGAAAAACTATAGCTCTAAAAGTGGATAAATGTGGTATAATTCCCTAAGCCAGAGCCACCAATGTTGTGTAAATAAATTAAGCCGATAGAATAATTTCATAAACTAGCGTTGAGAGGATGGTTATGTAAAAAATTTCTCAGATCTTTATTATAGTTACAAAAACTTAAAAAAATAAACATAAATAGCATGCATACCACATCATAGTGATCTAATTGGGGAAAAGCCTTTTGAGAGAAAACCCCCATAGTCTAAAGTTGCTCAATATATTATTTCAAAATTAAATACAAATTACAATATAATTATAGAGAAATCTTTTCACAGGAGTAGATCACCAACTAGAGATGTAGAGGTAACTCAACAACTACCAGAATCTTACACACAACCTCTATCTCACACACCCAATATATATAGGAGACATAATACATGAAACCATTAAACAATATTATAAAACCATGGGCTAAAAAATGCCTTAGAAGTGGCACCCATCTTATCTCCAATTAAAGATTCCCTATGACGTGTCAAAACACACACTAAAATGTGTAACTCCCTTTACAAATCATTTATGTGTTTAACATATTTTTATATATCCTATTTTTGTAGATCCAATTTCTAGAGACTATAACTTTTGATTAGGGTGTCCAATTGACAAATTGTTTAAAGCACCAAAAATATCATGACATATTCATTAAGCTAAAACCTACTTTGTTAGTTACAAATAATTTTGGGCCATTTAGGAGCCTCTAAGGCCTTCAAAATTGACTTATGAAAATTTCTTTAGCAACTTAAAAAATAGAAACTTCAATATATTCAAATCTAGACATGATCTTGTAAGAATATTTACCAACATGCTTATCCAACCCATCCAAAGATTTGGGGGAACTTTAGGAAAAAGGAATGCTCAAATTTAAACTTACTATAAATAGTTACCTTATGTAAATGTTGAGACACCATTTTCCAAACAAACTGACACTACATACTTGAGTTGTTTCATTACAACAAGTGGTCAATCAAAGCATGTTTGACGTTCAATAAAATTTAGAATATCACATTTGGTTAACACATATTTGACATCCAACCATGAACATAAAATCAACATATTTTGACATCCAATCGTGAACGCTCAAGCATACAAACATAGGTTAATATCAATGAAAACATACTGTCACAAAATTGTGACAATCTTCCATATGAAAAGTTGACATTAATGACAATGCACTCCTCTATATTTGTAACATTCTACTCTTCTAGACACCCCCATGTGTTGATGACAATTATTCAATTGTGTATTGTCATTGATGTTACACATGTATATGCACTTATGTAGTGATGTTACACAAATGCCTACATCCAAACTGAGCACAGTTAGTGTATGCCAAATGAATCTCAGTGTTTTCTGAGCTCGATGGGGTATTGAAGAAATTTATTTCTTACCAAGTTCACTCAGGAATTACAGTGTAGGTCGGGTGTTGAAGAATTTCAGTGTTGACCGAGTTAAACAGTTAGTGTCAGCCGACTAACATATGATTACATTTTATGTTTAATTAGGTATATGAGGCTGAAAAATTTGAGTTTTATTGTTTGGTTAGAAGGTTATTGAGGCCGACTTGACAAGGTCTATCTGTTAGGAATAACAGTCCACAAGACAACTGAGAGGGGGGGGGGGGTGAATCAGTTGTAGTATAGATTATTAAACTTTAAACTTTATAAACCATATCTGCAAATGTAAATGATAACACAATAAATGCCAACACCATAACACAATATTTGTTGTCAAGGAAACCCTGTTAAAGGTAAAACCTCGGTGGGAATTAACACCCACAAATAATGTACTAAGAGTATAGTATCCTGTTAAAAGATATTAGCCCTGTTAGGAGCTTGTTAAAACATTACAATACATAGTCCCTGTTAGGAGACAGACCCTGTTAGGAGTCAAAGAAAATAGTGGGCTCATTGCCAAGGCACACTGCTCAAAGCAGGTTAAAACCACCCTCAAGGATTTACAGTTTGAATCAAGTGTATAAAGCAAATACACAATCCAGTGAACTGTCTGATAGCAATTGTCTTTCCTTGGTTAGTTCCAATGAAGTATTCTTCTCATAAACTCTGCTCTACATTCAACAGCCAAACAAGCCTCGCAAATTTTCACTTCTTCTCCTTTTCTTTCTCTGTCACCTCTTTTCCACAGGAAAAGATCATTCATATATACCCTCTTACAATAATTTTTTAGGTCGGCCAGTTAAGCTTTCCCAATACATAATTAACTAGGTCAGCCAATTAAGTCTTTCCATCATACAAATAATTACATAACCCCTTGCTAAGATACACAAGGTACCTATAAAAAGTAAACATCAATTACAATCCATTACATATACTTCTAGATCCGCAATCCATGCTCATAATTAATTTCACACGCTACATGTCTGAAGTCGACCAGGAAATTGGTCTTCTCCAGAATACACACCACAGATGATGTCACCAGTATCCAAACAATAATCAAACTCAACCCATTATTCCAACATATGTCGCCTATCCACCAGTAAGCTTGCATCATCTAAAATATCTTCGCCAGAAAGATACACCAAAAACACAGAGACCTACTCTGTCCAGAATCATAGTTACAGTCCAGAAAACCAGTCTTCACCAAATCAACTGTAACATCCACAGTATGCAACATAAAGCCAAGAGACCTTAGGAACATGGTCAACACACATCCTTCTACATAAATCCAACTTCAATCATTCTGAATCATCCATATAGTGTTCGTACACTCCTTCCAGTCAAGTAGCCATTCTGTCTTTTCCACATAAATGTATGTTGACATCAGTGAAAAAACATGAGTATCAACAACATGATCAGTAACCAAAACTGATATCATCCAACAATCTCCCCCTTTGGCATTGATGGAAACATATGGGAAAATCCATATGCATCAACCCAAAAGTACTCTCTCTCAATACAATCTTCTCAATATCCTCAACACAAATCTCCCCAAAATAGTAGGGATTTTCACATAGATTCCTTCCCCCTTTGGCAGTAATGGAAAAGGGTGCCATGACTCATCTGTAGTCTTCTGTAAGGTGTATCTTTTTCAAATCTTCATGTCCAATTATCTAGGTGCAAGATCACCCAAATGTACTCCATAGTATTCTCCTGTGATCACTCTCCCTAAGGAGTAGATCCATACATCAAGTCCAGAGAATGATATAGCTTTGAGATCCACTAGACTGATGCATATATACATAATTTTAGTTACCACTGGGAGGGGCCATCACCCCAAGCATGCCTCTAAGATATTCAAAAGTATGTTTTGGCAAAGGTTTAGTAAATATATCTGCTATCTGTTCCTTGCTGCTAATATACTCCAGTTTAATCTCTTTATCTGCTACCTTCTCCCTCAAGAAATGATACTTAATAGAAATATGTTTAGTATTTGAATGCATTATAGGATTCTTTGACATATTCACTGTGCTGGTGTTATCACAATGGATAACCATTGGTTCTTTGAAAATTATTCCAATGTCCTTCAACATTTGTTTCATCCAAATGACTTGTGTACAGTTTATTGCAGCAACAACATACTTTGACTCAACAGTAAATTGAGCAATATAGTTCTGCTTCTTGCTCAACAAAGAAACCAGCCTTTTCCCAAGGAAAAATGCACCACCACTTGTACTCTTCCTATCATCCACATTACCTGCCCAATCAACATCATTAAAAGCCTGCAATGTAAAATCATCATATTTTTCATACCATAATCCATATTCTACTATTCCTTTCAAATATCTGAAAAATCTTTTTACAACAGCAAAGTGTGTCTCTTTAGGATCTGCCTGATATCTAGCCACAATTCCAACTGCATTGGTAATATTTGGTCTAGTGTGTGTTAGAAATTGTAGACCTCCAATCATTGATCTGTACTTAGTCTAAACAACACTTTGAGTCTTATTACTATTAGTCAGTTTGTTTCTTGTCACCATGGGTGTTCCAACAAGTTTACAATCTTCCATTCCAAACTTCTTCAACATTTCCTTAAGATGCTTGGTCTGAGATATAAATATGCCATTCTTACTCTGATTAATTTGCAAACCAAGAAAAAATTTCATCTCACTAATCATTGACATTTCAAACTCATTCTCCATTTCCTTAGCAAACTTCTTACTCATTTTATCATTGCCTCCAAAAATGATATCATCAAAAAAAACTTCTATAATTAAGATTCCATCTTCATCAGTTCTCAAATACAAATTACTATTTGCATTACCTTTTCTGAAACCAAGACGAAGTAGATATTTGTCTAGTCTTGCATACCATGCTCTTAGTGCTTGTTTTAGTCCATACAACACATTCTTCAGTCTGCAAACCATGTTTTCATCATCTGTCAAAGGAAAACCATCAGGTTGCTCAATGTACACCTCTTCTTCTAGATCACCATTCAAGAATGTTGACTTCACATCCATCTGATAAACCTTAAAGTCTTTATGTGCAACATAAGCAATGAATAGTCTCACAGCTTCCAATCTAGCAACATGAGCAAATGTTTCTTCATAGTCTATACCTTCTTGTTGTGAGTAGCCTTTACATACCAGTCTAGCCTTGTTTCTCACCACTGTGCCTTCCTCATCCATCTTATTTCTGAAAACCCATTTAGTGCGAATCACATTTTTTTCTTAGGTCTTGGAACCAATTCCCAAGTATTGTTTTTCTTTATCCATTCTAGTTCTTCTTCCATAGATTTAGTCCAAGATCCATCTCTACATGCTTCATCAATAGTCTTTGGATCAACTTGAGAAATCAAACAAATTTCATCTCTAGCTTTGGATATAGTCATCATCCCTTTGTTTGCATCACCAATAATTTGATCTTGAGGATGGTTCTTCTTGACATACCTTGGTGGTTTCAATATCTTAGTAGATTCAGTCTGTTCTTCTTCTTCAATCTCATTCTTGATCATCAAAGGTCCTTCAGGTTCAGCATCAACCTCTTTTGTTTCTGTTATCTGACCACAATCATATATCATTTCTTGAATTTGAAACTTTTCATCTATCCTCACATTGACGCTTTCAATCAATTTCCTCAATCTCAGATTGAAACATTTATAAGCTTTACTCTTAGTGGAATAACCAAGAAAAGATTCCTTCATCACTTCTAGCATCAAACTTGCCTATCTCATCATCTCTTTTGATATAAAATTTACTTCCAAATATTCTGAAATATTTTACAGTAGGTGTGTGATCAAACCACAATTCATAAGGATTTTTACTTGTACCTTCTATGATCTGAATTTTGTTCAATGTGTACATAGTAGTGCCAACTTCTTCTCTCCAGTGAACATGTTGCACATTTCCTTTCAACAACATAGTCCTTGCAGCATCTAATATGGTTCTGTTTCTTCGCTCTGCTATCCCATTCTGTTGTGGAGTTCTAGGGGCTAAAGTCTATCTATGTATTCCATTTTCTTCATAGTATGTATTAAATAGCTCTAATGTAAGCTCTCCTCCTCTGTCTAATCTCAAACATTTCATCTTTAAACTAGATTCATTCTCAAATTTTGCCTTGAATAACTTGAACTTGTCAAATGCTTCATATTTCTCTCTCAAATATGTAACGCACATCATTCTAGAAAAATTCATCAACAAAAAGTATAAAATACCTTTCACCATAGTATGATCTTGTTCTTGTAGGACCACACAGATTTGTATGCACCAGATCCAACTTCCCTTTTGCTGAATAATCTTTGCTCTTGAAAGTGCTTCTAGTATGTTTCCCCATAACACATTCTCTACACATAGTGTTAGATGACCTTACAATTCTAGGTAGATCTCTTACTGCTTTTGTCATACTTGCCTTCACAATGTTATCAAAATTAACATGAAAAAATCTTCTGTGCCATAACTAATTGTCATCAACCTTCGCAATAAAACAAGAAGCTTCAGATGTGTTCAATTCAAATACATTACTTTTGGATTTAGTATCAGATGCGATTAGGTTTCCTATTTTACTCTTTATAGAACATTTACCATTAATGAAGTTCAGTTGATAACCCTTGTCCACTAGCTTGTTAGTAATAACTAAGAGGGGGGGGGGGGCTGAATCAGTGGCCTCAATAATTTATCCTTCAAACATTAAACACCAATCAAATAAACCTCAGATTATTAAGTCCCTACAAGATGTATGCCATGAAATACTTATAATGAATAACTGTCTGGTAGTTTTCCTTGTCTGTCCTTATTCTCCTTGATTACCGATAAGCAGTAATACTATTTACCAAAACTCAGTGAATAAGCAGAGTATACCGATCAACCCAGTGTTAACTATGTCAAATACAAAGCAATAAAGAAATGAATCATACACACATAAAACATGAATTTTTAATGTGGAAACCCTGTTAAGGGAAAAACCACTGGGACTGGTACCCCAATTTTTCACTCTTCTAAAGTGAGCCTTGTTAGGAGCCAACCCTGTTAAAGGTTACAAACACACTATTAAGTGTGACCTTGTTAGAGGATTTTATACATAGAGGTTGTCACTTAGTATCGGGCATCTATT
>MU228196.1:1642973-1679090 GCA_018584345.1 Thuja plicata | reverse complement strand
GTAATTTCATTGTATTTGGCCGTAACCCGGAAGGCCTTACAGCCGGGCATGTTGGATGAAGATATGATGATTCTATTATGAGTATTGGCATTGTGTGGATCTATATCTCTATATTGTTATTATATTCCATTGTGTGGTTATTTTCTGGGGGCTAGGACATCTCCATTGGGGATTCTCCTTCCTTGCACTGCATCAACGCCACAAATGACATCACCAGTATCCAAACAAAAATCCAAATCAACCCATTATTCCAACATATTTCAGCTATCCACTAGTAAGCTTACATCATCTAAAATATCTTCGCCAGAAAAATATACCAGAAACACAGAGACCTGCTCTGTCCAGAATCAAAGTTACAGTCCAGAAAACTAGTCTTCACCAAATCAATTGTAACATCCATAGTATGCAACATAAAGCCAAGAGACCTTAGGAATAAGGTTAGTACACATCCTTCTGTATAAATCCAACTTTGATCATTCTGAATCATCCATACAGTGTTCGTACACTCCTTCCAGTCAAGTAGCTAGTCTGTCTTTTCCACAAAAATGTATGTTGACATCAGTGACAAAACATGAGTATCAACAGCATGATTAGTAAACAAAACTGATATCATCCAACACTATCATATATATATAAGGTCAAGTTTGGATTGTAAAGAAGTAGTAATTTTGAGTTAGTGGATGAACATGATATGAAGAGCAACGGTGAAATTAGATGGGATTCTTATTAAGGACAAATCATCCAGATAGAGCTACAATAGAACATTTGATCAGTGAGGATCCAGTTTACAACCAGAGCAAGATCTGAATCAATAAAGACAGTTGCATGTAAATTAGGTCAATCCATTGTTACTTTCTTACAATTGTAGCAATGATTCAAATCTCTTAATAGAGTAGACTTAACAGTCTTTTGTAAATCCTCTCACAAGGTGACATTTCTATATTGAAGTGTTTGAAGACCTCTAACAAGGCCACTCCTTACAGGGTGATTAAATCCTCTAATAGGGTCACACCTAATAGTGTGTTATTGTAACCTTTAATAGGGTCACACCTAACAGTGTGTTATTGTAACCTTTAATAGGGTCACACCTAATAGTGTGTTATTGTAACCTTTAATAGGGTTGGTTCCTAACAAGGTTCACTTCAAAAGAGTGAAAATAGTAACTAGTTACAATTGGTGGTTTTTCCCATATTGGGCTTCCACGTTAAATCTTGGTGTCATCTGTGTTCATTTATTTTATGCTTTATGTTTCTGCACATAATCTCTAAAAGGATAATTACTTTGAATATCTCATGATTGATTGGTTCTCTGAGTTACAATAGAATATCTTAATTGACCGAGTGACAGTGACATATTATTTAAGACATCTAAGGGACTTGGATTTGTTTTTGTAGTAACTAATTCACCCCTCCCCTCTTAGTTACTCATCTCATTTCCAACAGTTGGTATCGGAGCACCAAGCACTTGCAGGGAAGGTTTAAAGGCCTAAGCTAAAGATCAGATATGTCTTACAAAAGGGAGTTTCTTAAGCTTAACAAAGACAACTTTCAGACATGACAGGAGCTGATGAAGCTACACTTATCTACTATTGGAGGTATTAGTTTTCAATTCTTGGATAAAAAATATGTGGAACCACCAGTACCTTTGACTGTGGAATAGATGGTGGACAGGAAGAATCATAATATAATGATGATTGATATAGCTTCTTCACTTAGCTACTCAGAATATGATGAAGTCAAGGACTGCCCTACTGCCTTGGATATGTGGAATAAACTGCATGATATTCATGGAGGAGATGCAAATGTAAAGAGAGATAAAGCAGAAAGTCTCAGAGGTCAGTTTGATATGATGAAAATGAAAGGAGAAAACATTACAAAATATAGTGAAAGAATCAAGAAAAGTGTAAGTGCCATCAGATCCACATGTGGAACAATTGAAGATACTACAGTGGTTAGTAAGGTATTGATAAATTTACTTCCTACCTATGCAATTAGAGTTTCATCTATTCAAGAGATGAGGTGCAATAATGATATATCTCTAGATGCATTGATTGGAAGGCTATCATCATTTGAGTTGGACAATTTTGACAATTATTCTCCTAACACTAGAAATCTTGAGTCTGCATTCAAAGCTAAACTAAACCTTGGAAAGAAGGATATATACTATAAAAGTAAACAGATTGACAGTGACAATGATGATGAATCTGATGATGAAGATATGGAAATCATTGAAGCACTACTTGCAAAGAGAGATGCCAAAGGAAAAGGTAAATACAAAGGAAGAATACCATTGATTTTGTTTTCATGTAATGAGGTTGGTCACATTGGTGCTAAGTGTCCTAACAAAGATGAAAAATATGAGAGGAAGTTTAACAAATATAAAGGCAAGAAAGATTTCAACAGTTACAAAAACTACAAGGACAAAGGTAAGAAATCTTGTTATATTGCTAAAGATTCTGATAGTGATGAAGATGAAGATGAAATGGTTTACATTTCCATTAAGGATGAGTAAAATAATGAAGATGATGAAAAGACTGCACTGTTCTCTCATATTAGCAAAAATGACACTTGGATAATTGATAGTGGTTGTTCTCACCACATGACTGGTGATAAAACAAAATTTGAAACTCTTGAGCACTATGAAGGTGGGAGTGTCAGTTTTGGGAATAATGAACCTTGCTATGTGAAGCGTAAAGGTTGTATTACTCTAACTGAAGGAATTAAATGTGATAATGATTATTGGGTTGAAGGACTAAGGCAAAATCTACTAAGTGTGGCACAATTGAATAACATTGGTCTCAAGGTATAATTCATGAATGGTAAGGCCAAGCTCCTGGATGGTAAAGGAAACCTAGTCGAAACTGGCAAGCAAACAAAAGGTAATCTATTTTATCTTGATCTCAATGAAAGTTTATGTTTTATTACACAAGTAGAAGAAAGCTAGTTATGGCATAAAAGGCTGTGTCATGTGAACTTTGATAACCTGGTTAAAATAAGAAAGAACAAAAGAGTAAGAGGTATTCCTATTTTATAGAAACCTGGATTGGCAACATGCAAACAATGTCAAATTGGGAAAATGAGAAAATCTAGTTTCAAGAGAAAGAACTATAATACTGAAGAAGTCTTGGAATTGGTACATACTGATCTTTGTGGACCAATTGGGACAACAAGTTACACTGGAGAGAAGTATTTCATTCTATTTCTTGATAATCATTCCATAATGATGATTGTTGTGTTTCTTAGAGAAAAATTAGAAGCTTTTTAGAAATTCACGTGGTACCTTGCCAGAATTGAAAAGGAAACATTAAATAAACTAAAGTGCCTAAGATATGATAGAGGATGATAATTCATTTCTAATGAATTCAATTAATTTTGCAATGAAAGAGGAATCAAGAGATAAGAATTTTCCCCTGGTACACCACATCAAAATGGAATAGTAGAAAGAAGAAACATATCCATCATGGATTGTGCAAGAACCTTAATGATTGAAAATAATGTTGCTACCAAATATTGGAAGGAAGCCATCAACACTGCAATTCACACATTGAATAGAGTTCAACTGAAGAAAGGTAATGAGAAGACACCTTTTGAATTATGGTATGGCTATAAACCTAATGTTTGTTATTTTAAAGTATTTGGAAGTAGATGTTACATCTTAAAGGAAGAAAGAAATGGAAAATTTGATGTAAAAGGAGATGAAGGCATATTCCTAGGCTACTCTTGTAAAAGAAAAGCATATAAATGTTTGAATCTTGCTACTCATAAATTCATAGAGAGTGTACATGTAAAGATTGACGAGTTTGCAAAAAGATGTGAAGAACAAAGTAGTAAAGAGCCTGAGGACTACAAAATTTTTGTGTACTATGAACCTGATACTATACCTAAGACACAAGCAATGGTAATTGGAAATAAATCCTGTCAACCATTGAATTTAGTAGTACAAACTGTGTTACAACCTGTGCAACCTGAGTTGCTAGCAGAGAAAACCGAATCATAGACTGAGGGAACTGATTCTCAGACAGAGCAAACCGAGTAACAGACAATGACACCCGAGTCGCAGACAGTGAAACTTGAGCATTAGACAGAAGAACATGATAGAATATTTGAGCATGGTGAACATAGTGGAGGAAGCCTAGAATCAAGAAGGAAGGATCTTGTACTTGCCAAATATGTCAGAAGGCATCATGCACATGAGAAAATAATTGGAGATTAGACAAAAGGTATAATGACAAGGAAAAAAATTAAAGGTACATTTTTGCTTAGTGAAATTGAACCTAGATCTATCAATGATGCATTGAATGATAAAAGTTGGATAGAAGCAATGAATGAAGAAATTGAGTAGATAAAAAAGAACAAGACTTGGACTCTTGTACCTAGACCAAAAGACAAGAATGTAATTGGTACTAAGTGGGTTTTTAGAAACAAGACAAATGAAAAAGGTGAAGTTTCTATAAATAAAGTCAGATTACTATGTAAAGGATATGCTCAACAAGAGGGTATTGATTATGGATAAACTTTTGCTCCTGTTGCAAGATTTGAAGGAGTCAAAAATCTTCTGGCGTATGCTGCACACAAAGGATACAAGGTATACCAAATGGATGTAAAGTCTACATTCTTAAATGGAATCCTAGAAGAAGAAGAAATCTATATTGAGCAACTTGAAGGCTTTGTAGATCCTAATAAAAGGAATATGGTGTACAAACTGCACAAAGCCTTGTATGCACTGAAATAAGCTCCAAGAGCATGGTATGAAAGATTGCATGGTTATCTAGTAAGTATTGGATTTCAGAGAACTAATGATAATAGTAGCTTGTACATCAAAGAAGGCCCTAAAGACAAGATACTATTAGCAGAGATATTTGTTGATGATATATTACTCACTGGATATGATGATTTATGCAAAGCATTCTCTATAGCTATGAGTAAGGAATTTGAGATGTCTATGTTTGGTGAAATCAAATTCTTTGTTGGTTTACAAGTTCATCAGATGAAGGATGGTATCTACATTACTCAGTCAAGAAACATCAAAGAGATACTGAAGAAATTTGGAATGGAATATTCCAGACTAGTTGGGACACCTATGTCTACAGGACATAAGTTATCTAAGGATGATGTTTCAAAGGAGGTAAATAAGACTACCTATAGATCCATGATTGGTAAATTACAATATGTTGTTCACACCAGACCTTATATTGCATTAGCAATTGGTATTGTTGCAAGGTTTTCAACTAATCCTAGAGAAACTCATTTGATGGCTATCAAAAGGATTATGAGATATATTAAAGGTACTGAAGATTATGGATTATGGTATAAGAAAGGAGGAAAATTTTGCTTGAGGACTTTTACTGATGCTGATTATGCAGGAAGTGTTGACAACATGAAGAGCACAAGTGGTGGAGAATTCTTTCTTGGAAAGAGGTTAGTCTCCTGAACTAGTAAGAAACATAACTGCATTTCTCAGTCTACAACAGAGGCAGAACATGTTGTTGCAACAATCAATAGTTCAAACATCATATGGTTCAAACAACTGTTGTCAGGTATGAAGGAAGAAATCAAAGAGCCAGTTATTATTTACTGTGACAACACGAGTGCTATTAACATTTCAAAGAACCCAGTAATGCATACCAAGACCAAACATATTGCAATAAAGTATCATTTCTTGAGAGAATTGGTTCATAACAAAGAAGTAAGGTTGGAATATGTGAATACTAAAGAACAAGTTGCAGATATATTCACCAAGCCTTTACCTAAGGATGCATTCTTGTATCTCAGAGGAAATATAGGGGTGATTCCCCTAACTAAGGCTCACTAAAGAACATTTTAGTGATGCATCAACCATGCTACATAACAGATCAAACATGTTGATGCAGATTTTCAGAGCTCATTGCATATGAATTAGTACATTCAGGTACATTACAACTTAATTGATATGTCAGTTGGTGTCTTTGGCATTGGTTGTCAAAGAGGGAGAGATTACTGTATGTCATAATCATTACTGATGGAGAGACTAATGACAGAGGGAGAAATTTAACAGAGACAGAGACAGATGTAAGAGGGAGAATTTTGTATTTCAGTTATTGTTGACAAAAGGAGTTTTATGGATGTGAATCAAAATGAAGCTAAGGATATTAATAAAATTGTATTCATCTCATTTTTTCTCTAAAAATTCATTGTATCATGACATGTTGTGTTTCCATCAATGCCAAAGAGGGAGATTATTGATGACAATTATTCAATTGTGCATTGTCATTGATGTTACACATGTATATGCACTTATGCAGTGATGTTACACACATGTCTACATCCAAACTGAGCATAGTTAGTGTATGCCAAATGAATCTTGGTTTTTTCTGAGGTCAGTCGAGTATTGAAGAAATTCATTTCTTACCGAGTTCACTCGGGCATTACAGTGCAGACCAGGCGTTGAAGAATTTATGTGTTGACCGAGTTAAACAGTTAGTGTCAGCCGACTAACAGATGATTACATTTTATGTTTAATTGGGTATATGAGGTCGACAGATTTGAGTTTTATTGTTTGGTTGGAAGGTTATTGAGGCCAAATTGACAAGGTCTATCATATATCTAAGGTCAAGTTTGGATTGTAAAGAAGTAGTAATTTTGAGTTAGTGGATGAACATGATATGAAGAGTAGAGGTGAAATTAGATGAGATTTTGATTAAGGATAGATCATGCGAACAAAGCTACAATAGAACATTTGATCAGCGAGGATCCAGTTTACAACTAGAGAAAGATATGAATCAGCAAAGACAATTGCATGTACAATCAGGTCAATCCATTGTTACTTTCTAACAATTATAGCAGTGATTCAAATCTCTTAATAGAGTAGACTTAACAGTCTTTTGTAAATCCTCTCAGAAGGTGACATATCTATATTGAAGTGTTTGAAGACCTCTAACAAGGCCACTTCTTATAGGGTGATTAATTCCTCTAATAGGGTCACACCTAACAGTGTGTTATTGTAACCTTTAACAAGCTTGACTCCTAATAGGGCTCACTTCAGAAGAGTGAAAACAGTAACTAGTTGCAATTGGTGGTTTTTCCCATATTGGGTTTCCACGTTAAATCTTGGTGTCATCTATGTTCATTTATTTTATGCTTTATATTTCTGCACATAATCTCTAAAAGGATAATTACTTTAAATATCTCAAGATTGATTGGTTCTCTGAGTTACAGTAGAATATATTAATTGATCGAGTGACAGTGATATATTATTTAAGACATCTAAGGGACTTGGATTTTTTTTTGTAGTAACTGATTCACCCCTCCCCTCTTAGTTACTCATCTCATTTTCAATACCATGAACTTATAATATATTTTGCACATTCTAAATTCAATTCTTTGATATTGTTTCCTTTACACCTATCCACACTTCTAAATTCCTCTTTTCACATCCAACAAGCTTCTCTTGCTTAAACCCTATGTAGGTATTTGCATTTTTACCATGTACCATTATATTATCAGATTGTTGCACCTCCTTTTCTCTTCTTCCATGCACCATCCCTCTCTCCTACGCAACCCTAACCATGAAAATTCTTCTATCCTATACTACCATGAACATTCACACATTATTTTTTCATTGCCTACCATTGACCTCCTCAAGGTTGAGCATTTGATTTTGCCCTATGTAACAGTTGAAGGGTCCTCTCGTTACATAGTCATTTGGCTTGGCTCCATTTTCAAATTGATTTTAAATGTTACATTACAAAAATGACAAAAATAATAATGCATTAATTCTTGATATGTTTTAAACACACATTTTAAAAATGTCAATATACTTTGGATGAAATACACAAACACACACATATGTATATATATACATGTATATGTATATATACATGTATATGTGTATATATACATGTATACACACATACATACATACATACATACTGATGTAGGAGCATCCTGGGGTAGTTGGCAATCCTGTGTCACCAAAAACATGTGTTGGTTTGATGTTGATTTGTTTCTTGGGAGCTCGGTAATCTGGTTGGTAACTGCCTTGGAGTTCCTTGTTGGAGTGCTCGGTTACCTGTTGGCTCGGTTACTTGTGGTTCGGTCTCAGTGACTAGTTGTTCGGTCTTAGTTACCAAGTAGGTGTTTTTTGTTGTTGCTCGGTGATGTCTGTTCAATGGAGCTCGACTCAGTTGTGCCTTTCACCAATTAGTGTTCTTGATCACCGACGGGGTTTATGCTATTTTTTGGGCTGGACGACTGGTGCATTTAATTTTTGGTTGCGTGTGGGAGTTTTGAGGACCTATATCTTGTTTGGGTCACTCTCCTATGCACATTTAATGTCTGTTGGAGGTCGACTGATGGATAACACGTTGGTTGTGTGTTTCTTGATGTCAACTTGGGTTTTATTTATGTTATTGCTTTGTAATGCCAATTTGTGGCAAGTTTGTATAAAAGAGAGTCTAGGTTGATGTTTAAAGAGAGATAGAGAGGAGATAAGTAGAAAATGGAAGAGTAAGCTGATAAGATGAAGAATTGAAGGTTGCTGCAGATAGTTGTAAGTGGGTAGATAGAAATTGCAAATTGCTTGGTGGCTTGCGAGCACAAGTTTAGATCTGGTTTCTTCTACTTAGCTATAGAGTAATCTGGAATGTTGGATCCTGCGAGATCTTGTTGATTCTTTTATTGTTTTGGCCCTAGCCAGGAAGGCCTTACAGCCTGACATGTTGCATGTAATTGAATATGAATTGATATAATTTATTATATCTTTGTGTTGTTGAGTTTCCGCTATTGTCTTGTTGTTGGCTGCAAGTTTGGACAATCCTTTATTGGATCCTCTGAGCTTGACTGCATTAACTAGTGTTAGAGTTGGTTTGTTTCTTATGGAGCTTAGGGTTTTCAAAGAACTAGAGAGATTCCTCCGAGAAGATTGGACCCAAGGGTGATTGCAGATCTTTCTGAGGAGATGGAAGTGAGGATAACACAAAGATTTAGATCTGAGATGGTAACAATGAAGAATGAAATCATAGAAGGTATCAGAAATGTTGGATTATATAGAGGTCTGAGAACATATGATGGTTATGAAGAAGTTGCTGAAGATTTTGAAGCTGCTGGATCTAGTGGAGATGACAGAGCCGATCAGATGGAGAGATCTAGAGGAGATAGATATGATCAGTTGCATAGTTCTAGAGCTCAGTTGAGTACAAGTTACCAATGGAGGTGTCTAATTTTTTAGGTACATTGAGACTCGAGGATCTGATTGATTAGATCAGTGAGTTGGAAGACTATTTTGAGATGGAAGACATTGAAGATCCACTTAATGTGAGATTGGTATAGACTAAGTTGAAAGGACATGCTACTTTATGGTGAAAAGAGTTGCACAGGGACAAAGAAGAAGAAGGTCAGATCAAGATCAATCGGTGGAGGTTGATGGTGACAAAGATAAATGCTAAGTTCATTCTTGCCAACTATGAAATTGAGTTATTTAATAAGTTGCAAAATCTGAAACAAAAGGAGATGAATGTGGAAGATTATACCAAGGAGTTCTACAAGTTTATTTCTAAAGAAAAGGTGGCAAGGTATGTCAATGCTCTAAGATTCAATATCCAGGATGAGATTGGTATGTTGAAGATTGACTTGGTCAAGTATGCTTATCAGTATGCATTTAAGAAAGAAGATAGGTTGAAGAGAAGACATCATGGTAATTCCCAAGGGAAAGAGAAGCAAGTACAGTCAGTGAAAGATAAACCAAAAGTTGAAGATGAACCAAAACTTATTGAACCGAGGAGAAGAATAGGTAGAGGTGTATTCAGAGGTACTTCTTATAACTGTGGTGAAGGAAATCGGTCATTTGAATGTCCCCATGTAGATAAGAAGGTCGATAGTCACCGAAATGCTATGGTGAATGAGGTTGCTGAGAATGAACCTGAGGTGGAGGGTGTGACTCTCTTGTTTAGGAGAACTTTGCTGCCCTCGAAGCAAGCTTATTCTTGTTAGAGGAAGAACTTGTTTAGGACTGTGTGCAAGTCTGGTGGTAAATGCTGTAAGGTGATTGTTGATGGAGGAAATACTGACAACCTAGTTGCTGAGGAGATGGTTCAGAAAATTGGTTTGAAAAGGCTGAGACATCCTTGTCCTTATAGGATAAGTTGGTTACAAGATGGTCATGCAGTAGAGGTGAAATAACAGTGCATGGTAAGTTTTCACATTGGTACTTATAGAGATGAAGTATTATGTGACATTGTGGATATGAGTTCTTGTCATGTTTTACTTGGGAGACCTTGCCAGTATGATAGAGAGGCTATTCATGACTATAAAATGAATTTATTTACTGTCTTGAAAGATGGACAAAAGTATACTTTGATTCCTTTGAAGGATGAAGACAAAGGAAGGATGAAGTTGAGCATTTGTAGCAGATCTGAGATGGTTGTAGGGGTTGGTGCAGACATTCAGATTCAGAGATATGAAGGTATATCGAAAAGTACTAGTGGAAAAAGGAAGCAGAAGAAGAATCGAGGGAAGAGTGTATCAGTTGAGGACATGGAGGACATGTATATCAAGAACCAGTTTGGGATCTATGTGCTAAATCCAAACAGATGTTTTTCCACCTGCTGAGAACATCTTTTCGCACTTGGGGTGTCTAATGCAGGAGCATCCTGGGGTAGTTGGCAATCTCGTATCACCAAAAATATGTTTTGGTTTGATGTTGATTTATTGCTTGGGAGCTCGGTAATTTGGTCAGTAACTACCTTGGAGTTCCTTGTTGGAGTGCTTGGTTACCTATTGAATCAGTTACTTGTGGATCAGTTTTGGTGTCTGGTTGCCTGGTCTCGGTTACCGAGTAGGTGTTTTGTGTTGTTGGTTGGTGGTGTCTATTTGGTAGAGCACGCCTTAGTTGTGCGTTTCACTGAGTGGTCTATTTTTGGTGTTCTTGATCACCGATGGGGTTTATTCTATTTGTTGGGCTGGCCAACTAGTACATTTAATTTGCGGTTGTGTGTGGGAGTTGTGAGGACCTATATCTTGTTTGGGACACTCTCCTATGCAGATTTAATGACCGTTGGAGGTTGATTGATGGATAACATGTTGGTTGTGTGTTTCTTGATGCTAACTTGGGTTTTATTTATGTTATTGCTTTGTAATGCCGACTTGTGGCAATTTTATATAAAATAGAGTCTAGGTTGATGTTTAGAAGACAGATAGAGAGGAGATAAGTAGAGAATGATAGAGTAAGTTGATAAGATGAAGAATTCAAGGTTGATGCAGATAGTTGTAAGTGGGTAGATAGAAATTGTAGATTTCTTGGTGGATGGCGAGCACAAGTTTAGATATGGTTTCTGTCACTTAGCTATAGAGTAGACTGGAATGTTGGATCCCACAAGATCTTGTTGATGCTATTGTTGTTTTGGCCCTAACTGGGAAGGGCTTTCAACTTGACATGTTGTATGTAATTGAATCTAAAAATGAATATAAATTGATATAAGTTGTTATATCTCTGTGTTGTTGAGTTTCCTCTATTGTCTTGTTGTTGGATGCAAGTTTGGACACTCCTTTATTGGATCCTCTGAGTTTGACTGCATCACATACATACATATATAGATAGATACACACATATACATATGCATGCATGTATTATATATACTACATATATACATACATATGTATATGTGTGTATATATATATGTGTGTGTGTGTATATGTATATGTATGTATGTATACATATGTATATATGCATATACACACACATATGTGCATGTGTGTGTGTGTGTGTGCACAGTGTGTGCGCGCACGCACACACACACATATGTATATACACACACACATGTGTGTGTGTATGTATATATATATGTGTATATATATGTATATATATATATATATATACATTTATGTATGTATGTACACACACATATATACATATAGATACACACATTTATGTATCTATATATTATACACACATAGAGAGACATACATACATATACATACATGCATACATATACACACACACATGCATACATACATACATATATGTTTGGGTGATATAGATTATAAGTCCATTGGGATGCTCGACATCATTAACTAATAGATTTTTATTTTAAAAAGTAAAGATATTTTTTTTAACAAATTTAAAAAATTAAATAACCATCAAAAGATTGTAGTTCAATTGATCATGCTACTCATATGTTTCTAGATTATGATATCCACCAAAATCTTTTAAAATAATATATAAAAGATGAGTTGGGAGTAGGAACTACCCTATCAAAAAAATATTGTTTATATATTACATGGACATTATATGCATGATAGCTCTGTTTTATAAGCAATTTTTATTGTATAAATTTTTTAAAATTAGTTTTGTGAAAAATAAGATTATCTTCTTGCAATATGAAAAAGTAGGCTTCTAGGAAGAAGGAAAAGAGAGCTCTAAATGGATTTTCACTCTTCTAGGGTTTTTATTTCCTCAACCTACTACATGTTTTTTGTATATGTCTAGCATCATACCATATTTATTGTAGGAAACCCTTGTTTTATAATGGCTTTGGCCAACCTCAACACAAAAGTTGTGACTAGTGTTGAAGCTTTGACACCTGAAAATCATGGAACCCCTAAAAAAATGCCCTTGGAAAAAACTTCCCAAGGTATTTCACGAGGTACGTATTCTAGTATTCCTGATTTTGTCTTACTAGTTTCGGATTCGATAGTGCATTTCAATGACTATATTAGTTTACTCTGATAATATATTTTGTTGGGAGGGTTCCACCCAAAATTATTCTTCAAGATTGGGTCACAAAGACCTGGAACCCTTATGGGGTTCGTGTTGATGGCATCTAAAACCTAACCAAATTTTTTTCTTTTCTTTGTTGTACCGAGTCTAATCATGTTCATGTCGTTCTCCAGCATGGGCCTTGGTATGTTTGGTCTTCCCTACTTGTGTTTTAGCCACGGGCACACAAATATTTTTCCTTTGATGAAAAGAAGATCTAGGTTCACTCTAGATTGAATTTCCCAACCTTCCCTTTCATTTTTGTCCTTTTTTTCAAACCATTGTCTAGTCCATTAGCAAGGTTATTTGTGTTGAGCCTAACCAGTTTTATCGTGCTCACTTCAGAAGTGGGTTTGTTTTGAAGTTGGTCTATCTCAAGAGCTCAAAGAGAATATTGATATTCAGATAGGAGGTCTTTGTTAGTCTCAACAAGTTCTCTCTACCCAATATTTTTTTTAATTACCAATCTTCACAACACCGGATTAAAGATTTCCCTTTGGTCTCTCTGTGGGTTAAGGCTCCACCAAGGGATCTAGAACCTCCATCTTATTTCAAGCCCCCAAAAGAAGAGGATGGTTAGAC
This sequence comes from Thuja plicata, assembly GCA_018584345.1. Classification (NCBI taxonomy): domain Eukaryota; kingdom Viridiplantae; phylum Streptophyta; class Pinopsida; order Cupressales; family Cupressaceae; genus Thuja; species Thuja plicata. The sequence continues at coordinate 1,665,779 of MU228196.1, read as the reverse complement.
CATGTTGTCTTGTAAATGGAAGGGTTCTTCATCTATTTCCATTACCCACAAGAAAGAAGTTTTCACAACGAGTAGCCTCAACCGCAACTACAACCACAACTAGTTGTTTAACCATCAAGGGTTTTGGAGAAGGGATAAGAGATTTCTACTTGCACGGATGTTCATGGTGTAGTTATTCACTCATCTTAGGTTTGAAACCCTGAACTTGCCTTGGTCTTAACCACTTAGATAAAGACTGCCCATCATTATTGCAGTCCTTTTATGCATGCATAGGAAGGTGAATATGCTCTATAAAAGCGCAGGGTTCTGTTCCCTTACTTCCAAAGCTGTCAAATTTCTTGGAGAATAACTTGTCCTTTTTGGAGGACAATGACAATATGTGAGAATTTGAATCATGAATTTTATGTCATGGAATGTCTAAGGTCTAACTGACTTCACCAAGAAGTATTTCATGCAGGATACTTAACAAAAAAATCCAAGTATAGATGTTTTTCATCTTTAAGAAATTGATATTGCATCATTCAAACTTTCCACTGCATGCCATGTTATTTGACCAACTTTTCTAGTTTTTAATTCCAATCACGAGGCATGTTGTGGAGGTGTAATCACCCTTATTGTGCCATGTTGGCAATATTCTATTGTGTACCATGGTCTTATCCCACTTAATGGTTGGTGTGAATCCTCATCTTAGTTTATAGTCATTCCTTTGGGATCATTAATATTTACTCTCCTAATGATACTGAAGAGCGATCTTCTCTGTGGAGGTGGATTTCTAATTCATTACCGCTAGCCACTTGGGTTCTATGCGGTGATTTTAATATGATTGAGGTGACCTCTAACAAAGAAGGATTGATTTCATTTCAATGGAAAGATGGAGAGAGAACTATGGTTCTATATGCACAATAAATTGGGGATTTTTTATCCCAATACCAACCACCACTATATTCAAGGTGTTTGACATACATGGAGCAATTTTCAACAAGTTCTATCAGAGTATTTAAATGGCTTGATCATGCCATGATTATGACAATCTGTTTCTCTTTTTCTTCCTGTCAAGATCTACCAATTTTATCTCTTCCCAAGGTTACCTTGTTAGACCAATATCTCATTAAGTTTAGCATTGAACATCAAGTGGGTCACATGCAATCACCAAAGACCCTTTTTTTGAATACTTCTTTGCTAAGTCATCTACCCATGATGGCCCTCATTCAACAAGTTTGGAATCTGGGGTGTTGTCCTACTCAGTAATCCAATTGGATTGCTTTGTGGAATTGTGCTATCCAACACATGTCTCTCCTTCTTTGGATTTATGGTTGCTAATTGGATATGTTTTTCTTGGGGTCCTATGAGGCTACCACTTTGGATCTCCACCATACCACATAGGCTCTTGCTGCTAGTCCCTTCTCTTCTAGTTTGCACATTAGGTTTGTTCAACTCTTCCATTAGAAGCATATTTCTAGTAGTCATGTTGGATAGAGGGAAACACTGAGAGGGAGGTGACTCAGTGTTTCAACAAATTTTAACTTTTTTACTTAGATTACTAAACCACTTAATGCATACGAAGAGAAGTAACATGCAAGAATCATAAAGCATAAAAGAGAACAACCATAACACATGTATTTTCATCATGGAAACCCTGTTAGGGGAGACACCATGGTGGGGATGGAACCCAAAATATAATACTATGCAAAATATTATCTTACAATAATATAGAATGCACTTGCATTCAGGCACACTGCCTACAACTCACTTCTCAAATACTACTAGGGCTATAACCCTTTACAAGAAGGCTCACTTCCTTACAAGGTCACATTAATGATCACAAGATTTTGAACTGATAGAATAAAATCTACCTATGTCTAATTACAGTTGCATATAAGCACATACTCTAGTCTGATACACTTTTACCTCTGGCTTCCCTATTTTCCTACTCTTTGCTAATCAGATTATCAAATCTGCAAAACCTTCATGAAATCCTTCACTTTTCACCTTGCGCATTGATCTCATGCATCAACTACTATCGAACCTTATCTCCGTACCCTGACTTCTCGATTATATAGGTATGCATCCAAAAATTTGATCTCCCAACGTCGGCTCCAAAAATGTTCTAGGGAAATGTAACATATTTTGACCAAGTCAACCAAATCCTCAATTCAAATTCATTTCCCACCAAAAAAAACTAATGTAAAATCCGTCAGCTCTACCAATAACACATAAAAGTTAGTGCCAAAATCAATTTACCTCGTCCGCACACATATTTTTCATCATAATTTTATTCTTTTGACTGGTAACCAAAAACTATGATGCTTACATCCTCATAACTCTCACACCTTGTACCATCGTACCTTGAAATTATGGATTTAGCCTATGTATACATCCAACATGATTCCCTTAGATGTACACCAAAAATAATTTAACCTGGAAAGGAACACCACACCTTTTTCTGTTCATTTCATACTTAGCCAAATTATGATCCTGACTTCCGGTCTGATCTCCAACTGTAATGCGCATGTGGAATTAGTGTCTAGTTTCCATCAATGACAACATCCAAGCTTCTATGCAATGTCTCTTTCCAACAACTCACAATGCCTTTGGTTGCACTGGCTTAAGGTGGGAGGTCGTGTTTCCAAGGAGTTTTCTTGACTCTTTGTGCATGCCACTCCTCACTTGATATTGAGAAATAAAGGAAGGCCATATGATTCTCTCTGAGTTACCAAATATTTTCCAAGTTTTTATTCACCATTATGAGAAATTTTTCACTACTCAGGATGCTTTTCTTGAGAGATATAGGGCTATGTGTGACTATCTCAATTTTTTCTCTCCCAAATTTTTGAAGCTCAAAGGGTTTTTTGTGACCAGATTCTCACTATTGAAGACCTCAAGGAAGTGGTTTTTTCCATGGCTGATGTCAAGGCCCCTAGTTGTGACAAATTTTCTTGTAAATTTTATAATGCCTTTTGACCTTATGTGTGACATGATTTGCATAAGGTCTACCTTGAAGCTTTCTATTCTCAATTTTTGGGCCAGTTAATCAATAAAGAAAATATTAAGTTCATACCTAAGGTAGGTAACCCTAGAGAAATTTTCAAGTGGTAGCCTATTGCCTGGCTCAATGTATCCTAAAATATTATATCCAAGGCCCTAGCTCTAAAGATCTATCATTTGCTTTCATAGATTGTTTTTCCTAAATAAACTAGGTTCATTTAGTCCATATTTATTCTGCATAATATTATTGCTACGTGGGAAGGCATTTAATGGGTCCACCATTCCAGACAGAGTTCCATCTTCCTCACAATTAACTTTGCTAAGGCCTATGACCAGATTGAATATCCTTTTATATTAGTTGTGCTGGGTGGCCTTGGTTTTTGCCCCCATTTCATCTAGTATATGCAAATGTTGTTTGGGGATGTTTTGATATGTATCACTATCAACACCTGCCAATCTTTGGTTTTTGGGCATTTTAGATCTATCCTCCAAGGGTGTCCTTTGGCTCCTTTCTTGTATATTTTGGTTTTTGAAGGCTTTGGGTATTCATTGGTAAAATCTACCTCCATAGGGAAGCTCAGAGAATTTTCCATGCCTAAATCATCTTTGTAGCTTTCCAATGGCCATTTTGTAGATGATTCTTTTCTCATGCTTATTGAAGATGAGTGCAACGTCTAAGAGGCACTTCACTATCTTGACACTTTTTGCCTGGCCTCTGGTTCAACTATTCAATGATATAAAACCCGATGTTACCAATAATCCTTCCTCCCATATATGCATTAGATGCTCCAATTTGGGTGGAAGTACATTGTTAATGGAGAAATATTTTTTTTCTAGGCATTTTATTTTCTTTCTGGGGCTCTCTTGTGAACCTTTGGAATGTGGTCCTTACTAGAATCAAGAAAAAGATGGCCTATTGGATAACCAAGTTGCTCTTTGGTTGGTAAATTTTAAGTTTGGTCTAAAATTGTTTTGGCCACCCAAGTTTATTATTCATTCTGCTAGGATCCCTAAAGGCTTCTTACAACAAGCTTGAGAATTTATATAAATATTTTTTGTGGGCCTCTTTTGTTGATCATTATGGCTTTCACATAGTTTCCTAGGATTTTTTTTTGTCTCCTATACAACTTAGGTGTTTTGGGGTTTCTCTCTACTCATAAGCAAGGTATAACCTTGTGTGCTAAATGAATAATTCATTCTATTCGAGGCAATGAGTGTTGGAAAATCCATCTCTGACATCAGGCTATCCACTCAACTAGACTTCTTGGAAATGGATTAGCTTTCAAACCCTCCTGGTAATGTCTAATGCAATTCATATTAAAGACAGTTTTGTGGCCAAAAACATTTGGCATGCTTGGGAAGCTATCAAATCCTAGCTTTGGTGGACTTGGCCCGACTTCAAGGATGGTCTTTCATTCAAGCCACACAATATTTAGTGGTCTTTTCTCATTCAGGTTCAAGGGATGCATTTAACTTGCTCATCGGAGATTTATGTGTTTTCACAAACGCAACATTCACACACACCAATAAATTTTTTTTAGGGCCATGAGAAATCTTTGTTCCTGGGAAGATATGCAAGCCTAATATCGTCTTGTCCACCATATCAAGAGACATTCAACATTGTCATATATGCTCTGCCTCTGAATATGATATACAAAATAGGCATTCACTCCATGGAACCTTGGTGGAAAAATTGGCATTAGTTCCATAGTATCTCTTTTTGCAGTTATAATTTATAGTTGGGTTACTACCAACATTCTATGCATCTTCCAAATGTGTATATGTAATAATGTGATGCTCCAAATTCAAGTGTAAGCTTACACGGTTGTTTTGGAGGTGGCACACCTTTAGAAACTTCTAGATCATTCGAGAAATGTCCCATGTATGGTTGCTAGAGTCCCTTTAGATGCCTCTGTCTCTTGTGGTTATTCTCCACCTCAAAGTTGTCGATGTGGCTGTAGCTCTTTGGCTTGGTATTCCTAGATCTCATGGTCTCTAGTTCCCCACTGCTAGCTCTGCCTCTTTGTTGTGTAGGTGTTCTACCTTTGGGTGGGGTTTGGAGGGTGTGGGCTCACTCACTATTGGTGAAAGTGGTTGGCCAACTTTTGATGGTGACAACAGATTGCCCAGGTTATCCAAATGGCTCCCGTGCTTAACTTTGGCAATCTCACCTTCCCGCAAGGACAAGGACAAACAAAGAGGAGGCTGCTATAGAAGAAGGTTTGTCCCTCACAGATAACAACCTCGGCTTCGCTGATGTATGGGGTTGTAAGGATGACAAATATTTATCGCCACTACTCTCTGTTATTGCTCTTGCAACCTAGCTGCTTTTATTGTGTTTTCCGCTCTCCAGACTTTGCACACATTTTCTATTTCAGACACTGCCTTTGTGTTTTTTGACTCTCAAACTCTGTTCGTTTGACTCCTAAGGAGTGATCTCGTATCCCCCTACTTTTTTTTTGTGAATTGTGTATTCTACTTTAAATTAATAGAAAAAGCTACCATTCATAAAAGGAAAAAGATTATTAAAAATTCTAATTAAATGATAATATAACATTTATTCATTAAAAAATTCTAATTTATAGATTTTTCAAATTTTAAAAAACTAAAGGGATAAATTTCAATCTTTTCCTTCTAAAATTTAGGTAGTTTCATATAATAGTCATCCATGGAGGAGACCACGCATGTTAGTTGTTTTGTTATATATCTCTTTATTTTTCATTTAAAGAAATCAAAATTTATTTCTAATAAATAAATTTCTATATTATTATGTAGTTAAGATTTGTTTAATAGTTTTGTTTGAAATTTTTTTTTTTTTTTATGAATTTATACAAAATAGCTAATATGTTAATTTTTTTTTGGTCAAGTGTTGGCAAACATTTAAACTGATTGTGAAGCTAGCAAGAAACACTTTTAGGATGGGCAAATAAGAAACTTCAACTTCATTTAATACAATTGAGACTTAAATTTTGATAAGCACAATAACAATACCACTACTCAACCAATATACTAAGTAGCGAACCCTTTTCAAAAAAAAGACTATTAAAAAAACCTTAATAAAATAATAATACAAAAATATATCTATAAAAAAAAAAACTTTAAAGTAGAAAGATAACAAGAAGGATGAAATATCAGCCTTTTCCCTCCTAAAACCTAGTAGTTTCACGAGAATAGTCATGGATCGGGCAGACCCAGAAAAGCGGAGTCGGCGGACATCTACTTTTACTGGTAGTGTTTGGCATCCGATTCAACTTTAATGGCTAAGAATGAGGCAGAAATCTCATGCATTACATGCGCTCATCTGGCCAACTTCTCAGAGAAATTGTTGGTTGAATCAAATTAGGCCTTGTAGTGTTTGGCATCCGATTCAACTTTAATGGCTAAGAATGAGGCAGAAATCTCATGCATTACATGCGCTCATTTGGCCAACTTCTCAGAGAAATTGTTGGTTGAATCAAATTAAGCCTTAATTATGGATTGAAGAAAAGCAGAGTTAAAGTGTTTTTGTCACCCTGATTGTGTGCTACAAAGTATGCATGTTCAAATTCCCTTATTTGAGCTGCTTTACTCTATCTCTGAAAGTTTAAATCAGAAGAAAACTAGCTGAAATACCATATTACAAGTCCCCACTGTAAACATTGTTTCTTTTTTTTCTGTTTGTATTTCACTGTTACAACTGATTTGTTGTTCTGTATTTAACCCCTCTTTTTTTCAAAACTGATTTGTTTTTCTGTGTTGTGTTAAGTAATATGCTCAGAGGGTGGCGCCTGTGGTTTTTGGGGATTGTGATAATTCTGAGCTCATTGCCTTCAAATACATTCTGCTCTGTTTTATTAGTCCATCGGAGGAGGAGGCATGTATATGTGGAGGGCGACATCTTTTGTTCCACTCTCAATGGCAATGTGCTTCCCCTAACCAGTAAGTATGTCAATATGCAATGTTATTCAAGCTTTTAAATTGCGTTTATGCTATTTATGTTTCTAAATTGTGCTTGCAGTGCAGAATTCATATGTGGTCTTCTCTACTTTTGTTTTCCTTCATCAGGGGAATTGGGAATTTAGGGTTTTTACATTATGAGTTGATGGTTTTGCCTACCCTAATACTATTTATTGAGGTTTTGAATCTGCAACTATTACTTGTGTCTTATTCATTGAGATTATTCCCTTAAAGATCATATAAGCTTTTATATTCATCTGCATTCTAAGTTCAGTTCTTATAATTATTAAGGTTGATGGTTTGCCCTATCTTAATAATATTTATTGAAGTTTTGAATGTGAAATCTTTATTAGCATCTTCTAACAGCTTATTCATTGAAATTACATTTCCCTTAAAGATCATATAAGCTTTTATATTCATCTGCATTCTAAGTTCAATTCTTATAATTATTAAGGTTGATGGTTTGCCCTATCTTAATAATATTTATTGAAGTTTTGAATGTGAAATCTTTGTTAGCATCTTCTAACAGCTTATTCATTGAAATTACATTTGTAAGATCTTGTAAGCTTCTATATTCATCTGCATTAAAATTTTAGGTTTTATATTTCTAGTGAGATTCAAATATTGAAGATGAGATGATTTTTTATATGCAGTTGTATTAACAGAAAGAAAGAAAGATTTTTTTATAGTCTATTATATTAGCCAATCTGTGTATGAGTTTACCTATAAACATATTATTGGTCATCTATCATTTATTTCATTCAGACTATTTGAATACTATTTGAATGAGAGTTTTAAATATATCATATTTGAAGATATTTTAATCAATAATCTCTAAACTTGCTGATTTAAAACATCATTTTTTGTTCTGTCATTTATTTTTGATAAGGTTTTTTCTGAGTTTAAGATCTGTTTTTTCATAAGATTTTTTAAATCTTATATTGTTTTATGTTTTATCTTGATATACAAGGTTTAGAAATCCTTTCAAAACCTCTTCAAATTCATTGTTCTATTCAAACCATTTCTCTATTCTGATTCATAACTCCATCCAAAAGTATTTTTCTAACAAAGAACATGTTGGTTGCTCATTCATCAGTCACTTCATTAATTTTTCTGTTTCAGAATCCTTTCAAAACCTCTTCAAATTCATTGTTCTATTCAAACCATTTCTCTAATCTGATTCATAACTCCATCGAAAAGTATTTTTCTAACAAAGAACATGTTGGTTGCTCATTCATCAGTCACTTCATTAATTTTTCTGTCATAAAAATTGTAAATATAATAGTTTTGAACTTATTTTGTCAAATAAGTTGATTGACTAAAAAGGATGATTTGGGTATATATGTATAACACGTCTCTTCACATTAAAAGAGCTTATCTAATAATTTGGAATAATTGAGTCTAGATTAACTTGGGTAAATGCTATATATGTATAATATGTCTCTTCACATTGAAAGAACTAGTCTACTAATTTTAGGAGTAATTGAGTCTAGATTTTCATAGTGATAGTGGTTCATTTATACCACTCGTTGCATCTGTTAGATTTAACCCATTAATTGTACATTATTACTATCATACCATTTTGTAAACCGCTGGCCAGTGAGCACTCTTTCAGTGGGGTATAACGATCTGTTAAGGATAAAGGTATTCATGGAACATTTTTGAATTCTATATTTGTATAATTTACTTTGAACTTGTTAAATCAAATCAAATAAATGATCTTATGATATAATTGATTACTATGACAGGAACAAGAGTGAAAGTGATGTGCAGGAGCAAGTTTGGGGAATATGAAACCTTGGGCATTTCCAATAGGAATGGAGTGTTCAGGGTAATACTTCAGGGAGCTCTTGGATATCACTGGCCTGTAAAATTATGCAAGGCCATAGTTATTTCTAACACCATTCCTTATGTGTGTAGGAAAGGCAGTGATAATTTGAGTATGAATGTAAGGTTGTTGTATGAATCTTCCTCTAAGATTATGCTTGTCACTGGGCCGTTTATCCTCAAACAACAGGGACATATTATAAAGAAATATTCTAGCTAAAATCACAATATCACAGATTAGACTTTTAAGGGAAAAAACTCATGTATTGAGTTTTAATATTATGGTTTGGAGGTCTCTTTGTATTTGTTAAAAGATGTAAAAATTGTAGTTATTATTTGTTAATCAATAAATGAAAATTGAGATTACATCTATTTATTGTAATTCTTATTGATAAATAAAATGTGGTGTGAATTGAATCTTTTGTTAATTATAGTTGCATTAAGATAGGAGGAAGAGTTGAGATTGTCCTTTGTTAGTTATAGATTTATTGAAGTAAATTGAGATGGTTTATGATTAGAGTTTTTAATGTCTCAAAAAAATTAATTGGATATTAAAATTATGAATTTTTTATATTTATGTAAAGTAATATAAGTAAATGAGTAAAGAGGTATAGTACATAGTTCTATTTTTAAATCTTGTTTACTTTGTTTATTTGTAATTCTTTATGATTCAATATGCTTTAGTAAAAATAAAATAAAATATAGGACACAAATATTTGGAATCTAAAATTTGAGCCACTAGACCAAACATGCACTCCCTTTGTACTCAGCAAATCAAGAAAGAAAGAAAAATAATAGTGACTAAAAGATGAGTATGAAAAATAATTGACTATATAATATGTACTTGTTGTATATTGACATGTGTACAATCAATATCTATGAAAGATCTCAATTTTACTATAATGAACATATAGATCATATAAGAAGAAAAGGACACCATGCCCAAATGAATCATCTATTTATTAAAATTGAAATGTAGATAAATGAAAGCACCAAGCTAAATAAAGGAATATAAGGATAAAAACCTAATTGAGTTAAACCTTAGATCATTTAAGGAGGTGAGAAGGATATAACAAAGATTTAATCAAATTGAGAAAAAAGATAATTGAAATTCTAAGATGGAAATAGATCTTACATTTAAGGTGAGATTTTGAATTTGATTGGTTGAAGCATCACATAAGCTACAAATTGGATATGACATCGGATTAATGATTAGGGGCATAGATATATGAATCCTATTTTTTTGAGGCTTGAGAATAGGTCACACTTGCTATATTTCTTCAAAAATTTTGCTCTAGAATGGTTTTGTTCACTTCTAAATTTTACTTTCTAAATTAGCAAGACATGTTCACCTATGCTTTTACCTACATGTGAGAATTTGGTGTTGTTGAAAAGAATATTTTGGCAATTTCTATAAATAGAGGGAAGGCCATTATCTTCCTTTACAAAAAATCAAACCTCATGACATTAGTAACAAGATCAAAGACACAAGATGGAGAATGTAATATATTGATGTAACAATTGAGACTAATTATGTTGGTGTTCTTAATTTAGATGCATGATGCTCCTTTCTTGATGATCTATTGGTCTCTAATTTTATGATTAAAATGAGCTTAGAAGGTAAACACAATTCCAAGCATAAGATTTGATACCTTCAACACACACTAAATGGTAATAATCACATTATTATAGATTTTATAGAAGAAAAAAAAAGATATTCAAAGTTCAAATTAGGAGGACTAGATTGTAAGTGTAGTTATATCTAAGGAAAATGAGGTGGCCTAGTATAAGGAGGTAGAAACCTAGGAAATGAGTCAATTGTGGTGTAAAGTGATCGATTTTATAAAAAAATAATAATGATTTAGAATTAAGGTCAAAAATACATTTCAAAACATTTGAGTGCTAAAACTATACATTCATGACGTCAACACAAAATAACACAAAAAATAAGTAGCACTTTTAGTGTTTAGGGTTTATCATTGATGATCAATAGTTGAGGTTTAACCTTTGGCTACCTCTCTCCCTCCTTCTCCCCCCTCTCTCTTTCTCATATCTGCCCACTCTCTAGGTGTCTCCCTCTCTACTTCATCTTTCCTCCTTACCCCCATCCCTATCCTTGCATCCCTCCTTTCTTCTTCTTGTTAGAGTAAAAAAACATTTTCACTTATTAATTAAATCATTATTGATTTAATTATTCAGTCACCTCTTTATCTCTAGTTCACTTAATCTAAAATTTAGACATATACTAATTACTTCTTTATTAATTATTATCATGCAACCTAGGTTTCTCCACCTTCTGGGTTTTCTATCTCCTTTATAATGATTGATCTCTTTGCAATTATTAATTCTTTTGTAATTCCCTCTATTCTCTCTCTGAATGAATATTTTATCTTTCAGATCATTATGAGTTGTGTCTCCATTCTTTTCTTTTGTGACAAGTTTTTTGCATACAGTGGATCTTGGTGATTGAATTCTTCAAATTCTAACATGGTATCAGAGCCTTGCTGTTGCAGCCTGTTCTTGAGCATTTTGAAGATTTTTTGGAGTGCTGGCAAATTCAAGTTTTCAGATTTTTTTGTGTCGATTTGGGGGAAGTTATTTTTATAGAACTTTGGGCACAAACTGACCTCACGGTTGTGCTCAAAAGGCCCAAAACCCCCTATTTACATATAAGGCACGTCTAATTTGGACACAGTTGCATTCTGAGGCCATTTTTTTGCCCATACAACCCTTTTCTTGGCACAATTTGCAAGGTGACAGGCAAAAAACAATATTCTTTTTTTATTTTGTTTTATTTTTTTCTTGGTACCTCTACCAATTTTGGTAGTTCTGCCAGATTTAGCGGCATTGCTAGATTTAGTGGAGCTCCGCTAGATTTAGTAGGATCACTTGGAGTTCTTGTTTTGGAGCCCTCTTCAATTTTTTGCTCATATCTTGAGAAATCGGAGGCAAAATTGGGAAAACAAGATATCATCGGAAAGCTAGTTCTGAGCCCGATCTGATTTTCTAGGTTTGGTTATCTGATTCAAAGTCAAGGTTCCTTTTTGCACTCCTGTTGCCATATCTTGCTCCTACGAACTCCATTTTTTGACTTTCACATGTCATTGGAAAGCTGGTTCTATTCTCCTTCTTCTTGTATGGGTCTCGTTGCCAAAATCTACTCCAGGTACATTTTATTTAGCTTTTTTATTTTTGTAATTTGGTGGATATCTTGGATGTTTCAGGTCCTGGGATCATTTTCCTTGCATGGGATGAATCCTTTTTAGCTGTTACATATGTTCTTACAACTTTCTGTCATTCATGAGCATTGTAGATATCATTTTGTAGCATTTATTTTTTGCAAACACACTGAGATGAAGTGCCATCATTGCATGCTTGGGATCTTGCACATTTTGTGCCTGTTTGTACTTGCACTACATAATAAAGTGCCTTGGGGGATTTGATCTACCTTTGTCAAGTGAGTGTTCCTTCCATGCCATTAGCCTCATTATGTGTGTCCAGAGATTGATCATCCTCGACACCATCCTTTATATGTGTTTGTACTTTCTTTGACATGCAGTTATTCTTGGCAGCCTCTTTCAGTGTACCTGTCATACCTCTCCGTGCTCAACATTTTGCGGGGATATTTCCTGTTGATTCTAATGCTTCCTTAGTTTGATGGAGTAAGCTATGTATTTAGTATTTGTTCCTATGTACTAGGTGGATGCAGTGGCTGGGTACGTATGCATTTCAGCAAGATGGATCATTTACCATATGGACACTTCTTTCATTCCTATTTTGGAGGCATCCTTCCATCTTTTGATAATCTCTTCACACGTTGTTTTGAATTTTGCCTTTGTTTTCCATCCTGATTCAAGTAGTGTCATTTGAGGGCACTCATACAGATTATAGTCTTCTCTACCTAATCATATTCTATTTTAGTGGAGGTTCCAACAGTTTTTCTTTGACAATGTTTGCAAATTCATGCTTCAGTGGTGTTCTTCATGTTCTTCTTTTGATCAACTCTTCAGACTTTGGTGTTTTTCCCATCTGTATCTTTGAGTTGTGATGTTTGCCTTTGTTTGCCATCCTGATTCGAGTAGTGTCATTCGAGGGCACTCATGCAGATTACAATATTCTATACCCGATCTTTGTTCCTATTTTCTAGGACATTCTCTAGTTTAGAGGTTTCTTTAGTCCTTCACTAGGCTTCATCTCTTTTTGGAGAGGGGTTTTTCCCACTGGGTTTTCTTCTTTTCTCCTCTTTACAGAGATTTTTTGTACTTAGGTACTTGATTAGACCATATTGTCGAGACCCATTTCCTACTTTCAGTAGTTGTTTCTAGGTTTTTAGCTTCTCCCTAAGTTTATCTTGAGGGGGGTGTTTAAGTAAAAAGGTATTTTCATTTATTACTTAAATCATTATTAATTTAATTATTCAGTCACTTTATATCTCTAGTTCACTTAAGCTAAAGTTTAGGCATATAATAATTAATTCTATTATTAATTATTATTATGCAACCTAGGTTTCTCCACCTTTTGGTGTTCGATATCCTTTATAAGGATTGATCTCTTTGTAATTATTAATTATTTTGTAATTCCCTCTATTCTCTCATAAATGAATATTTTATCTTTTAGATCATTATGAGTTGTGTCTTCATTCTTTTCTTTTATGAAAGGTTTTTTGCATACAGTGGATCTCTCTCTCTCTCTCTCTCTGAGCTCTTATTCCCATGTCTAAGTCATCACCTCTTTCCTCTTCTATCTAACTCTATTAGCCCACCCCCATCTATCTCTCCCTCTCTAAGTCTATCACCTCTCTCTACACCTCTAGTATCTCTTCTCTCTATCTATAATTGTCTGTTTCTCTCCCTATATAACAATTAAGATGTCTTTGCCACATAATTGTTGTGGATCTTTACCATGTAATTTTTTTGGATCTTTTTCACTACTTATTGTTCATGTACATTTATGGATAGGCATTTCTATTGCAAAATTTATATCTAAAATTTCAATGGTAGAGCTTCTTAACCATATCCTCAATAGTTTGTGTGAATACAAAATGTTAAGAAAATTTAAAACCAAGAGCAATAGGGTAATTTGGCCAAGGTTTCATCCCAAAAGGCTAATCTTTGAATTATGGGACTATCAATGATAAAATGTATATGGGAGATCATGCTTTCTTAGGCTAGGGTTCCCATGGGGGAGCTTGGACTTCTAATTTCCTTTACATGCAACCCAGATTGCAGTAATTGTTTAAAATGGGTTTGTTGGAAATTTCAGACAATGGAGTTGAACTCTTCAACCTTTACTAACATCCTCTCAGCCAGAGCAAAAGTGGAAGCTTAGGATTAGTTGAATTTGACAACATCCTCCAATATCTAAATGTCTAGAAAAATATCCAAATCTAATGTTTTATGATGACTACAAGATCAAGGATAATACAAACCAAGGAATCCCCTTCTATATAGACTTTGTCAAGATACTTCTTTGCACAAAGTTTAAGACCTAGATATAGCACCTCAAACTCGGCCTCGTTGTTTGAGAAAATTGGGATCTTTTCTGAGTGTACAACATTATTAATAATACAATCACTTTCCTTGAATTCACAAAGGGATCAATAAATAGGATCGTAAATCAACTCAGGGATTGGATATCCTATCTGAGTTGCTATCTTTCTCGTTATGAAGGCTCATTTAATCATCAAACCAGAGATGTATACTTGAAATGGGACTACAAAATATATGCACTAAAATCATACTAAAGCCATGCTATCTCTTAAGTTGTAGGAAATAAAGACTTGAAATTAAACCTAATTTATTGCTGCAGGAAATAAATGCTTACAAAGTAAACCTATTATATTGTTGCAGAAAAAAAATGCTTTTAAAGTAACTTAGCTGAAACATTAATGCTAAAAATGCTATTGATGAATTTAGAATGCTTAACTAACACAAGCTTGGTATAAATAAGGCGTGTACTACTTTTCCTGCTTTGGCTGTAGGAACAAACAAATACCAGAACTAAAACTATGAGTTGCAAGAAATAAAACTAATGCAACTAAGGATTACTCACCAAGTGGGCCCCCTTGAGTGAGTATCAAGAATTCAATTACAAAACATAATTCTTCAAAACATAATTATTGCATTCATGTAAGAACAAGTCTGATTGTATTCATAAAGATGAAATAGAACAGAGTAAGATATTACAAAATTCATTGTTGCATATTACTTCTCACACATGAGAGTAGCACTTATTTATAAAAGGAGACTTAACTACTAACTGATCACACCAAGAGAATAGGTGGATACATTATTGCAACTAAGTAGTAGGAGTAAAAACATGCATAAAGGTAGGAACTAGAACTTATTCAACGAGAATGAAGAACATATCTAACTCCCACTACTTCCTAAATTTTCTTAGCATTAAGGACATTCTCTTGACTCAATCTTATCTTGGATGTTGCCAACTTTGTGCAAAAATGTTTGACTTCATAAAGGGTTCAATAACTAGGTTCATAACTCAACTCAGGGATTGGATATCCTATATGAGTAGCTATCTTTCTCATTATGAAGGCTCATTTAATCATCAACCCAGGGATGTATACTTGAAATGGGACAACACAATGTATGCACTAAGGGCCTACTAAAGCCATGCTATCTCTTAAGATGCATGAAACAAAGAATTGAAAGTAAACCTATTTTATTGCTGTAGAAAAAAAATGCTTGCAAAGTAAACCTATTCTATTGATGTAGGAAACAAATGCTTGCAAAGTACCTTAGTTGAAACACTAAAGTTAAAAATGCTAATGTTGAACTCACAATTCTTAACTAACACAAACTTGGTATAAATCAAGCGTGTACTACTCTTCCTACTTTGGCTACAGGAACATAAAAATACCAAAACTAAAACTATGAGTTGCAGGAAATAAAAATGATGCTACTAAGATTTACTCACCAAATGGGCCTCCTTGAGTGAGTATCCATAATTCAATTATGAAAGATGATTCTTCAAAACTCCATTATTGCATTCATGTAAGAACACGTCTGATTGTATTCATAAAGCTGAAATAGAATAGAGTATGCTATTAAAAAATTCATTGTTGCCTCTTACTTCTCATGGAGAAGAGTAGCACTTATTTATAAAAGGAAACTTAACTACTAATTGATCACACCAAGAGAATAGGTGGATACATTATTGCAACTAAGAAGTAGGAGTAAAAACATCCATAAAGGTAGGAACAAGAAATTATTCAATGAGAATGAAGAACATATCTAACTCTCACTACTTCATATATTTTCTAAGCATTAAGGACATTCTTTTGACTCAATCTTACCTGGATGTCACTAACTTCATCCTTGGACTAATTTCAATACCGTTCCTTTAGCTGCAGGACCTAGTCTTCATGAGTAACCACCTGGGCGCTTGCTTGGTCATGCCTTCTTTAATCAAGTGATATGAATCATAAATGCTTAACAAGAACAAATAACACATATCCAATATAACATGCAACACATATTCATTGATGATATAATTAAATATCCATTGAAACATAACTATAGATTATCATATATAAGTATGTTGCATAGAATTTAAAAGGTATTGATGTTCAGCCATGAGTGCCCAACTTATGAAAGTTTGAACCATGAAACTAAAGTTTATGTGGCTGCATGCCACTAATCCAATTGTAAACAAGTCTTAAGGATATGAAATAAAGAGCAATGAACAAGGAACCTAGCATATGAAGGACTATCCTAGAATTAGAAAATTATTTTCAAAATCATGGATAAATATTCATCCCATTGTTTCCCCCCTACTAGGCATAGTGATGTTCCTTCAGTACTGATAAATTCCTAATTTTTGCATTCATTTCAAAATCTCCAATGTCAGTCTCTCCACCGCTATTGCTTCCTATGTTATAATATAATCCCTTGCTACATTCCAACTTTCTTAGCCTACTATTTTCCAATTTCTCACCTAGTTCATTATTAGTGCAACTATAAAGAGGCCACATTATAAGAACAAGAGTTTGAAAGGTTAAAGGAAACCAGTGCTCTGGCCTTGCTCATCTTCCTAGCTTTATGTACTTGGGAACATGCTGCAATTCTGCCTTGAAGTTGATCAAGTTGTGGGGCTCTTCTTTTGTTAGTGACATATGGATCCTTTCCCATCTTTGCATTAGTCCTACAACAAATCTTTGCCCCTCATTATAAGGAATTCTCTCAAACTCCCTATAAACTAATTCCCTTATGTCAAATATTCTAACCCTGTGCTTTGGATGGTTGAGACCATATGTAATGTGTAGCCAATAAAGGTACATAGTTGCAGGTTTACTTCTTTTTGGTCGTAAAGGCAAAACTAAAATCCTTTCCTTATCTTTGTATCACCTTAGTTGGTCACCAAAACTAATTTCATTCCTGTCCCAAGACATTAGTGCCTTCAAATGTATATCACCAAAAAATAGTAAAGGGTTCCACTCAGTATCTGATGGTACAACATAGTTATGGAGATAAAACTCATACATCAAATTCTGCATCCATTCAGGGGATATTTTGAAAAGGTCATGGAATTATTTGGAATTCTCAATATTAGGGTCAAGATCCCTAAGAATTCTTATTAACTTAAAAAAGGTGTTGTTCCTCTAAACATAATGCATAGATCCTAGGGGGTGGTCTGCATTCCATCAGTTGAGGAATCATTTAAGTAACTATATCAAGTTTATGATTCAGGTGTTCTACCTCTTGTTTTTGCTTGTCAATTTATTTTTTCATTCAGACCTTTTCAAATTCCCACATACTGCGTTCATATTGTACTTGCTTATAATAATCCATAGAAACTAAATGCAGGTTAAATGTTCGGGAGGTACATGATTGTCAACTGGCTTCTTACTAGCTGAACTACTGGCTTCTTCTACATTCCTTACCCCCAAATTGAGTTGTTCAACTACCTCTACAGGAGGCAGATTCCAAATCACTAGCTTCCATGAATTACTCTGTGGTTCTTCGGGTATTTCCAACTTAACAACTGCATTAGCCAAGTTGTCTAACCCTTGAAAAATATCCCCATCTGGGGATGGAAATATTTCTTCTTCCTCTTGTTCATACATTTCCTCAATAGGTACTTCATCAGGAACTTCCTCTTCCACATCATTATAATCCCTTAAGGGACTACCAACATCTTCTCTTTCTAAAGAATGGGGACTATCTCTAGTTTGTTCTTCTTTAGGGATGTTGACTGTATGAATTTATTCCTAGGGTGAACTAGGGTTAACATCAACTTGCGTTGTTTCTTTTCCCTAAATTATTACACTTATCCTTACTGGAGTCTCTACACTTGCTGCAAGACTTTTCTTTTGAGGCTTCTTCCTAGAAGTTTTGGCTGTAGGAAACTGTGCAGTAGGGGAAGGAGTTGTTGTGCTTTTTATCTTCTTATAAATAGGGGTAATAGAATCAAGCGTCTATTCTATTTACTTCTCTAGTGCTTCCTCACTTATTTTTCCTTTCCCATTTTCTTTCCTACTGGCTACCCTATCTCTCACAAGAGTTTGTGATATAGAATGGACCTCTTCACTGGTTGTTTTATCAATAGGGGATTATATGCTAGAAGGCCTAGTTGTAGGTATTTTGGCTATAGGAAGGACTTCTTAATTATAAGGCTCAAATATTCTATTAGAGGTTTCCCTAGGGATACCTATTCATTCCATAATAGCTCTTCCACTAGGCCATACATTCCGTAATTGCACCTCCCTGGCTGAGACAAATTATTCCCAAACCATGGGTAATACATCCCTTAAGGACCTTTTAACTAGTAATTTGATTAACCTATGATGTGCTACAACATTTTATTTCCCTTTTTATCTTCCTCATAACTCACAGATAACAGATTATATGAAAAATTGGGTACATTCATTTGTTGACAGTGTCTCAAATGACTCAATAATTTAAAATGTACAAAATGAAAATATGAAGAATGGCCTTCATAGGTCAAATACTTGATGATATAGGTGGATAGATGAGGTTATTGTGGAGGTATAGATAACCTTCTATCTCCTTTCTTGTCTACTTCCAACCGAGGGTCTCTTTCTATTGTGAATTCTGCTCTAGCTGACCTAAAGTCATGACCATGTGGGCATGGATCACCTACAATTGGTAGGCCATATATTTATGCTATCTTTTCCTCTAAAGTAATAACTCTTAGTACTCTTACCATAGCTTCACCATCATTTAATGTATTTAAAAATTCAAAGGCAATCTCTTCTTTATAGCCATTCAACCTTAGAAAATAGCTTAAACACCGAATATTGTTGAAAGCCTGCAAACATGCTTGATCCTGTAGTAAGACTGTGTGATCAACTGGATCATGAAGGATTGGCTGACCAACCATTGTGAGCTTATCATAATTCTTTAATCAAATAATTTTTTCAACTTGTTTTTTTTTCTTCTACAAATACCCTTACCATAGGCACAAACCCTAGTGCTGCTAATACCCTTTTGCTTAAAACGTTCTAGACCATATTTTAGAACTTTGGAGAAGTTCAAGGTATGGAGAAAAAAATTCTAGGTGAAATAAATGATATCAAGAGAAGTAGGAATGACATGCTCGACTATGAGTACACAAAATATAATCACGAGGTTTGTGTAAATTTTTTTAAAGTTTTCAATTTCCTCACATAGTATCAATCAAATCACTGTGAACTAAGGCTGCAAAATAAATTATGACAATGAAATAAGTTTTGGGAAATTAAGACTATTATGAGAACCTTAATTATTAGGCAACATGCAAATGTGTACTTGGACGCATGACATAGGCAAAAAAGTGACGTGCAAAAGATAATGACATAGTATTACCTTGCCCACTATGAAAAGGTTGTCATGTGTCTGCACATGCCAAATCTTTCATGGTGAAATTATAAAAAAATGCAATATACTAATACATAATGTCTATATCATGCAATGATAAATAAATCAAGTGGTGAAATAAATACATGTGTGTACCTTTAGGATCTAAACCAATTGCATATATCAGTTCATAAGTATGTTGTGCTGAAAGTACAAATAAGTGAGAGGGTGAAGTGGAGTGGTGGGTGGCATGAAAGACACGTGGAATGAGATGGAACAAAATGAATTATTATGGAGAAAAAGGTTTCCTAGAGAAAAGGAAATGTTTATTATGATGTGCATGTTATATCATAATCAAAGGCAAGCTGCAAGCAAAAGGGTATCACCTTCGGATGCAGGAAGTGATGGCTGCTACTGAGTGTTGAGTTGCTACAGGAACTCATCCTTAGTGGCTGGTTTATGGTATAAACAAAGCCTATGTCCATTGACCAACAAATTGAACCTGACTGGATCAATTGTTGTCAATTGTACAACTCCATTATCAAACTTAGTTTTAATTTCATAGGGGCCTAACCATCTAGTAGTTAACTTGGCTTGATTCTCCTAGAAATGAGAGTCATATAACAGTGCCCAATCACCAAGAAAAAACCACTTGGATTTGATGTTACTGTCATTCCATTTCTTTCTTTGTATTTGAAATAACTCAGTGTGATGCAAGGAAAATTTCCTCATTTCTTCTACTGCATTCAGCTGCAAGATTTTGTCCTTTGTGCTATAGGAAGATCTATGTTAAGCTCCAAGGTTGTTTGTAAAGTTTTGTGCTCAAACTCAATAGGAATCATGGCTAACTTGTAATACAAAAACTTAAAGGGTGTAAACCTTGTTGTAGTTTTCCAAGTAGTTTTGTAAGCCCATATTGCTTTAGGGAGTCTGCTACTCCTATATTTTTTGTGTAGCTTGACTATTTTTCTGAGGATAGAATCAATCTCCCTATTAGTTATCTCTAACTATCCATTTGTTTGAGGGTGATATGGACTAGAATTCATGTGCCTTATATTATACTCATTCATCAAGGCAATAATCAAAGTAGATGTAAATTGTGCTCCCTGATCTATCACTAGTTCTCTTGGAACTCCATACCCAGTGAATATTTCTTTCTATAAGAATTCAGAAACCCTGTTGTCTATAGCATGCTTCATAGCCCTTACCTCCACCCATTTTGTAACATAGTTAGTGCACAACATAATATATGAATTTTTATTGGATGGGGGATAAATTGGCCCAACAAAATCAAGCCCCCATTTATCAAAAGGTGTGACTACTACCTGTGGGCACAAAGACATTTCATCA
This sequence comes from Thuja plicata, assembly GCA_018584345.1. Classification (NCBI taxonomy): domain Eukaryota; kingdom Viridiplantae; phylum Streptophyta; class Pinopsida; order Cupressales; family Cupressaceae; genus Thuja; species Thuja plicata. The sequence goes on along the minus strand of MU228196.1, from coordinate 1,644,867 downwards.
GATTTAGTAGGTCTACCCATTCTCTGACATCTATCACATTTTCTTGTATAGCTTGTTGCATCCTTTTGTAATGTAGGCCAGTAGTACTCAATTGTCAATACTTTCATGGATGTCCTCTTGGCTGCAAAATGACCTCCACATGGTTCATCATGGAATACATGGAAGATATCACATGTTTCATCCTCTCTCACACATCTCCTCATCATCTGATCAGGTCCAGTGTAAAACAAACAATTTTCTATCCAAGAAAAGTTGAAATTTTTCTCAACTAGGAGCCTATTTTCCTTTGGTGAAAAGTAGGAAGGTATTTTGTTAGAGGCTAAATAATTTTCTATATCTGCATACCATGGTATCTTCATAGAGATAGAGAACAATTGGTCATCTGGAAAGATATTGTCAATGACTTTAGAATCATCAACATTTTGTAGTCTAGACAAGAAATCAACTTCCACATTAGCTTTGCCTAGCTTTTCTACTACGGTTAGGTCAAATTCTTGCATCAACAAGAGCCACTGTGCTAACCTTCCAGTTATTGCAGGTTTATTCATCAAGTACTTAATGGATGCATGATCAATATGTACAAATATCTGATACCCCATTATATAATAGAAGAATTTTTTAAGGGCATAAATAACAGCTAGCAACTCCTTTTCTATGACAATGTAGTTTAGTTAAGGTCCTTGCGGGTTCTTACTAGTGAAATGTATAGCATTTTCTATAGAACCATCTTTCTATCCTAACACTGCTCCTATAGAATATTTTGATGCATCTATGTGTATATGAAATGGAAATGACCAATCTGGACCTCTTAGGATAGGTGCTTGAGTGAAACAGATTTCAACTGCAGGAAGGATTCATCATAGGCTGCAGTCCATTGGAATTCTAAGTCTTTTGCAGGAAGAGTGTATAATGGGCCTGCCATTTTTCTAAAATCCTTTATGAATCTACTATAGTAACCAACATGCTCTAAGAAGATCCTAAAATCTTTCTGCCTTTTTGGGGTAGGTAGATTAAGGCTAACTTATATTTTGTAGGGTCTACTTGTATGCCAACCTTAGATATATAGTGTCCTAGGACTACACCTTCTTTCATCATTATAAAACACTTCTCACTGTTCATGGATAGGTTATGTTCTTCACATATATTTATAAATTTTCCAAGATTATCCAATGCTTCTTCATAGTTAACACCATTTTTTGTAAAATCATCCATGTAGATTTCCATGCAGTCATGAGAAATATCTAAAAGTGTAAGGAAACTCAGGTGCGGAAACAACTTCCTACACTAATCTCTATAGGAAAGTATTGAGCAAATTCTTTTAAATCCTTACAATTTTAGATTCGTTAACTACTTTAACAATGATATTGCAGCCACATACCATGCATATAGAAAATAGAGAATGAAACAATGATTTACCAAGGGGAAAACCTTTCGGTAAAAAACCCCAGCACTCCAAAACCTACACAATGTATTATCTTCAACACAACAGTTACAACACACTTGCAATGCAAGTTATTTAAGGAGACAATTGACACTCTAAGACAAATCCAGTAGCACCAGATCATACCAACAATACACTCTTTTCATATCCTTTCCTGTAACCCTAAAAAACACTTATATCATGCGCTTTCCTTTTTAGGGTAACTTCCAAGGATAGCCGTATTAGGGTTTTACCATTCTCCGAGAAAATAGGAACCCTAAAAATTTTTTCAGGGCGATGCCCTGAACCCCACGATTATGGAAGAGTGTAAAGTACTCAAATTTATAAGTTGCCACATGTCTTGCATGTCTTCACCTGTCATTGAAATCTCCTAGAAATAGCTCTTACGTGTCATAGGAATCCGTCATAACCGTTTCAGCCATGATCTCCTTACACACAATTCAAGATGCCGAC
>MU228196.1:1593568-1640898 GCA_018584345.1 Thuja plicata | reverse complement strand
GCTCTTTGAAAATAACATTTCTACTATGCAACACCTTACTAGTCACAGGATCCCAAAGCTTGTATCCTTTCACACCAACACTATATCCGATGAAAATACATTTGACAACTTTGTTTTCCAACTTAGACCTTTTCTCCTTTGGAATATGTGCATAAGCTTCACAACCAAAAACACACAGATGTCTAATTGAAGGCTTCTTACTAGACCACACCTCCATGGGTGTCTTACCAACAAGAGCTGATGTAGGATATCTGTTAACCAGATAGAAAGCAGTGGCCACAGCTTCAGCCTAAAACCTTTTTTCTAAACCAACTCCACTAAGCATACTCCTAGCCTTCTCCATCAGTGTCCTGTTCATTCTCTCTACAACTCTATTTTTCTATGGGGTGTAAGGAGTTATCTTATGTCTCTCGATTCTGTGTTATTTACAGAACTGTTCAAACTCTATGGAACAAAACTCACCACCATTATCAGTTCTCACACACTTGATTCTTTTACCAGTCTGATTCTCCACGAGAGCCTTAAATTCCTTAAATCAACTGAAAACCTGTGTCTTACTTTTCAGGAAATATATCCAAGTCCTTCTATTGTAATCATCTATAAAAGATACAAAATATACAGAACTGGAGATATAAGGAACTTTTACAGGACCAAATACATCAGAATGAATAAGATCCAAAATACCAGAAGAATTGTGAGAACTGGAGTAGAACTGAACATGATTTTGCTTACCATAAACACAGTGTTCACATAAATTGAATTTGAGATTACAATCATTTAGCCCCTCGACGAGATTTTTAGTTTTCAAGGTCCTAAGACCCTTCTCACCAATGTGGCCAAATCTCATATGACACAACATTGCCTTTTCTACAGGAAGCTTGCCTTCCAAAGTGTTTGCACCCTTAGGTACACTTACTGCACTACCATCGGAACCCATTGCCATAGTCTTCTTTACTGCTCGTTCAGATGGTGGGGATGAAGTGATAGCTGCTCTCTTCTTTGAAACAGAAGAACTATTGCACTAAGCAATGCATGCATCAAGCTAAAACAAAGTACCTCTCCTAGTACCTTTAGCGAGCACCATAAAACCTCTCATCATCTTGCATCCATCTTTTGAAAAGACAACTTGCACACCTACATCATTCAACATACTTACAGATAATAGGTTTTGTGCCAAACCTAGAATTTGCATAACTTCGTTGATTCCATTTACTCGTCCATCAGGAAATCTGATAGTGACCCTTCCACGTCAAACTATCTTTAGGTGAGAATCATCACCCAAGTACACCTTTCCACCATCAAACTCTTCATATTTTGAGAATCAGTTTCAATGAGAGGTCATGTGAAAAGAAACATCCGAGTCTACTAACCACACATCATCGGATGCATGGGCTGCCAAAGCTGCATTAAAAGCATCTCCATCTTCTTGAGATTTTTCAGAAGCTGAATCTAAGCCTTTCTTCTTCTTCTTTGGTTCTTTGCAGTCCCTCCAGAAGTGCCCAGATTTTTCACAGTTCCAAAATTTCACCTTGGACTTTCCAGGTGTCTTAGAACTCCCATGAGATTTGGATCATCCCTTCTTTGACTTATTGTCATTCTGCTTTCCTTTGTCGTTGGATCTCCCATGAACAACAAGGGCTTCCTTAGATGAATTTGAAGTCTTTCTTCGCATCTCCTCAGATAGCTATGAAGACACCACATCATTCATACAAAATGTGACTATAGTACTTCTGAGAGCCATCACAAGATGGTCCCACAAATCTGGCAAGGAACAAAGTAGGGTTATACATCAATCCTCCTCCTCGGTCTTGGCACCAGATGATTCCAACTATGCAATCAATAAATTGAATGCATTGAGATGATCAATTACGGATCCACCTTCCTCCATTCTTAAAGAATACAACTTCTTTCTTAGGAACAACTTATTCACTAGAGATTTGGCCTGATACACAGACCCAAGCCGTGTCCACAAAGAATTTGTAGTAGTCTCATCAAGAACATTTAGAAGAACGACATTTGCTAGACAGAGTCTGATGAGACCCTTAGCCTTCCAATCCTTGATCTCCCAATCCACTTGAGATATCGCTGTAGGTCTCACATCAAGTGAAGTAGCCTCCCATAGATCGCGGTCTTCAAGCATGTCTTCCATCTTGAGTTTCCAAAACTCAAAATTAGTGCCATTAAATTTCTCCACCTCCATTCTATTGTATGAGGAACCTACCATCTCAATCTGCAAATAAGATTCAGAATGCTCTGCACAAAAAAAATCCCACTCAACTTGAGATTATCTCAAAAAACCCTACCCAACAACTAGGATCAAAAGTTGATCAGGCTCTGATACCACTTGTAAGGAAACTCAGGTGTAGAAACAACTTCCTACACTAATCTCTATAGGAAAGTATTGTGCAAATTCTTTTAAATCCTTACAATTTTAGATTCGTTAACTACTTTAACAATGATATTGTAGCCACATACCATGCATACAAAAAAATAGAGAATGACACAATGATTTACCATGGGGAAAACCTTTTGGTAAAAAACCCCAGCACTCCAAAACCTGCACAATGTATTATCTTCACACAACAGTTACAACACACTTGCAATACACGTTCTTTCAGGAGATAATCGATACTCTAAGAGAAATCCAGTAGCATCAGATCATACCAACAATACACTCTTTTCATATCCTTTCCTGTAACCCTAAAAAACACTTATATCATACGCTTTCCTTTTTAGGGCAACTTCCAAGGATAGCTATATTAGGGTTTTACCATTCTCCGAGAAAATAGGAACCCTAAATTTTTTTGGAAGAGTGTAAATTTCTCAACTTTATCAGTTGCCACATGTCTTGCATGTCTTCACCTGTCATTGAAATCTCCTAGAAATAGCTCTTACATGTCATAGGAATCCTTCATAACCATTTCAGCCATGATCTCCTTACACACAATTCAAGATGCCAACACATCAAGTGGAGTGACACATCAACATGCCAACTAGACATGTACACTCACACTTAATTACATTATTTGCAAGAAAATACATTTTACAAAACAAATAATAAGAATAGGAATTAGCCAAGGTTGAGACACCTTATTCCTAACAAAAAGATAATAATGACTACTCTTTGAAATGTTGTTGGTGCATTAGAAAGTCCAAAGGGCAATACAAAGTATGCAAAGGTTCTCCAAGGATAGGTAAAAGTATTTTTTTTCTTGATTTTCAGGGAGAATTTTGATCTAGTTGTACCCACTATACCCATCTAGGAATGAAAAATATTTCTTGCTAGGGAGTCCAAAAATTGATCAATGAAAGGCAAAGGGAAGTCATCTTTCTTGGTGGAATTATTCAACTCTCCATAATCTAAACACACCCTCCATTTACCTCCTTTCTTAGGCACTATCACTAAGGGAGAAACCCACTGGCTGTGTGATATGGGGTATATGAAACCAACATTATGTAATTTTTGCAATTTAGTCTTAACTATTTCCCTTAGAGAAAAATTGACTCTCCCTTGAGACTGTCTTACAGGTAGGATATCCTCCTTGAGATAAATCCTATGGGTACAAATCTTGGGATCCAATATGTTCATATCTCCATAATCCCATGCAAAGGGTTGTTTATGATCCTATAGAAAATTGGCTAAAGATAATTTTTGTTGTTGATTAATTTTATTGTTTATGTTCAATTAGCAACCTGGTGAACCCTCAATCATCTTGGTTAGTTCAATCTTGGAAGCTTCAGTCAAGGAAGGCATTTGGATCTCATGGGGAAGTAGGATATGGTAGATTTTTTTGACTTCAAGAAGGTGTAATGACTCAGACTCAGGATATAAAGGTTGTAGGGAGCATTGTTGGGCATGATGTTAGTGAGAAATTCATCCTCTCCTTGAAGCTATAGGAAAGGGTCCCTTCTTAGAATCATTAACTGTACTACTGAATTTACTTCCTCAGATTCTTCTCCTATATATTCCTAGACATGTGTTTCTAGTTCAGGATGGGGCTGATTAGGTGGATACAAGGATAGCTTCTTTGTAGTTAGACCATCAGAAATGGTCATATCTCCTGAACGACATCGAATATAGGCATCTGTAGTAGCTATCCATGGCCGACCTAGAATGATAAGATATCCCCCAAGTCTGGGTTTAGGAGAATGGAATAAAATATGCAGGGTATTCCCAAGAGTCCAATTTCACAACTACATCTTCCACCATCCCATCAGGCTTAACTGTGGAATTGTTCGCAAGCTGCAGGATAGTAGGAGTAGCCGTAAGGTTTGGAATGCTAATTTGCTGCATAATATGTTTAGTCATGACATTGATAGCTACACCTAGGTCAATCAGGGCATTCTTTATTGATGTTCCATTAATAATGACCTCTACAACTAGACTACCGGGGTCAGATTATTTTGGGACAACTACTTTTCTAAGCATAATATTTGCTAGCAGTCCCAAGACATGGACAATATGGGGATCCTTTCTCTTCCTGCCAAGATTCTTGAAACAAGATTCTTTGATAGCCTTTCCATAAATAGGTAAATATTTGATTGCTTGAAATAGTGGAATTTTAACACAAATGTGTTTAAGTTGATCAAGTATGTCAAAAAATGATTCTTCTATAGGTTTAGGTACTTTAGATTCTAGCCTTTGTGGAAAAGATGGGTTTGATTTCTTAGGTAGCTTAGCTACCTTTGGTAGGTCTACTTGAATAGGGATAGGAGCTACATTTGCTGGTTCTGGCTCATTACATGGTATTTTAGTTATGATAGGGGACGTTGATGCAACTAATGTAGTCCCAGACTATATATGAATATCATTTATATTTATGGCATAATGAGGGTATTGATTAGGATATACTAAGTAAACAGATTGCTGCTGCAACTGGCATTTATTATTAGGATTTGGATAAGGTTGAGTGGGTAGCTGAGTTGGTCTTGGAGAATTAGCATCAACTGTAGGAGGTGGCTGTAGGAATTCAGAGGGTTGATTTGGCCATTATCGGTCTCCTCTCCATTGTGGATTTTTTTTCCAAATACCCTATGGTGGCTGCCACGCCCCTTGAGGTTTTTCCCAGCTCCCTTGGGGGTTTTTCCATTGAGGATTGTGGTAATTTTTCCACTGAGGGTGGGGATTATTCCAAGGTTGAGATTGATAACTAAAAGAAGGTTTCTGTTGATTATTATATGCATTAGAAATAGGACCACTAAAATTTAAAGGGTCTTGTGGCATACCTTGCCTTGGATCCCATGGAGTCCTTTTTGAAACAAAGAACACTTTCTCATCATCTCCTTCTATTGGATTGAAGTCTGTGGGCAGTTGCTTAGTCTCCAAGTTAGCCACCATCTTGCATCTACATTCTCTCTTATTTTATCTATAGTGAGGGAAAAATTATGATAGAATAACCTCAACTTCCTCATGTTTCTTCTTTTATTGCATGTTGTCCAATTGTGTTTCCATATTGTTGATAATGTCCTGCTTGAAATATGACAAAAATGGGTTATCTCTGTCCTTGAAGCTCTAGTACCATTTGATTTTCCTATGGTAGGTTTATATAATCTTTTTTTCTTGGAAATAACTCTATAGTATTTTAGACATATCCTCTTTATTTCATCCCATGTGGACCGATTTATATCTCCTCCTTCCATTAGGTCCAGAGCTTCTGTGCATCCTTCATTGATTCCTCTAAGAAAGAGAAATTTATGGGACTCTTGATTGAGCTGATGTTGAGTGTTATTTTATAGACTAAACAAGAATTGAGACACGTAGTTCTTCAAAATTTCATCCTCTTTTGTTTCATCTTGAAGATATCGTCTCTTCTCATGTTAGTTCCCCTACATTACTCTTTATACTTATCCAAGAATATAGTCTTCATCTCATCCCAATTATGGACAACATCACTTCCTAGGACCATAAGCCATCTTAATTCTGACTCCTTAAGAGTTGCATGAAATAATTTAAGCCTATGAGCATCAGTAGTGTATTCATAACTCCTATAGAGGATATCAAACTCAAAGAGAAAGGTATCAAGATCCTCTGCTATTAGGAAATAAAACTTGGGAAGGACTAAAGAGGGAATGTTCTTGAGATTGTTATTGTCATGTTGATCAATGATGGGAAATGGAAAGGTAGGGGGAACTTCCATTCTTGATGGTCCTCTTGATGAACTTCTTGGTTGGTAGACTACTAAATCCAATTGATTATCCTCTTCTTGATGGTCAAGATGTTTAGGGTGTTGAATATGCAAATTGTCTAAGATTTCAACAAAAGGGTTTGAGACAAGAGGTTCTTAAAAAATGTGAAGGTCAAGGGGCTTATCTTCTGAGGATGACAAGGACGTGGGAAGGTTTGGAATATCACCAGCAAAAGGGACTTCTTCTTCTTCCTCTTCTTTTTCTTATCCTTCTTCTTGTGGCACAAATAGGTCTCCTAACTGATTGTTGGGGTAATTGGGAAGGAATCTTCCTAAACCATCTCTCCTTCTTCTATGCATGCAGATAGAGTGAACTTAGCTTAGATTTTTTTTTGAAAATGAATTCTAACTGAAATATAATAGGAATGAAAAGCATGAAACTGAATTAACTTCTACAAATGGTTGTATTACGTCCTTATCTTGACACCATCCCTGGAAATGGTGCCAAAAATGCTTGAATTCACAAAGGGATCAATAAATTGGTTCATAACTCAACTCGGGGATTAGATATCCTATCTGAGTAGCTATGTTTCTCGTTATGAAGGCTTATTTATTCATCAATCCAGGGACGTATACTTGAAATGGGACTGCACAATATATGCACTAAGTGCCTATTAAATCCATGCTATGTCTTAAGCTGCAGGAAATAAAGACTTAAAATTAAACCTATTCTATTGCTCTAGGAAACAAATGCTTGCAAAGTAAACCTATTCTATTTCTGCAAGAAACAAATTCTTACAAAGTAACTTAGCTGAAATACTGATGCTAAAAATGCTAATGTTGAACTCACAATGCTTAACTAACACAAGCTTGGTATAAATAAGGCATGTACGACTCTGCCTGCTTTGACTGTAAGAATAGACAAATATCAAAACTAAAACTATGAGTTGCAGGAAATAAAACTAATGCTACTAAGGATTACTCACCAAGTGGGTCCCCTTGAGTGAGTATCCATAATTCAATTACAAAAGATGACTCTTCAAAACTCCATTATTGCATTCATATAAGAACAAGTCTATTTGTATTCATAAAGCTTAAATAGAATAGAGTACACTATTAAAAAATTCATATCTGCCTCTTACTTTTCAAGTAGGAGAGTAGCACTTATTTATAAAAGAAACTTAACTACTAACTGATCACACCAAGTGAATAGGTGGATACATTATTGAAACTAATAAGTATGAGTAAAAATATCCATAAAGGTAGGAACAAGAACTTATTCAACGTGCATGAAGAACATATCTAACTCTCACTACTTCCTAAATTTTCTCAGCATTAAGGATATTCTCTTAGCTCAATCTTATCTTGGATGTTGCCAACTTAGTGCAAAAAATGCTTGACTTCATAAAGGGTTCAATAAATAGGTTCATAACTTAGCTCAGGGATTGGATATCCTGTCTGAGTAACTATATTTCTCATTATGAAGGCTCATTTAATCATCAACCCAGGGACATATACTTGAAATGGGACTACATAATATATGCACTAAGGGACTACTAAATCCATGCTATCTATTAAGGTGCAAGAAACAAAGATTTGAAAGTAAACCTATTCTATTGTTGTAGGAAAAAAATGCTTGCAAAGTAAACCTATTCTATTGCTGCAAGAAACAAATGATTGCAAAGTAACTTAGATGAAACACTGATGCTAAAAATGTTAATGTTTAACTAACACAATCTTGGTATAAATTAGGTGTGTACTACTCTACCTTCTTTGGCTGCAGGAACATACAAATACCAAAATTAAAACTACGAGTTGCAGGAAATAAAAATAATGCCACTAAGGATTACTCACCAAGTGGGCCTCCTTGAGTGAGTATCCCGAATTCAATTAAAAAAGGTAATTCTTCAAAACTCCATTATTTCATTCATGTAAGAACAAGTATGATTGTATTCATAAAGCTTAAATAGAACAGAGTGCGCTATGAAAAAATTCATAGTTGCCTCTTATTTCTCATGCAAGAGAGTAGCACTTATTTATAAAAGGAAACTTAACTACTAATTGATCACACCCAGAGAATAGGTGGATACATTATTGCAACTGAGAAGTAGGATTAAAACATCCATAAAGGCAGGAAGAAGAAATTATTCAATGAGCATGAAGAACATATCTGATTCCCACTACTTCATAGATTTTCTTAGCATTAAGGACATTCTCTTGGCTCAATCTTATCCTGGATGTCGCCAACTTCATCCATAGATTGATTTCAATACCATTCCTTTAGTTTCATGATTGAGTCTTCATTAGTAACCACTTGGGCGCTTTCTTATTCATGCCTTCTTTAATGAAGTGATATGCATCATAAATTCTTAACAAGAACAAATGACATATATCCAATATAACATGCAAATCATATCCATTCACCATATGATTAGCTATCCATTGAAACATAGCTATAGTTTATCATATATAAGTATGTTGCATAGCATTTAAAAGGTATTGATGTTCAACCGTGAGTGTCCAACTTATGAAAGTATGAATCATGAAACTGAAGTTTATGTGGTTGCATGCCATTGACCCAACAGTAAACAAGTCTTAAGGATATGAAATAAAGAGCAGTGAACAAGGAACATAGCATATGAAGGACTATCCTAGACTTGGAAAAATATTATCAAAATCATGGGAAAATATTAATCCCATCACAATTGTCACAATTTAGGGTTACCATGTGAAGTTTTTCAAATTTAAAAGTTTGATTATGGTACTTGGTATAGATATTCATTTCACCATTTCTCCTCAGTCAACTATCTTATTGGACTAGTCTATAGAGATAGTGTGAAATTTTATTTCTTTTGCAATTGATTCATTCTAAGAGGCATACACCTTGTTCTTCTTAAGTTGATAAACTTGTAGATACCAATATTAATCCTAATAATAACTTCCTAAATTGGGAGATCTTGAAAATTTAATGATTACATTCCTTTGAGATGTGCTAAACTACTATAGGAATCACCCTCCAAATTCCTTTCTATATAGAGTTTAGATTGATGTTTTTCCAACCTTGAAAGAGATTAAGAATTTTATTAGTGAGAACTCCACCCTCATGCCCCAATAAGATAAGGGTCATTCTAGATAAGGTGATCACTGGACTTCTCATAACTAGAGTAGAGAGGACATTGCGATGGGCCCATTAAACCCAAAGACTTGAGTCTTTCACCAATGAGAATGTGTTTATGAATGGCCATCCAAGAAAATGCACCTACATTTGAGAGGACCTAATTCATTAATAATACAATATTTTTAAATCCACCTAAATTTTATGACCAAATTTGATAGAATATTTACCTAAATTGGCCCTAGTGAAAATGTTGTTGTTGTTGTAGTTGTTATTTGGAAGGAAGATCACCTTAAAATTTAGAATCCTCTTGAGAAAGTTTTTTTTGAAATATCTTTTGGATTGACAACAAGGAAAAAATTAGCAATTGAATGCAAAACTCCACAAAACTAATAAAACACATAAAAACAAGCTTCGTTTGATAACAATTCATTAGATAGCTTCACTATCACACCTAGTTTATTTTAAGTTTCTTATAATACAAAAAAATTCACTCAAGGACCATTTACCTCTACTCACAATGAAATTCAATGCTGGATTCTCCCAACACTCATCCTATAATTAAAAAATATAAGGGTTTTAGTGTGTTTAGTCTTATCATTTTTTTTTAATATTTCCTCCATCTGAATATCTATGTGCTAAAAAAAGTATAATTGGTTAAGCTTATCATTCCTCTTCCAACAACTTCACCACCCTTTGATATTCCCTAATCAAACCCAATTTCTTCATGACTTGTTTCACTATTCCTGCATTCATATTGAAACAAGATCTTGAAGAACCTCAAGTCAAATGTTTTGTTTAAATTTTTTAATTGAAGTTCCTTCATCATAAACTTGAGTTAAGTTACAAATATGACCTATCAATTGCTCAACAATAGTCACATCTTCATATCTCATATCCAAAACTCTTTATATGAGACTTTCCATTTTAGCATCACAATCCTTGATTAAGTCTTTCTCTAGTTTATATTTTTATATCCAAGTCTTTACCTAGGATATAGTTTTATTAGTTACTATTCCTCATAAAAATAAACTATCCTTTGACCTCTCCATGTCTTGGATTTTGGTTATATGCATATTTTTCTATTCTAATCTATTATTTCATTCATTCAAATCAAATAAATTATTTTCTTCTCCCAATAGAATACTTCACCCAATTTTCCATTATCCTCTTGATATTTTCCTCTCCTTGAGATAATAAATCTTTGATCCAATCTTCAAGTACACATGCCTCATGCTTCATTTTATCCAAATTCATCACATTTTCCTAAGGAAAAATAATATGATTTGGAGGTAATTCTTTATTGTGCTCCCCAACTCATAACAAATACTTGTCATTAAATGATTTGATCTTTCAATTCTCTTTTCCTCCTTTCACCTTTTATAAATTAAGGCATTGTCTTCAATATTGGCTTTAAGATCTTCTATTTATTACTCTCAATTGATATGCCCCAGATCGATAGTTATTACTTGATAGTCAACTATCAACATGCTAAGTTTTATCCTTTTAAACCCATATAGTGACCACTTGAGTAGTCCAGAATGCATGGCATCCATTTTAATTGATGGCATAACCCTTACCTTTTCTTAGGTTTAAGTGGCTCTATTTCTTGAAATATAATTTTATCTAATGGTACAATTTACATGCTCTCCATTTTGATTTTTCTCTTGTTGAGCTTCTATACATTTGATCTATTCTTGACTTCTAACTAGGGATTGACCCTTTTCTTGGTAATTTTTCTTCATTATCACTACCTTGTACCTTATCTTCTTGTTATCGATTCTCTTCTTTAGGAAGGGTGTCCTTTCTCATCTACTACTCTCTAAGAACATTCACTTTTTTTTTTAATCCTAAGAAACTAGGAGCTAACACTGTGGAAGAATTTAGACCTATCAGCCTGTGTAACACTCTTTACAAAATTATATCCAAAGTTATTACCTCCAAACTGCTCCAATTTCTCCCAAATATTATATCCCCTCAGCAAAATGGCTTTGTTCCTGGTAGACAAATCCTTGACTCTATCATTGTGGCTCATGAGAATATTCATTCTCTGGATAAGGCTAAAAAATAGGGATTTATGATGAAATTGGACCTTTCTAAGGCTTATGACAGAGTTGACTGGGATTTTCTGTAGATAGTGCTATCTTCTTTTGGCTTTAACAAGGGGGTCATCAAAATTATCATGCAACTTGTTTCAAATGTTTCCTCTTCTGTCATTGTTAATGGGGGATCATCTCTATTTTTTAAACCTTCCAAAGGATTAAGACAAGGAGGTCCTATCTCTCCTATCCTCTTTGCTATTCTTGTTGAGTGCCTTGGAAGGTATATCCATGAGATGGTGGAAAAAGGGGAAATAAAAGGTATTCAACCATCCTCAGATAGACTTATTTTCTCTCACGAGCAATTTGTGGATGACACTCTTATCATGGGAGAGTCGACTATTAAAGAAGCCAAGAATTTGAAGAAAGGTCTTTCTATCTATACTGAGGCTACTGGTCAGCTAGTCAATTGGACTAAGAGCTCCATAATCTTCATTAATACTCCAGAAAAAAGACAAAAGAAAATGTCTACTATTCTTGGCTGCACCATTGGAAAACTCCCCTCTTCTTACCTGGGGTTGCCCCTTTGTTCCAATCCTCTGAAAAGTTTCTGGCATACTCTTATTGACAGATACAACAAAAAATTTGTTGGATGGAAAGGAGCGCTTCTCAGCAATGCTGGAAAAATCCAACTTCTTGAATCTACCCTCCAGAACCTCCCTATTTATGCAATGAGTTTATTTAAAATTCCCCATAAAATTGCTAATGAAATTGAAAAAATCCAAAAAAGATTCCTCTGGTCTGGGGTAGAGGATAAGAAAAGAATGAGCCTTTTGTCATGGGAAAAAGTTTGTAAGCCTAAAAAGCTGGGAGGTCTTGGGCTGCGGACTATTAAAGAAGTTAATGGAGATAAAAAAGAGTGGAATTCTATCAGTAAAGAAGTTTATGGAGACCAAAAAGAGTGGAATTCTATCATTAAAAGTAAGTATCTCTTTCTTAACAATTCTTTAGAGGAATTTATAGAAGAAGACAACAACATTAATGGTTCATTCATCTGGAATAGTATTAAATCGACTAAGGATCTGATCATGAAAGGCAAAAGATGGAAGCTGGGAGATGGTTGTAGAATTGATTTTTGGGATGATGAATGGATCCACTCTGTGCCTCTGTCAACAAATTAGGATTGGAAGCAAATTATTGAAAGAAGTAAAGAATTCATTGGCACCAAAGTTACTGATTATTGGTAGGATAACAACTAGAAGAATCTGGGCGATATTGATGCTAGACTCATTTCCCTCTAGCATGAGCTGCAGACTTGGTACATAAAAGATAACATTTAGGACTTGATTGTGTGGAATCCTACTTCTGATGAGAAGTATACTGTGGCCTCTACTGTTAATATCCTTTCTGAGAGAGAGGAAAGGCCTTCTTGCTCTTTTGTTTGGTATAAAAATCTCATACCTAAAATCAACTTCTTCTATTGGCTCTTAATTCAAAACAAACTGCTGACTCTTGATAACCTCTCTAGGAGGGGAATTTACATTGTTAATAGATGTAGTATTTGCTTTGAAAAATCTGAATCCTGTGATCATATCATGCTCCATTGTCCTTTCACTCGTAAAGTTTGGGAGATTATCTTTAGCAAATGGCATATGTGGTGGTGTTTTCCTTCTGTCTAGCAGGAGTTTGTTGCTCAATGGAGTTACCCACCTTAGAATTTTATTGATAAAGACCTTTGGTTCCTTATCCCTCCTCATGTCTGTTAGAGAATTTGGAAAGAGCACAAAAACATAATTTTTAGAGAAAAGCAGGCCTCTCCTGAAGTGGTTGGCAACCAGATTTGTAGTGCGCTGGAAGAAAATTTCTCTTCTCCTGTAACTAAGGGTATATTAGGTAAGAAGAAGAGTGACAATAATAATAATCAAATTAATCAGAGATCTTTGGCAACATGGACCTCACCCCCTGAAGGTTGGGTTAAAGCTAACTTTGATGGGGCTGCAATGGGCAACCCGGGCATTGCTGGAGGAGGTGGATTAATAAGAGATTAGAATGGTAATTGTATTGGAGCCATTTCTTCTCCTTTGGGAAATCAATCTAGCTATAGGGCCGAAGCCATGGCAGCTCTCAACATTATTTTGCTGGCAGAGGAACTGGGTTGTGAAAAAGTTTGGCTGGAGGGAGACTCCTTAAATATCATCAATAATATTAGAGGCAAGAATAAAGCTTCTTGGACTATAGAACATATCATTGTAAATATTATTAATGTGGATTCAAATTTTAACTCTTTTTATGTTTCTCATTGTTTTTGAGAAACGAATCAAGTGGCTGACTGTCTAGCCAACATTGGAGCTAAGAAAGATGTCACATGCAAGTGGCATGGGAATGCAAACATTAATAATGAGGTAGAATTATTACTTAATTATGATAGGATTAATCATAAGGCAGGTGAGGTCACTCGCATTAATCATTCTGATTAATGATGATTTGATTAGGGGTACAATGACGGCATCACACAATGTGAAACATCAAATTAATGATGAATTGCTTAAGACGCAAGTTTTTTGGAAAATCATTAAGTACTCTGTGATTGTGAATATCGATATTCATCTTGTGCTGAATACTAGTATGAAACAGAATAGTGGGAGAATTCAAATTTTAGAAGAAGAAGACATGGCTGGAGATTTGAAGAGAGAAGAACCTGCAGAGTGCAAATGGAGGGAGAAAAAAGATGTGTGGAACAAGCTTAAGAAGGGTAATGTTCATAGATATCTGAAGCATCTCCATGGAAATGACAAGGAGGTGATGAAAGCCTTTGTCAATGGATGGGAGACTGGCACTGTGAACATCTTGGGCAAATCTCTCAAGCTCACTCTGGACCGTATTGCTGATATCATGGGCCTTCCCTTGGATGGGAAGCACTTTTTGAAAGACAAAAAAGAAGAAAACAAAGGGTATAAAAAATTCCCTAAGACAGACGAAGAAAGGGAAATGCTTGTGAAGGGTGACCTTGACTATGTTAACCTGTCAAATATCAAGTGGATTTAGGTGTTTATGATCCAGGCTATCATGGAGTACTTCACTTTGGACGGCAGGTACTCAAAGGTTTACAATTATCATTTTTTTATAAAGGAAGAAATTGACAATGTGATTGACTCCCATATTGAAGACCATACTGCTAAAAAGGATGGTGATGAGGAAATGAAGTAGGAAAATCAAGAGTCTCAGAGGGAGTCAGGGGACACTGAAACCCACAATGATGACTAGACTCTTAATAATGAAGGTGGGGAAGACCAGATTCATGACTTTCAGGACTACCCAAAGGAAACAGGGGAAATAGAGACTAACAAAGGCAACACTGAGAACACTGAGGATGATATTGTTCTCAATAAGGATACCGAGAATACTGAGAAAGATACCAATGACAGTGAGAAGCCTGAGTATAGCAGGGAAAACCTAAAAGTTGACCTTGAAGAAAAGAATGTCTATAACAGGAGGAGCCTTGAGGATGATCTGCGTGAGAGACAAGTCAATGTCAAAAGGGTGGCTTCTATTTCTTTTCTGCAAATGGCCAAAAACAAAGTAGAGAATAGCTACAATATGGATAAGTGGATTCATGATGACATAAAGGAGATCAAAGACAATTATAAGAATTTGGAAAACAGGAACGTGCTACTAGAGGAAATTGTTGACAAAATGTGCAATCATGCTTCCATGTACCAGTAGGGGCATAATGTTTTTGATAAGGTTAACAATATAGATACCAAGATCAGTACTATAGTTGACAAAAAACTCAGAAACATTAATGATAAGATTAACAACAACAAGGCTCTCATAAAAAAGATTACAGTTGTTAGCAAAATGGGTATGAATAATTCCCTGGATAATCTAAAATCTCTTTATACCCTTCTGGATGGAAATGATAGTGACAAGGCTAGGAAGGAGGAAGATAACCCTCAGGATGTTCACATCTCTGGCCCAGGATCTAGGAATCGATCCAACACCAAAAAGAAGGCCCAAGTCCAAACTAAAGATATCAATAAATTATGGGACTCAATCTAGAGTATGGAGCTACAGATGGTCGAACTTTAGATGCTGGAGGATCAGTTGAAAGCTGTTTAGTGTTTTGGGTTGCTGGAAGTTTTTTGCTATCCATCTGCTGGAAGCTTTTTGTTGTTATCTGTTTTGAGTTTTTGTGTTGTAATGTAATTTTCTAATTATTCTGGGGTTTAGCCCTTTTTGGGTTTTCTGTCACTTGTGACAATTCATTGTCTCCTTGTCCTCTGTTGTCTATCTTTTGGTGCTTTGTAAAGGGTTTTGGGGCCCCTTCAAAACGTGTAGTTACCTTAATAAAAAACATTCACTTTTTTTTTTAATAATGTAAATTAATTACCGTGGTGACATTCTAAGTAAATGTTACTAATTATGTCACAGTTATATAAGCACCATGAAATCACCATCATATTAAATCATATATATGGAAGTAACAAGTTTCAAAAGTATTGTGAATATTTTTCTTATACAAAATTATTCCCAAAAAATAAGATTACTTTCAAATTACAAAAGCTTCTTTAATGTTTTATATTTTTTTTACTAGGGTGCACATGTTTGTGAGTGAACTTTGAAACATTATAAAACTTTATAAAAATATCAATGTAAGGTTGGCCAATTATATAAACAATTTTATTATAATACTAATTATTTAATTTTAACTAAGTTGATTGAGTGGATAATAACTTCACACTATTCATGATTTTTCTTCTTACTTTATTGATTTGTTTATGGCGTTGTTTTTAATTGTATATTATATTGAAGTCAACTATACATTAATTACTTGTGTATCAATGGGTATCTCAAAAGAGACTTCAATGACTTGTAGCTATTGGTATAGTCAATTATCTTTGAACATACAAGGAATATTTTAAAAATGTTTGTATTGATTTTTTTTAGAGAAACATAAACAATGAAAATGTTATTTTTAAGGTATGATTTTTTAATTTATTTTTTCATTTAATGATAATGAGTAATGTCTTTTCTTTCACCATTTGAATTAGTGTAATATTTTAGAAATATAGGTCTTAATTCTATATTCTTAAGATAAATTAAAATAGGATTAAAAAAAATTAGTTGATAGATTTTGTCAAATATAAATAGATTAAAATGTTTCTAAGTTTGATTGAGTGTATTTTTTCTCATAATTTTATCTAGAGAACTTTTCTTTTTAATTGAATAAATTCATAGAAATTTTTTACAAGGAGTGAATACAACTAATAGACTCTAAATTTAAATACAAAAGAGCTTTGTCTGGACTAAATAACCACCAAACAAAAGGACAATTCACTGCTCACCGAAAGACGAGATATAGATCTAGCCAATAAGCATAATTAGTGAAAACATGAACATAAAAAGTTGAAAAACACCATTAAATTCTAAATTTGAAAAGTCCTTACAAATATCAGAATATTACTTTATAAATAAGAGTTTAATAGATCATTATTACAGATTAAATGGTTGAATGAGGTGAATTGTGAAATAGTAAGCTAAATTCAACAAAAGTTACAAGATTCAACCTCATTGCACCTAACAACAATTTTTGACTCTGCTGCACATGCCCATAAAAATGTTTGTATTTTTCATCTTTTTTCATCAAATTAAAATTTAGAAATGTGATATTCTTTTAATTTGTATTAAAATTTAAATACTTTTAAATAAAATAATATGTTTTTAAAACATTAACATATAAAATCAAAATATCAATATTTCAAAATACACAGAATCTAATTAAAAAACATTCAAATTTTAAAAATTAAACTTAGCAACATACACAGTTATAAGGCAGCTGAATTTAGAGTGTTTGGACAACAAACAAAAGTTGACCCCACACAAAAACAACTTAGCTAAAAGAAAAGGAGTCATTTTTGGATTGTCAGTTTTTAAAATAGCTTATATTCTCAAATGATATTTAGAAAGTATTCAAAATTGCCAACAACATCTATTTGTTCTCCCAAATATTCAATCTTAAATTCCTCTCTGTAGGAGTTCTAATTTTTTTTTCTGAGAACTTTTAACCTTGAAGTTGTTTTTGTTAGAGGCTGTAGAAGACATTGAGGACATGGAATTCCTCATCCCTGCCCTAGATCCAAAGGGATGAACAAAGCATTTCATGTCCCCAACATTTTCTGCACCATCCAAAGATGATGAATTTCATGTCTCCAACATTTTATTGCAATGAACATTATAGAACAACAGAGGAACCACTAAGAAATTTATTCTCTGTTATTCTTTTAGCAATTTTTTACATCTCCAGAGTTTTTTTTGGGAATTCTCTACATCTTTGAATTTCATTTAGCAATTTTCTACATCTCCAAAGTTTTTTTTTTTAATCCTCTCCGTCACCAAATTTCATTTTAGCAATTTTTTGCATATCAAATAAGTTGAGCATTGTTTTTACACAAGTCAATTTCTAGGAATTTGAGATCCGATTTCCTCTCTTGAAAGAATAAATAAAGTTATTCACAAGGTTCTCTGTGGTCGTGGTACAATCGCTTGGTAAACTCAGTTGAAGATAAATGTGAATGTTCACGAGGAGGCCTTTGTTGGTACTTTCAATACTTCAAGCTACAAAATAACTTTAGTACTTTTTTGTATTTTTCCAATTTATCAATGCATGTAATTCACTAATGATGCAAAATCTACACTAATCCCTACAATGATTATTTACTCTATCCAGATTGTCAAAAGATAAAAAGATTTGGGTAACAAGAATTAAGAAAATTTACTGAGATGAGATCCTAATGGACATAAACCATTGCTGAACCTTCCTTGTGAATCAAATGATAGAAAGATGGAAACCCACAGAATATGAATCAAACCATGTCAAGAATCTATACCCAATAGATGCAATCATTTGGATAAAATTTTATCAAGATGCAAGATTTTCAAAATCTATCAAATTGTGAAGCCACACACACACACACACACACACAAGATGAATTTATTGTTGAAACAATAGAATTATCTTTCCCAAGCATTTGTCACAACAAGATCGATGAACAACAACAAACTCCAATCTAATCAATTGCAGATCCAAACACAATAAATGCAATAAGCTCTTTGAAATAAATGAACAAGTAAATAAAAATTAATCAATTTCCCATAGACAATAGAAAATATCACACCATGAATGAAGCACCAATTGTATATTTTTATTGCATAAAATATCTAACCATTTTACATTATTTTGATGCAATATATAATGCTCTGATTTAAAAAACTCTAAACCCAAAAACTAGGGTTTTAAAAACTATAAAACAATGAAATAAATCTGAAACTAAAGCTTAGTAAAGCTTAAATACTATTAAAATAACTACTAACAAGCTTGCATGGATCCTTGATCCATTTAAATTTAGTTTACTCCAAAAATCAGGGTCAAACTCGCTCAAAAGAAAAGAGAACTGAACTGGAGCTCCAGTGTTTCCAACTGGAGTCTTCACTTTAATCTTTGAGTTCTTCCTTAAAGTCTTCACTTGGACTTCTCTTTTCATGGGCAACTGATAGATAGCTTCTTGTTAAGCCAAAATGAACCATAGTCCACAAGAAATATGATCTGAGACTTCTTCACGCAAAAATCTTCTTCAGGCTGAAATAGACCAGAAATTTGGACCCTGACCTTTTCTCCAAAAAATCAAGAGGCTAAAAAAAAATAAGTGTGGATGAACTCTTCTAGGGCTCCCCAAAATTTTGGACTTTTGGAGGCCAAAAGGCCAAAATTATGAGGCTTCAAAAAGGGCTAAGTGTCAAAACTTCTTACCGCAAAATTTGACCAAGTCCCCAAAATGGATAGCCACTTTGGGAGGATATCCAAACAAGTGTCCCAAATACTCTATACTGTTTCTTTCACTTCATCATAATCTACCTCTTTCTCTTTACTGAGGTGCCACTCTTATTTTTCTCAGAAGGTAGTCAACTCAGAAGAAAATAATTTAATCTCTTCTTCACGTTCATACATTATTTGCATCTCTTCCTTGAATCTAAATAGTTTATGGAGATCTTCCTTTGTATTAACCCCTACTATAATCCCCTTGAATTGTATTACAATGCTATTTACCAGAGATAAGACTTGTTTCTCACTATCCTTGTATAACTCCAAATCTATACCTATGATGAAATCTTCTATTTGCTCCACCCATATCATAACTCCCTCATGTCTCTGGCAGATTTTGTTCATGCACTTTTCATAAAAATTTATTGTTTTCATTATTCTCTTAGTCCATGTCCCAAAATTATACAATTTCCCCCCCATATAATTTTACCAAAATTTGGAAGCGTTGCTTCCTTATTAACTTTAGGTCCTTGAACACTTTCTGCAATTTGATCAATTGAAAATCCAATCCCTGTTCACCTTCCATCATATCCACTAACTTGGTAGCCTCCTTGAGAATGGTCATGAAAGGTCTCAAAATAGCTCTGATGATTCTTTCTCCCAACTTCTCAAAATCTACCTTCCATTCCGTATATGCCTATACAAAAGAATGTGTTATCCCTTCCAAAAATTCAGGGGTAGCCTTATTCTCCAAGATAGCCTGTAATGAGGTTTCTGGACAACTTGGGTCAAAGTGACCCACTACTTTAAAAATCAATTTCTTTAATGCCTCATTCTACTCAGTCAGTGATTTTATCTTTTCTTCATCCTTGTCCATAAATCCTAGAGCATGCTTTAGGCCTAGAGCCGCCAATGTTTTTCTTCCTTCTCTTGTAGGCTCCCCTAAATCGACCTCATCAAAAGTGTAATCCTCTGGGGTTATTTCTGCCTGGTTGGCATTGGTTGTAGGGACTTCCACTTGTTCTTTCCAAGGATCCTTTTTATCATGAGTGACATAGGACATTGTCCTTGCAGGCATATTAGACTCTTCTTGGTGGAAGGATTAACCTAGGAAGGACATGTATGTGTCCTCTTCTTCTTCTTGTATAAACCCTCTTCCTAGGTTGTATCTCTTTAGCAAACTATGTTGGTTTAGTAAAGGAAATAATGGGCTCGTAAGGAGAAATGTGCAATATTGAGGTTGTCCCTCCTGTACTTTGGACTTCTATCTCCTCCTGCAATTCCCTTGATTTTTCTAATGTCTCTTGATTTTCTATGTTCTCTTCTTCTCTTACCTCTTCTTCTGTTATTTCATCCTTCTCTCCCAAAGTGGCATCTTGTATGTCTTTTTCTATTTGTTCGAGTGGAGGAGTACTCTCTTCCCTTCTGTGTTTTGTTTCATCTTGGGGTTTCTCATCTTTCAAAAGAATTCTCAGTATTTCATCCTGAAGAATTGGTACCGGCTTTTTATTTGTCTGTAAAGACGCTAATGTACTTATGAACATAGGTATTTGGGAACTGTAGCCCGAAGAGGGAATGGGAACAAAAGGCAGAGGAGTAGGAGTAGAAAATGAAGGTGGGGGAGTAGGAGTAGGAAATGAAAGCGGAGGAGTAGAAGTTGGAAATAAAGGCGGAGGAGTGGGAGCTTGAGTTGAAAATAAAGGTGGAGGAGTTGGAGCCTGAGTATGAAATAAAGGTATAGGAGTGGGAGCCTGAGTATATTCTCAAGCTTTCTCTTTGGGAGGAATTGGATTAGGTATTCTTGGTTCACTGTGTCATATGCTTCCAGGGTGTTGTTCCTGAACTAATGTAGGCCTTTGTTGATTGCTAAGTCATAATATCTATCTACTAACTTTAGAAGGTAGAAGACATCCTTGATGTTATATGGCCGGAGGTCCAAGACAATATCTCTGGATCTATTTTCACCACCCTCTCATCTGGTACGTAGTGGTGTGTTAGGTTCATGATCAATTCTAAGGATAAAACTGAAATAGGGTGTGCGACAACATTCACCAGACTTGATAGTACTAGGGTAGTGTAGTCAGATGACCTCCCATTGGGTTTGGTACATTTGAGTAGGAACTCATTCCAATTGACATTTTTGATATCGGTGTCAATAACCTCACTTTGGTGGTTTCTGACTTTTCAAGGTACATGGTACCCTTTGAATAGGTACTTCATTGGAGATGCAGTGATCCTTTCCAACATTCCTACAAGAAAACATGCAAACATCATTATTTTATTGAAAAAAACTATTAAAGGAAAGCACACAACAAAAACTAAAACCCTAAAGATCAGTAGCAGGGGCTTAGAATTATCTAGAATCATGTTTATGGCATTTTTGGCCACTCAGAATTACAGACACCAAAGACAAAATCAGATTGCAAAAGGTTGAAACTGCAAAATGGAGGCTTAATTAGAGTTTGGGTGATGTTTTTCGGCACTTTGGATTGCGAAGGTCTGAAAGATTCTTGGACTGCGAAGGTGCGAAGATGAGGTGAAAAAGGTGAAGGTTTAGACTTGTGGAGGTGTAGGATATTTCAGAGTGCGAAGACACAAAACTCTGAAAGTGTGAAGGTTGATCCTACCTTCAGTATTTTGTCCTTTGATAATGGGGTAGTCTACAAAATGTTGAAACAACGAAATGCTGAAGTATCGAGGGTTATTTTGGACTTAGCTGATTCTCTCTTCTTCTGATCTAGTTTTGTGAGATGACTTTCATCCTTTAGAGGCCAAAAGTACTATGACTGACATGACACAAAAAAGAAAAAAACACAAAAAAATATGAAGAGGACAAACTCAAAGACCTAGGGCTAAAGACCTAAGTGACCTAACACAAAAGAAGACTTGGAAATAAGCAAGGAAGGAAATAAAACAAGACAAAGAATGAAAAGAACAAAATAGAAAGGAAAAAACCCTAACCCTAACAACAAGGCTGAGAGACCAACCTACTAGGAGGGAGAGGAGGATGAAGACAAGGCATGGCATCAGAAGGAGAAACATGGTTTAGGGCGAGGATCACAATGAACAAGAAGAGCGCACTAAAGACAAGATCATAGGAGCTCAAGGAGGCAGACAAAAAAATGAGAAGTGAAGAAAAAATAAGTGGCATTGCTTTTATAGCCCATCACTTAATGAGGTAATTTCATGTATAATTTGGTGTTTTGGAGGCCAAAAATCCAAAGTCATGACCCTCATATCTTTTGATGTTTCTGTAGCTGAAGCACCAAAATATTGTTATGGGCTTGGCCTTCTGCACTTTGGGGCCTTCTTACTTTTAGAGGTCTTGAGATCCTACAAGTCCTAATGTCTGAAAGGATGAAAGGACTTAGACTTTATTCAAAAGGACCCCCAAAAAACATCCAAAAGGACAGGGGTCAAAACAAAAGGAGAAGCAGGGGGTTCCCATGGCCAAAGAGAAAAAAAATGGGGTGTGTGTTGTGGAGCCACAACAAATAACCCCCAAAAAAGGGATGAATGACCAAGGCATTTCTTTAAAAGTAAAACCCTTCTAGAAATTAAGTTTGCAATGAACTGATCACAAAGAGCCACCTATGGAAACATTCTTTCATTGACTCCCAAGATTGAAGTCTTTGGCTGTATCTTCCAATGTGTATACATTGTGCCTTTATTTCTTGACCTTTATTAAAGATGATTAAGATGATCATCATCTATCCCCAACATTTGAGATGTTGACAAGGGCTTCCTAGAAAGATCTCTACTGCCATTCAGGTGCCCATAGCCCCAAAATGTTTTTCCCTGAGTCCCAATATAACCTTTCTCTACTGCCAATCGGGCATCCATAGCCCCAGTAGAGGTTGCTAGAATCACCCTTCTCTGTCTTGCGATGATATTTGGAGTTTGAGGTATGTGGAAGAATTTTGTTGGAAAATAATTCATCTCTTTTGACTTGTGCCCAACCTAGGCCAGTCGTGACTTTGAGTGGGCTTCCCTTCGAATATCTTTTATATTCCTTTGATAAACCTAATAAATGCTTAGACTATGCTACTTAGGTTTAAAACCTTGATTTCCATTTGTGCTACCATCTTTTAAATGATTCATCAACTTCTCTATCTTTTCCACTCCTCCTTCTCTCTCCTCTTTCTTTTTACTCTCTCATGTTGACAGAAAAGGGTTATGGGATTGGTGGGTACCTGAGTCAACATGCTAGTGCTGGTTAAAGATGACAACTACCCAAGAAACCAATGTTCTCAAGTGCTAATTTAGTGTATCTTGTGATTAGGATGATTAGTGTTAGACATCTCCTTGATTGTCGATGGAAGATACATCCACTTTTGAATTATGGGAATGATCCTTGCATTATACATTTCCTTGGAGGATTTAACTAAGAAATAACTTTGATCCCCTTCTTAAGGGCCATTTGAGATGGACCCAAAATAGACTGACCCAAGACAAGAAAAAATAAGCCCTGACAAAAATGAGAAAGGCGAAGACAAAGAAGAAGAAAAAAGGAGAGAAAAGAAAATAAAGAAAGAAAAGAAAAGGGGAAAAAAACTATAATACATGGGATAAAAAGGAAATCCTCTTCTAGGACCCAAAATAATGTTTGAGGAATTGTCGATTGATTGGAAATGTGACCAAATCCTTGTCTAAAGCACTAATCCTGAAGGTGTTTTCTCCCAAGATTTTTGATATCTGATAGGGACTCGTCCATAGTTTTCAAAATTTGGTGTGGTCGCCTGGCTTTTATTTTGCCTTATCCCACATGAGGACATGGTTGGAGATCCTAAAGGCTTTAATAGTGGTTTTACTATCAAGCCACCACTTGACAATGACTTGATGCTTCGACACATGTTCCAAGGTTGTAGTCCTTTTCTCTTCCAAGTTGAGGTTCTTCATGAGTCAAACCTGCACCCGGTCTTCACCTTCAACATACTGGTCCATAAATCTCAAGATTGGTATTTTCAAGTTCATAGGGAAAACTAGTTGCAAGTTACAGACTAGTTGGTAGGGGATGTCCCCAAGGCATTTGTAATCTTCACCCGATTAGTCCACAAAGCATATTTTAGCTGCGTGTGCCAGTCCCTAGTGTTGTCATCCACAAGCTATTTGATCAGTGTTGTCAGGTTCTTGTTTGTAGATTATGCTACACCATTTCCTTGTGGGTAATAGTTAGAAGAGAACTTTAGAATTAACTGATTTTCAAAATCCCATGCATGAGCATAGTAGAGGAGAAAGAGGGGCATTGTCACATACAAGATAAAATGGCATCCCAAACCTAGTTATGATGTGTTCCTCCAAGAATTTGGTTACCACTTCAGTGGTACAATTTTTTAGTGCATGTGCCTCTGTCCAACATGTGCAGTAATAGGTAGCTCTCAAGATGAACTTGTGACTTGAAGAAGATGGTGGGTTAATCATTCCAATACAATCCAAGACCCATTGGGCTAATAGACGTACATCATACACTAGATGCAAGATCATTGTCGGGTTCTTCTCTTGGGTTGTACTTGTATGGCAAGTATGGCATGACCTCACATGTTTGTTAGTGTCTCTGAATATTGTTGGCCAGTAGTATCTTTCTCTCAAGATTTTTTGGGCTGTGGCTTTAGTGGACCCATGGTGTGTTCCATATTTATTATAGAAATCAACTAGGACTTGTTTCACTTTGAGCCTACCTAGACATCTTAGGTAC
This sequence comes from Thuja plicata, assembly GCA_018584345.1. NCBI lineage: Eukaryota > Viridiplantae > Streptophyta > Pinopsida > Cupressales > Cupressaceae > Thuja > Thuja plicata. The sequence continues at coordinate 1,616,105 of MU228196.1, read as the reverse complement.
AAACCATCATAGTTTCATTTGTATAACTGACCATTTTTTAGCATGTAAGAGTTTCTCTTAAGTTTCAGAGTTCTCCTTTGTGAGTCATTCATCCCTTCTAGAAAACGGCTCTGCAACAAGTAGTAGACTATGTCTTGATACCATATATTTGAAATCACCCCCTAATCAATGTAGGTCTGGTATGCCAAACCTTCTTCTACTTTGGAGATCATCTTGGAAAGGCCTTGGCCTCTCACCAGTTTCATCAGCTGAATTTTAAGGTTCAACTCTTGTAGGATCGCCATCCACTTCCCCCTTTGTTTTCCCAATTCATTATGCATCAACATGGATTTCATTGCGGTGTCTAAGACTATTCCAAATACTTTTCTCCTTACAATATAGTGTTTATTTTTTTTACTACTTTGACCACAATGAAAGACTGTTTATATTTGGGTATCTAACCTCATCGTTCTTAAGGGGGAAACTCATAAATGATATTGACCTCTCACTTTCACCATCCTTCTTTTGCGTGAGGATTCCTACGCATGAATGTTTAGAGGAAAAAGAATACACTTTAAAGGGTAAGGTGTAATATGGGCTAACAAGGACAATGGCCATGGAAATTGCAGTTTTTATCTCTTTAAATGACTTCTTCATCGGGGCTGTCAACTCAATTTTGGAATCATTCGGTGGATTTACTATTTTGGTGAAGCCGTTGATGAAATTTCTTACAAAATTTATCTTTTTGAAGAAAGATTTCAATTCATTCTGGCTATGGGGCAGTGTTAGTTTGATAATGGTTTGCACTCATTTGGGTCTATCACTATCTCAACTTCAGAGATTATGTGCCTGAGAAGTTTTCCTTTAGTGACCCCAAACACACACTTTTTTGGATTGAGGGAGATCCCATACCTCCTACACCTTTGAAGGACCCTCCTTAGGTCACTTATGTGATATGTTCACTGTTTGGAGAGCAGTGTGAGGTTATCCATATAAATAATGATGCATTTCCCCCTAAACCTTTAAAATTAGTGTCCATCGCCCTTTGGAAAGTAGCTCTGGCATTAATTAAACCATACAACATCCGTCGATAGGAAAAGGTTCCCTATTTCATGGTGAATATTGTTTTCAACCTATCCTCCTCCTGTACCATCACCTGATTATAGCTATAGTAGCCATCTAGGAAGGACATCATTTGGGACCCATTTACCACTTGCAACACCTCGTCAAGAGATGACAATAGATATTTTTCATTTTGGGAAGTCTTGTTTAGGTTCTGGAAATCCACACACAACCAAATCTTGCTAGTCTTTTTCCTCATGGGTACCAAGTTTGTGACCCATGTAGAATGTTGGATTGGAAAGATAATTTTAGCATCCAACAATTTTTGGACTTCTTTCTGTATTAATGGCTCCATTGTTGGGTTCACCAGCCTTTGATGTTGTTGGAAAGGTTTAGAGTTTGGTTTCAAGGGGACATTATGGACTATGATCAAGGTGTCGTAGGTTTTCAATTCCTTATAGCTCTATGATATGATATCCCTATATTTAGTGAGGAGCTAAACCATTCTTATTTTCTCATCCTCAGTGCCTACTTTCCCAATGTGGACTTCTCTGAGCTCATCCTATGTGCCAAGGTTGTATGTTTTGTATTCCTTTCCTTTGGTTGTCACATGTGGTTTTCTCTTTGTGGAAGTCCCATCATTGTTAAAAATTATTTCTAGTTCCATCATCCCCTTGGGTATGGAATTAGTTCTTAGGTTTATGATGCCCTGATCATCAGGCATTTCTGGGTTGGCCTGTTCCTCAGGTTCTTTTTCTTTGTTTATAATTTTTTTTTCAAACACGCCCGAGAACATAATAAAATCAAGTATGTGTTGGTCATCTTGGAAGACTTGGAAGTTTGTAATATTATCCGGGATAGCAGGGGCCACAATAAGTTATACTAAGAACTTATTTAGTTTGGACTTCTCCATTGGGTGTAATGAACTAGCGGATGCAACTAGAGAAACAACTACGACATCGTTCCTTCTCAGAATAAAATTGATATTGAATGCTTCAAAGTCCTTGATCAAGTCCCATGCCCTATTTCAGTAGGATGATAGTCTTTTTTAATTACAAGAATATGGACTATGGATTTGTTTGATGATCAGTTTTGAGTCACCTTCCACCATCAAAGCTTTTATTCCTCTTTCATGTGCCATGAGGAGTCCATGAACCAATGCTTCATATTCTGAAATGTTAGTACACAAAAATGTAACCTATAAGAAACATCTAAGGACTTACCTCATGGGTTAACTAGTTTGATTCTAGTGCTAGCCCCTTGTTTACACTTGGACCCATCAAAACGTAACTTACATATTTAATATTGTTTGGCTGAGGTTGACTTGGGTTGAAACTAGCATGGGGCTTATGGTATGTTGGGCTTCAATAATTTTCTCCCCTCGCTATCTGAGGAGACCACTCCTTATTTTCCTTTCTTATGAGTGTCCACAGTATCGAAAGATTAGACCTCTCCATTTCCTAGAGTTTTCTATGGTTTCCTGTAGGGTGGGAAGGAATCGTCATCTAAAGTGCTCCAGTAACTGCATATACTAGGAGTAGGGCTCCTACTACCAGAGTCTGATCCTTCATTATGACTTCCCATTTTGGTGACACAATCTGGTGGGTTGTCTATACTTGGCGTAGCATCATCTAGGTTTACTATCACGGGGCTCTTTTCTTCTGGCACCTGGCCCTTGCCTGATTCATTTGGTAGGAAAATTTGAGCCAGCACTCTTGACAGTGCATCTTGACAACTTGCACATGTGAATTCTGAGTGGCTTTCTTGATGTAATCGATAATATCTTGGTAATAATTAGATGTTGGGATTCGCATCTTGACCTAGATGCCTCAGGCTCGTCATTATATTATTGATGAAACTTTGGAATATTTCATTGCTAATGTGGAACTCTTGAAGACCCTATATGGGACTATGATTCAATCCTTCAATTTCTTTGATTTGGAACATGAGGATGTTATCCATTCGGTAGGTGCCCAAATCCATTTTATTGAACAAGACTTTGTTTGGGGAGGTGTAATCTGTGATCATTTTGTTTAGTTTGGGTTTAGCATCAATCTTGATTTGATTCTTCAATCCCTTCCAGGTTAGCCATAATTGAGTGAAATTAGTGGACAACCATCTTCTTAGAGACTTGGTCCATTCTAAACTTAGTAACATCTCATAAGTCTATAGAATTTCTATGATGTGTACATTGATGTACTCTTGTATTCTTGGATCAACAACCAGTTGGATGTGCACATATTTGAGTACACCATTCACTTTTACCTCTATCTTGTTCAATTGTATTACTACTTGGTTTTTCATCGAGGGGACCATTCTTAGTTTTTTGTAAATTTACAAGTGCATGACATTGCATGAAGCTCTCAAATCAATCAGGAAATTGTGCAAATTTTTTTCTAAAAATATGCAGGCTGAGCAGGAATGGTGGTACTTCTATATTGTCTTTGAACATTTCAGGGAATGCTTCTGAAGTATTGAAATTAGATGTAGGTGCCCTCGCCTTGCTGGTCAGAGTACCTTGTCTTGAGTGGTCTAGATATTTTAAGAATTCTTCCCTCTGAGAGGGGCGGCCTTGCAGCATGTCAAACATGGAGATTTTTTCCTTTTTTTTCTTCAGTTCCTCAACTGCACTGTATTTTTCAGCTAACCAAGCTGAGTTTCTATAACTGGTGAACGTGTTTGGTGGGGATGATGCAGGGGAACTTAGACCCTTTGGGGGTGTAGGATTTTTTCTATCTTGTGGGTCTGGTGGAGTTGGTTATTTGCTTGGGGGAATACTGTCAGTTAAAGGTTCCTTTTGACTCCTCTAGTTGTAAGGGCTCTTGTGGTCATTCTAGAATGCTTGAACCTCAGAGTACTCGAGTTATCTTTCCTTTTATAATGGGAATAAAAACTCCTCTTCGGTGTAGGCATTAGAACTTTTTCCATTTTGAGGTTCATAAGAGTCAAACTTCATGGCATTAAACTGAACAAGAGGTCCCTCTAAACTTTGAGGATGTTGATTATAGGTATTTCTTCCACATCCATCATTGTCTTGGTGTGACCTTGAAAAAATTCACATTAGTGGTCACATAGGTATTAGTGTTATCTGTGGGTATGCTTCTATTGTTGGGTTGAGTGTTCTAAGGTCTATTAGTTATTTGCTGCCCAAATTGTTTATCCTACGAATTATTGTTATTGTTATAGGTATTGAAACTCTGATTTTGATTTTGAGGATAAGAATTTGGAGCAGTAGGTGTTTGTTGGTACCCACTTTGGTTGTGAAGGATTCAACTTCATCCTAGTGAGCTCATTGGTGAGTTGAGATAGGGTTTTCTTCACAACATCCAACTTGGAGGCTAGGTGATTGTCAGGTTCATTTGGAGGCACAGTCCGTTGCTCAAAGAAAGCTATCTTATGGGCCTCATAACCTAGGTAAGTGATAGTTGGTGGTGAAGAAACAAGTGGTTGTGCTGAAATTGGGTTTAGTAAAGGCATGTGGGTGGCCAGAGCCTGATTAGTCACTGAAAATTGATGTGGAGCAGCAAAGTTACTCATGGTAGGCATGGTACTGAAGTTCCCTTCTTGTAGATCCATTTGTTTCATAAATTTTATGGATTCATTTTACACCTTTTCCATCGCATCCTTGTCTACGAGGGGAAATATCCATAGAAAAATTGAAGTGAAGGGGTCCAGGAATTGAAGGTAAACTTGTATAATGGCTGCCTCTGGTATAGTGTATGGAGCTTCCATTTTTTTATGCATCTTATGGAAATGATGATTTAACATAGCAGTGGGCTCCTTGGATTCTTTCCTCATTGTTATGAATTGGTGACCTATTGTAGCCAGATCTACATACAACTTGAATTGGTTTAGAAATTTGGTTTCAAACTTGGGCCATACAGAGATAGACCCACGTGGTAAGTTCAGGTGCCATTTATATGCAAACTCCCCTAAAGTGTATGGGAATAGGTGAAAAATGACATCTTGGCAAGAAATCTCTTTGTGATTGAAAATCTCTTTAAAGGCACTTATGTGTTCTTCGGCTATCCATGATTCCCCGTACACGAAATGAGTGCAAAAATTATTGTGTTTCTTAGGTAATTTGTGAAGCTATCCATTGGATGAGCTTGTCATAAGTTCTAATTTTGGTTTATGGTTGCGGTGATAGTTAGGGCAGTAATGTGTAATTTCTATCCAAGAGGATTTTTTAGCTTGGTGCGGTGGTGATAAGGATTTCCCCTTGACTTTCCTTTTTCGTTGTGATCTCTGTGATGATGGGTGAGTTCAAGGAACTTGCCTCTCTTTGGAGATGATCTAAGTACTCACTTGAACCATTCCGGTGAGCAATATTAGATGTTATCTAGCTTTCTATCTTGGGTCCTCCTTCTAGTGCCACTTCTATTGAGCGCTATTTTTATACAAGTCAATTTATAAGAATTTGAGATCTAAGTTCCTCTCTTGAAAGAATAAACAAAGTTATTCCCAAGGTTCTCCGTGGTTGTGGTACAACTGCTTGGTAAACTCAATTGAAGATAAATGTGAATGTTCATGAGGAGGGATTTGCTGGTACTTTCAAGACTTCAAGCTACAAAATAATTTTAGTACTTTTTTTGTATTTTTTAATTTATCGATGCATATAATTCACTAATAATGCAAAATCTACACTAATCCCTACAGTGATTATTTACTCTATCCAGATTGTCAAACGATCAAAAGATTTGGGTACTAATAATTAAGCATATTTATTGAAATGAGATCCTAATGGACATAAACCATTGCTAAACCTTCCTTGTGAATCAAATTATAGAAAGATGGAAACCCACATAATATGAATCAGACCATGTCACGAATCTATACCCAATAGATGCAATCATTTGGAGAAAATTTTATCAAGATGCAAGATTTTAAAAATCTATCAAATCATGAAGCCACAAGTATGCACACACACATGAGAAGGATTTATTGTTGAAACAATAGAATTATCATTCCCAAGCATTCATCACAGAAAGATCGATGAACAACAACAAACTCCAATCTAATCAATTGTTGATCCAAACACAATAAACACAATAGGCTCTTTGAAAGAAATGAACATGTAAACACAAATTCATCAATTTCCCATAGACAACAAAAAATATCACACCACAAATGAAGCACCAATTGTATATATTTATTCCATAAAAAGATATGACCATTTTACATTGTTCTGATGCAATATATAATGCTCTGATTTACAAAACTCAAAACCTAAAAATAGGGTTTTAACTACTCTAAAATAGCAAAATAAATCTGAAACTAAAGCTTATTAAAGCTAAACTACTGTTAAATTGACTACTAACAAGATTTCATGGATACTTGATCCATTTACAATCACTTTACTCTAAAAATCATGGTCAAACTCGCTCAAAAAAAAGAGAACTAAACTGGAGCTCCACCATTTCCAACTGGAGTCTTCACTTTAATCTTTGAGTTCTTCCTTAAATTCTTCACCTATACATCCCTTTGCATGGGCAACTGATAGATAGCTTCTCATTAATCCAAAATGAGCCCCAGTCCACAAGCAATATGATCTGAGACTTCTTTTTCATGCAAAAATCTTCTTCACGTTGGAATAGACCATAAAGTTGGACCCTAACCTTTGCTCCAAAAAATCAAGAGGCTACAAAAAAATAAGTGTGGACAAACTCTTCTTGGGTTCCCCAAAATTTCAGACTTTTGGAGGCTAAAAGGCCAAAATTATAAGGCTTCAAAAATGGCTAAGTGTTAAAACTTCTTACTGCAAAATTTGACTGAGTCCCCAAAATGGACAGTCATTCTGGGAGGATATCCGGACGAGAATCCCAAAGCCTATGTACTATTTCTTGTACTTTGTCATAATCTACCTCTTTCTCATTACTGAGGCACCACTCTTTTTTTCTTTGAAGGTAGTCAACTCATAAGCAAATAATTTGATCTCTTCTTCGTGATCATACATTCCTTGCATATCTTTCTTGAAACTGAAGAGTTGATGGAGATCCTCCTTTGTATTAACCCCTTCCATAATCCCCTTGAACTGTAGTATAATGATCTTTACCAAAGATAAGACTTATTTCTCACTATCCTTGTATAACTCCAAATCTACACATGTGAAGAAATCTTCTATTTTCTCCACCCATATCATAACTACCTCATGTCTCTAGTGAATTTTGTTCATGCACTTTTTATAAACCTATATTATTTCTATTATTCTCTTAGTCTATGTCCCAAAATTATCTAATTCTTCCCCCTTATATAATTTTACCAGAATTTGGAAGCATTGCTTCCTTATTATCTTTAGGTCCTTGAACACTTTCTTCCATCTGTTCAATTGGAAATCCAATCCTTGTTCATCTGCCATCCTATCTACTAACTTTGCAGCCTCCTTTAGAATCCTTTGGAAAGGTCTCAAAATAGCTCTGATGATTCTTTCTCCCAGTTGCTCAAAATCTACCTTCTAGTCGGTACATGCCAGTACAAAATAACGTGTTATCCCTTCCGGCAATTACAAGGTAGCCTTCTTCTCCAAGACATCCTGTAATGAGGCTTCTTGAAAACTTGGGTCAATGGGAACCACCACTTTAAAAATGAATTTCTTTAATGTCTTATTCTGCTCAGTCAGTGATTTTATCTTTTATTCATCCTTGACCATAAATCCTAGAGAATGTTTTAGGCCTAGAGCCACCAATGTTTTACTTCCTCCTCTTGTAGGCTCCCCTAAATAAACCTCACCAAAAGTGTAATCCTATGAGGTATTTCTTCCTGGGTAGCACTGGTTGTAGGGACTGCCACTTGTGCTTTCTAGAGGCCCTTTTTATCCTGAGTGCAATAAGACTTTAAACTTGTGGGCACACTGGAATATTCTTGGTTGAAGGCTTGACCTAGGAAGAAAATTTTGGTGTCCTCTTCTTCTTCTTCTGTATAAACCCTATTACTAGGTTTTATCTCTTTAGTAAACCATGTTGGTTTAGTAAAGGTAGTAACAGGCTTGTAAGGAGCAATGTGCAATAGTGAGGTTTTCCATCCTGTACTTTGGACTTCAATCTCCTCCTGGGATTCCCTTTTTTTTCTAATGTCTCTCAAATTTATGAGTTCTCTTCTTCTTGTACCTCTTCTTCTGTTATTTCATCCTTCTCTCCCAAAGTGGCATCTTGTACCTATTATTCTATTTGTTCCAGTGGATTACTCTCTTCCCTTTTGGGTCATGTTTCATCTTGGGGTTTCTCCACATGTTTTGAAAGGCTTGTCAGTATTTCAGCCTGAAGACTTGTTACCAGATTTTTTTTTGTCTGGAAAGATGGTTCTCTCCCCGTGAAAAGAGGTATTTTGGAAGTTGGGCCTGAAGAGGGTATGTGAAAAAAAGGCAGAGGAGTAGTAGTAGGAAATGAAGATAGAGGAGTAGGAGTAGGAAATGAAGGTGGAGGAGTAGAAGTTAGAAATGAAGGTGGAGGAGTGGGAGCCTGAGTTGGAAATAAAGGTGGAGGAGTGGGAGCCTAAGTATAAAATAAAGGTGGAGGAGTGAGAGCCTGAGTATGAGTTGAATTTATGCCTTTCTCTACATCCTTATCTCCTTGTGTATCCTTGAGTGACTCTTCTAAGGTTGTTTGTGAGGTTTGGGCAGTGGAGGACCCCAAAATAGCTTGTTCTCCTACCTCTTTGTCTATGGCTACAAAATCTAAGATGGATGAAAGTGTCTTGGTGTCCCCTTCCTTGCTTGTATCTATTTCCATGAGTGGAATGCTTATTGTGAGATTAGTGAGTTGAGATGGAGGTGGAGTAAGAATAACCTAAGGGATTAATGGTACATGTCCTTCCACCTTAACTTTCATTGAGTGATCAAATGAATCCATCCCTTGATCCTCAAACCCTGCGAGATTCTGGAAGTTAGATATAAGGAATTCATTGGGATGAAGGGAATCCTGGGGGCTTCCTTGTTCTTCCTATGCCTCTTCTTCCCCATGAATTGGGACATCCTTTTCCATACCTTTCTTCTTTGAGGTAGTACTCCTTGATTTTATCCTCTTCACTAAAGGTACATCCTCCCCTTCTCCTTCTTTGTCTTCTGGTTCTTCTAGTAGAGTTTCTAACTATGGGGTTGCGAAGGCTCTCTTCCTCTTATACACTTTCTTTCTCCCCCCAAGGTGCCCTTAGGTTATGTAGCCTCTATATCAGGATATTGACTAGTGGTGGGGAGCTCTTCTTGAGTCACTTGTGTTTTATCCAAAGGTGGGGATATGTTTCATGTCATACTTGTCTTCTATGATTTATGCTTAGTATTGGGGCCATACACCATTGGGAGTTCATGCCCATGCATTGTTCCTAATTTCTGTGGGGCTGACTTCTTGAGCTAAAGCACTGCTATCATTTCTCCTCATTGCTTATCCACTTTTGTTGGTGGTTTCAACTATGGTTTCATTGGCATGGGGTCCATTTTGAAGGGCCTTTTGATCTAATTTTTGGTAGCCTTAACCACGTGCCTGGCCTTGAATTCAATGTTATCATTTTCATCTTTTCCCACCTCAACATTTAAGATAGGTATTGTATATACCTTATCTTTATTATATAGTGGGTCAAGTGCATCATCTATTTCCTTTTCCCATATCTTGGGTGGAATGTTGATCTCTAGGAAAACTTGAGCTAAATCTAGAGACATTTTGCAATAATCCCAAATCCCAACTTGATAATCATCCACACAGTTCATCCCGTGGTCCTCCAGGTGAGGCTTGTGAATGTAGTGCCTGCCCATGATGTGGTTATAGGTATGAATGGGATCAAGCCTTGGCCTAACCCCATCTTTAAGGGACTGTAATGGAAATTCATCCCATTCAAATGAAAGGTACTTTCACACCTTCGTATCTTGTAGAGTGTATGGGCCAATTGAAATGGGAAAGTCCCAACAGTGCTTCTTCTTGTGTTTAATATGCTCATAAGCATCATCTAGTTGTCTGGCCATATCTATGATAATTACCCAGTCGGAAGGGTATCCAGGAAGATTATTTGGGGAAAGGGTGCACCCAACCACTCTGATATAGGTGAAGGTTCTAACCTAGATTTAGAAGGCCCCTATTGCCCTTACCTTAGCAACTGCCTCTTTTGATTGTCTCTTTGCATAATCACCCTTAATTGAGAAGATGATTACAAAGATGAATGCATCATTAACGATCCTATAGTATGGGATGCTTTCATCCAACTTGTCCTTCCTTACCAATTGGGGATATACTCTAAAGGGCCATGCATTTGGTTGCCCAAAGGCTCCCTATTTTACCAACCCCAGGTACTCTGCCCTAGTTGCTAAAAAATACACCATGTATGATGTCATGTATAATTTGGGATTGTTCTTAATGGAAATTAATTTTCCATCCAGGTTATCACCTTGGATGGTGGTCCAATCGAACCTAACCCTTTGCCCCTTGATCTTATCAATTTGTAGGATCATCCAATTTTCAAGTTGGATGGAATGAGGCAGCCCATAAATTCTGCTAAACATGGTGACGGTTGCCTAGATATCATCCTTCAAATATCCTATCCTCATATATATCTTCTCAAGATTACTCTTTAGGAGGTATTTATTCTTGGTTCACTGTGTCATATGCTTCTAGGGTGTTGTTCCTTAACCAATCTAGGACTTTGTTGATTGAGCAGTCATAATATCTGTCTATGCCCTTCAGAAGGTGAAAGAAATCCTTGATGTTATCTAGATGGAGGTCCAAGACAACATCTTTGGCTCTAATTTTCACCACCCTATCATCTAGTATGTAGTGGTGTGCTAGGGTCATGATCAAGTCTAAGGATAAAACTAAAATAGGGTGTGTGGCCGCATTCACTAGACTTGATATTACTAGGATAGTGTAGTCGGATGACCTCCCATTGAGTTTGGCACATTTGACTAGGAACTCATTCCAATTGACATTTTTGATATCAATGTCAGTAACCTTAGTGTGGTGGTTTACATCTTTTGAATATGCATGGTACCTTTTGAATAGGTACTTCATTGGAGATCCTATTAGAGATTTTTCTTGCAAGATCAAAATAGACTAAAACTTAATCAACTCTATAACTCCCAATTCCTTATTCATGCAAGAAAAAGTCTAATTGACGAGTATTAATTCCTCCTTCTTCTTCGAGCTCCACATCACTCAGGTGGGTATTTCCTAATATGCACACACATGACTTCTTTGTGACAAAAAAAAGCTTACAGATATATAACTGTGCAATAGTTTTCAGACTTTTCGGTAACATATACCTTAATGCTTTATCAAATCTTATTTAAGTTTGAAAACTAGAGCAATCCTAACTTCTGATAACATGAAAGGGAAATGATTTTTCAATTTATGTTTTGATGTATGGATCCCTGAAATATCTCAAATCTTGCATAGACCAGTGCCTTATCCAATGGACAATAGAGTCAAACATGACATTGCAAAGAAGATTATGAACAAAGGACAACAACACAGTCTGATATGTCTATATGCCTTACATAATACAAACCATATCAAACAAATTCTAATTATGAATCCACCTATGTATTTCAAATATGCATCTCCCTACTCAAAGAATTTAACCCTCCCCTTAGAAGAGACCTTGGAGTAGACAATACATAACCAGCATCCACTGGAAAGACAAGATTGGCAATACCCTTGATATTCCAACTCATACAAATTCGAATACAGATCTAAATCACATTCATTCCTTTAATAACTTTGTTGCTGATCAACAATAGACAAAACTAAAACACCCTTGTGTATGTGGTAAATTTGGCCTTTCTAATCAACCATACACTTCAACATAGTCCTTATTCATCAGATACACACAAGAATGAATATGAGATTATTCATCTTGCCTGTCTGTATGATTCAACCTGTTGCCTTCTATCCAGACGGGGTTTCAAAGTAGCTCTCAGAACGAGAGTCTCACAACTATAGACCAATCTAGAATGAAGGATTTATGCTTCCATGAAGGCAATGCAATGATTAATCTATAAATGAAACATGCAAGATTAATCTAAATGATCCATTTAAACTAGAAATGAGATTAAAACTATGCCATGATTTTAATGAGATTATTCTAGAAATTGAAATTAATCTATTGCAAAATGAGATTATTCTATATGAGATTATGAACTAAGAATGTAGCAACAATTCAGTATCTTAACAATGCATATGACTAGAAATTCAGGAAGGGTTTTGAATGAGAAATGGGAGTTCTTTTATAGACTCAGAGGTGATCAGAATAGAAAGTTTCCTTCTTGAAATAAAACAGATAGAAAAGCCAGTTTAAAATAGAAATATTTCTTTAAAAGAAAACAATGAATTTTTTTTCTTTGCTTTAACTGTTTCCTTTCTTTGATTTTAACTATTTTATTTATGATTTAAGTGTTTTCTTTCTCTTTAAAGCACCGTTATTTCAAAGTTTCCATTTCTGAATTGAAGATAAGATTTTGAGAGAATATTTAATTAGTTAAATAAATATGACCTCATAAATGTGTTTTTCTCAAATATCTAAATAATTAAATTCAATTATTGAAATGAGGATATTTATTTAATAATTAAATATTATTTAATCCCTTTTTATGTGTTTTAGCTAAAATGGGTGAATTTAATTTAATTAAAGTGCTAGGAATTTATAATTAAATTAATTCAATCATAGGGTTTGTTTAGCTAATAGATATTTAGGAATTAAATATAATGTATGATTAATGCAGATTTAGGGTTTTCTACATTTGACACTCAGGTCGAGTAGAGTCAGTCAAAACTCAGAATTGCCTAGTACAATAGGACTTTGATGATCCAGAAGAATGACAAATGCAACAAAATTGGTTAGGGTTGCAAGATGCCAATTTTGGGGTGTTACATTTTGCCCCTCTTTGAATTGATGTGCGAGCAGCGCATTGATTCAAAGAATAGTGTGATGTCTGAAGCACAGAAGAATAGATTTCAAAAATTAATGATGGAAAGATCGATTGATGAGGATTTCAGAGCCATCTCCAAGACAGAGATTGACTCTCCAAAGTCTAGGTTAGGTTTCCAAGACGCCGATCAAGTAGAGTTTTTGAGGGTCATCTCTAGAATGAAGCTTGATCCTCAGGAATCTAGGTTATATTGCCCCGATACCTAATGATTGAGATTTCAAGAATCATCTCCAGAACAAAGCTTGATCCTCAGGGATCCAGGTTAGATTGCCCAGATACCTAGTAGATAGACATCTTGCAAATACTGTCCCCAGGATGAGGCTCAACCTTTAGGAGTCAGGGTTAGAATGCCCCAATACCTATCCATAAAAAGATAGTCAAAAGAGATTTTGGGACTATCTCCACAATGAAGCTTAGTCCCCCAATATATAGGTTAGATTTCCCAGACACTAGTCAGATTGATATCTTTCACAAGACTATCCTCAGAATGAGGCTCAACCTTCAGGAGTCAGGGTTAGATTTCCTTGATACCTATCCCAAAAGATAGTCAATAGAGATTCAGGAGTCAGGATTAGAATGCCCCAATTCCCAATAGATGAGTTTTCGAGAATCATCTCCAGAACAGAGCTTGATTCTCAAGAATCTGAGTTAGATTGTTCAGATACTTAATGGATGACAAGATGTAAGGAACAAAGATGCCCCTATTGATTAAAAGTCGTGGAACATCTAGTTTTGACCGTGAGGTACGAAAAAATGAACATGCCCCAGTGATGAGTTTCCCCTAGCAATGAGGACTTTTGAAAATCACATCAGATTGCTTGGAATAGATTCAATGATGTAATCATCCTGCTCCCTCGGGAGCGAAATGGAAAGATGACATGCCATAATGATGATGGAGAGAGAAAAATTGCAGATAGATGTTGAATCGGAGATCAAGAAGAACTCAGAACAGATTATAAAAGAATTCAAAAGATTTAGAATCAATTTCAAGCGATCTCAAGGTCTGGTTGACCAAGTTTGACTAGGGTTGACTAGAGTTGACTTTTGAGAAAAAAAGTCAAAGATTTGAGAAAATGAGGATAAGATAAGATTCTAACAAGAAAGCAACGTCAGAAAGTTGGCTGCACAAGCGTCTGATCACGTCGGTCCCAAAAATTTTAAAATGTGATTTGGAGCTGTATAGAAGTGTCAGTTTTCAATTTTGATCATGAAAATACATTCAGAGCGGTCGATATAGCCACTTTTGAAGAGTGAGAGCAAGGATCAAACACTTGGACAGTTGTGATGAAGCAAGAATGGTGAAGAAGAACTCCCCAATGTACAAATCCAGGAGAATGCAATGAACTAAACATCGAATTGCTGCCACAATGCAAGTCTAGAATGAAAATGGAATCTTATGCTAGATGCAATATGAAAGTGCAATCATAGGACATGGTTGTGAGACCCATCGTAAAATCATCATCATTGAGCATTTTTGGAACATCAGAGTCGATACAATCCTTACTGGTGCCACTGCGACCATAAGGATATGAATATGAATTTCATTAGATAAAATGTAGGAAATGAACGTAAGCACCAGGGCACAAAAGCCAAGATGACCTGAACATTATTTCCAGCTGATATTGCAAGATTACACTGGTATCAAGGCATTCAAAGCCAAGATAACCATGAGTGTGATTATGCATAAACAAAAAGAGCAATAAGAGTCAAGGAGATAGTACTGACCTCACCATGTCGTACAAATAAACAAGATCAAGGGATGTGAGGTTGTTCCACCTTAGTGCGGGAGCTCTTATCACATACACCCTATTTATTTGACGCTGCCAGATTATTGGGACCACACCAACAAGTAGTAGAGAAATAAAATATCAATGAAATCCATGAGAATAGACAGCATACAAAGAAAGATTCAATCATAGCTCAGCCAGTGTCAAAGTTTTCAAATATGTATGTGTATAGGGTGTTCAAAAACACTGTTGTGCTTGTGAGTGCATTGTGTTTAAATGTTATCGATAGATGTTTTACGTTTGAGATATCCAATGTGTGTTGAAAAACACAAATGTGTCCAAAGATAGTGTTAAAAAACATTGTTTATGGTGGTGTTAAAAAACACCAGTTTGTGTCAGTAGTGAGTTCTAC
Organism: Thuja plicata; assembly: GCA_018584345.1. Classification (NCBI taxonomy): domain Eukaryota; kingdom Viridiplantae; phylum Streptophyta; class Pinopsida; order Cupressales; family Cupressaceae; genus Thuja; species Thuja plicata. The sequence continues at coordinate 1,601,020 of MU228196.1, read as the reverse complement.
AAAAGTGACAAGATTATTGACGTGGGTGTAAACCAAAGATGTGATCAAATGGGGGATCCATGCCCCCAAGTAATGATGACTAACTTGATGTATGTTGTGAGGATGAACTAGATTTGGTTTCCCCTAGGTGCATGGCACTGAATTAGTGACAAGTCAGTAGGGTTTGCAAAGGAACCAGAGTGTCACGAAAGTGACCAAAAGCTATGTACAAACTAAAGCAAAGAATTGTCAAGACTGAGTATCAATAGATAGAATGTTGAGTACAACTCCAACTGTAACAGATGCAAGAAATCTCAATAGTACATCAAAATTAGGAAGACACAGTGAGAACCATTGGTGACTGATGCGAGAGATATTCTCAAGTGAAGAGAGCATAGTACTAGCTAGACATTTGTAGGCAGATGTAGTGAGAACCATTGGTGACTGATGTTAGGGAGATTCTCAAGGAGAGAGAACTCATTATAAGCTAAGAGAAAATAGGCATACATAGTGAGAACCTCTGGTGAATGACGTGAATTAGATCCCAAAAGGTGACAGGATAGAGCCCCCCCAGAACAGAAGGGTTGTCCCTAGAGTATGAACAGTTTCAATCCATATAAGTTGGTGTCTCGACGGGTAACTGAAAGCATGTGGAAAGAAAATGCAAGCAGGAAAGCAACTGCAAAAAGCCAAGTGGTGCTACGATAGATATAGCAATGTGGAACAAGAGGCGCCTATTTACTAGGTTTTCACCTTCTTGGAAATTTTTTTTTTTTTGCTACCATGACGCCTGTTTGCCAGGTTTTCATCAAAGACACCTTTTTTTCTTTTCTCTTTTTTTTTTTTGGTATTTTTCAATTTTTAATTTTTTTTGTATTTTTGGAATATATGATTTTTTTGGAGATACATCAAAGTGCCTATCGCTAGGTTTTCACTAAGATGATCATTTTTTCAGGACATTTTCAAATTTTTAGATTTTTTTCAGGACTTTACTATATACATGAGCATACTGAAGATGTCTCAGCTGTAGAACCATTTCAGATGAAGAGCGTTGATGGGCTCTTTGAGTTTCTCTCCTTCAGTAGTAGAAATTTGATAGGTGCCAGACCCAAACACTGTAGTGACAATATATGGACCAAGCCAATTTGGTTCAAATTTTCCTTTCAGGATCCGATGTTGTTGATTCTTAGGGTTCTCCCTCAGAATGAGGTCACCTACTTGGAAATCCCTTGGTCTAACATTCTTGTTATAGCTCTTGGACATCCTTTTTTGATATGCTCTAAGGTGATCAAACGCCACTTTCCGACATTCATCAAGTAGTTCTAGCTCTTGTAGCTGAGATATTCTGTTATCTTCATCAGTAATGAGGCCTTTCAGGGAGACTCACAGAGAAGGAATCTCAAACTCAATTGGTAACACAACATCTACTCCATAAACCAAAGCATAGGGAGTAGCCACAATCGGTGTTATTATGCTTGTCCTGTATGCCCAAAGAGCTGGATTGATCCAGAGATGCCAATCTCGTCCAGATTTGTGCACTGTGTGATGTAGGATTTTAAGGATTGTCTTGTTGGATGCTTTTGCCTATCCATTACCTTGAGGATAATAGATGGAAGACCAATGCTGAGTAATTTTGAACTTACATCATAGCTTTCTTAAATCCTTATTTTTGAATTGCCCCCCATTATCAGTGATTATTGCTGAGGGTACACCATGCCTGCAGATGATGTAGTTGAGAATGAACATAGCTACTAATTTGCCATTGGCAACGGTGAGAGGGACTACCTCCACCCACTTGGTAAAATGGTCTGTAGCTGTGATGATGAACTTATGTCCATTTGAGGATGAGGGATAAATCTAACCCACCAAGTCAAAGGCCCATTGTTGAAATGGCTAGAAAGTAATGAAGGGAATAAGCTCCTTGGCTGGAGCATGAATCAAATTACCATGTAGTTGACACTATTTGCAAGACTTAGCAAACTATATAGCTTCTTTTTCCATATCTGGCCAATAGTAACCAGCTCTAATAAGTTTACGGGCCAATGTCAGGCCGTTAGAGTGAGACCCACAAATGCCTTCATGCACCTCTACTAACACACGTTTGGACTCATCGGGTTCTAAACACCTAAGGAGGGTACCATCTAGACTGCACCTATACAAGTCATTAGCTATGATGACAAACCATGAAGCACTGCAGATTAAGTGATGTTTCTCATTCCAGGTGTAAGTGTCCGGAATAATCTGGTCATGAAGGTAGGAAAAGATATGATGGTAGTGAGATGAGTCATGTCCAATGACAGAATAGATCATCTGGGATTCAGGGAAATCATAGGCTGGGTAGCGTAATGTCTCCACTAGGAATTCATGTTGAAAATCATTTTCTGGCATTTGTAGCATGGAAGAAAGAGTAGCCATGGCATCTGCTACTTTATTATCTGCCCTTGGAACTTGTTGAAATGTGATGTGAGAAAAATAATTTTTGAGGTCATCAACCAACCATTTATAAGGCACCAGCTTGTCATCCTTTGTCTGATAGATATCATTTACTTGATTAATGACTAACTGTGAATCTCCAAGGACATTGAGTTCATCTACTCGCCACTCAAGGGCGATCTTCATACCATTGATTAAGGCTTCATACTCAGAATGTTGTTTGTACAAGGGAACAACATCTTATATTCTTTTGGTAAAGCGTACCTTTGAGGTGTAATGAACAATATCCCAACACTTGACCCACCCCTGTTGGGTAAATGAACCATCAAAAAACATAGTCCATGACCGATGTGTGAGAAGTAATATGGACTCATCTGGGAATTCAATGTGCAATGGTTGATGATCTACTAGAGGTGCTTCTGCCAATTGATCTGCAATTGCCTGTCCCTTAATGGATTTTCTTTCTACATATTCAATATCAAATTCACTGAGAAGCATGACCCATTTAGCGAGTCTTCCCGTGAGAGTAGCTTTACTGAGAAAATATTTCAGAGGATAAATTTTAGCAATTAGGCATGTAGTATGAGCCAGCATATAGTGCCGCAGTTTTTGTGAAGCAAATACCACAAGGCAAGCCTTCTCTATAGCAAAATATTTTGTTTCATATGAGACTAGAGTTATACTAATGTAATAGATAGCCCTTTCTTTGTTGTGCTGATCTTCTTGAGCCAATAGGATACCCAATGATGTATCTTTAGCAGAGATGTAAAGTATAAGCGGCTTCCCATGAATAGGAGGCATCAAGATTGGTAGATTCACAAGATATTATTTAATTTTTTGGAACCCCTCATCACATTCTTTGCTCCATTGGTAAGTCACACCCTTGTGTAAAGTCTTGGTGAATGGTTGTGACTTTTCTGCTAGTTGTGAGATAAAGCACCAAATAGACTGTAGTCAGCCTTGATTTCCTCTCATTTGTCTGATATTCTTTGGTGGCGGCATTTCCATGATAGCTTGTACTTTTGTAGGATCCACTTCGATGCCTTTTGCAGAGATGATATAACCAAGCAATTTTCCAGATGTTACACCAAATGCACATTTCTTAGGGTTGAGTCTTATACTAAAATTTTCCATGCGATCTAGTGTAGGACCTAGATCCACAAGATGTTTCTCTCGGTGCATGCTCTTAGCTAGAGTGTCATCAACACAATCTTCCATTGTTTTATGCATCATGTCATGAAATATAGTAGTGACAGCTCTCTGATATGTAGCACCAAAATTTTTGAGTCCAAAGGGCATGACATTCCAACAAAAAGTGCCCCATGCACATGTGAAAGCAATTTTCTCTTGGTCCCCTGGAGCGATCTTTATCTGGTTATAGCCAGAGAAACCATCCATTAGTGAGTACATTTCATACCTTGCTGTCATATCTACAATCATATCAATATTGGGCAATGGAAAGTCATCCTTAGGACATGCCAGATTCAAGTCTCTGAAGTCTGTGCAGACTCGGATAGATTTATCATGTTTTGATACTGGAACAATGTTAGAGATCCATTCTGCATAGTCAATTACTTTGATAAATACTGCCTTAAGAAGTTTCTCCAATTCAGCTTTGACAAGTAGAGCCACATGTGGATGCATTTTTCAAAGCTTTTTCTTGATGGGCTTGATGCCTGGTGCAATGGACAAATGGTGCATGATTAGATTAGGGTCTAATCTTGGCATGTTTGAATATTTCCATGCAAATTTTATCATTTTACTCTGGAAGAATGTAGCAAATTCCTCTCTTTCTGCCTCAGATAGTGATTGTGCCAAGTGAATGATCTGAGGTTCAGCTTCTGTACCCAAGTTGATTGGTTGAGTTGGTTCAATAAGCACAGATGATCATTCCTAGAAATGACTTGGAAGTGCACCAAGTATCTCATCCTCAGGTGCCTCAGAGAGGTTTTCACCCTTGGATACATCCTTTATTTTGACTTTTTTTAGGCTCTAATACTGCCACAATGTGGTTTTCACCATTAGAGCACCTATTTTTTCTTATTTTGATTTTGTGACTAAGATACTTGATGTCAGCCTCAATCATCTTGACACTTTCTTTGATAGTGGAGGACATTACAGGTTCGACAGCGTGAAGGTAACAGAAAAGAGAATAATCATTTTGGAATGTAAGGACTTCATTAGATGGGGAGGTAGAGTTCCATTCTATAAGCTCGGGATGGCAAAGTGAAAGAGAGTGATGAGTTCAAGTGCATTCACAGTATAATAATCAAAAGCATGGACAAGAAAGTCGAGACCTAAAGCGATCTCATCCAGGGATGTAGTCAAATTCCTTTGATTCCCAGTGACCATAGTAGATGACACGTTAACATCTATGGAGTCAAACTCATTTGACCTTACACTAGACCCTTCACCTACTTCGAGAAGGTTTTCATATGTGTGAACTGTATCTGTATCTCTGACAGAGGTGGCATATGACAAGCTGTCGAACTCATATTCATGAGAGTCTGTTTCATCATTAGGTGTCATGTCAAGAATGTGAGTGAAATCAACCATTTGTCCCGAGTTGGGATGAGTTCTACCTAGAACCTCTGCTATGGTCAGATGAGAACCTTTTGACCTAGGTACCTTATTAATGTTTGTAGCATCAGTTACTTCTTTTGTAGTGAGAAGTGACTGGGATTCTTGTTCAAACTATTCTTGAAAGTGTGGTGGTATGTATAAATCACCTTGATGACCTGGATTTATAGTTTGTATTTTTTTCCACTCCTCATAGGTTAATGGAGCAAGTGAAGTGGTGTCATCAGAATCGATGTCAGTTTCTATTTTACTAACATGTGGTATAAATTCATCTAGCTCAGCAAAGAATGCCGCTAGGTCTAAAGGAATAGGACAAGGAAAACTATCTTCCTTAGAACTGTCTTCAAATTCTTCTGTTTTAGATGTTTCTTCAGGTATTGGTTGTTTATCTTCTCAAGGTACAAACTTGTTTATCCCCAGTTGAAAAGTAAGTTTCTTGAAGCCTATACCTATAGAGTCACGTGTTCTATGACCAATAGCTTCAAGTGGTGCAATCAATCCCTTATGATTCACACCTATGGGACCATTTCCTTTGTAGCCAAAATGTTGCATAATAGATAGACCTTTGCCATACTACTCAGGTTTTATGTCATAAGGTGGAGTAGTTTGTTTGGAAGTGTCTTCTCCTTTATAGATCCAAGCTTTGATAGCTCTATTTTCAGCTTCTTCTTCTAATGGTACCGTGGCTTGTACAAAGGTACCACCATACTTTGTTGGAGGAGGAACCGTAGAAGGTTTAGTGCTCTCAAAAGGTCTCCCAAAAGAATGTGGAGACAAAGGCAGAGATGTAATAGATAACACAGGTTCAATCTGATATCCTCCCATGTCAGTTCTTTAAGTGTCAAACTCTTTTCCATTTCTTTTAATTTAGTCTCAAGGAGCTTAATAGATTCGTTGTTGGTAGGCACAAAGATATCAACAGATTTTGTGAGGGCATTGCAATCATAGTGTGTATTAGCGGGTATAGTCACTTCAGATCCTTGGAATGGGAACTTAATGCATTTATGGTACATTAAAGGGACAACCTACATTTCATGGATCCATGTCCTGCCTAATAGAATATTGTATGCTAAAGGAATGTCAAGCACTTGACAAATAACATCTCTTTCAACAGGACCAACTCTGATTGGCAACACAACTAGCCCCTTAGATTTTTGTTCTTCTTCATCATATGCTTTAATAATAATATTTTTGTGAGCATCTATGCAGTCTTCACCGGAGCCTAACTTAGTAAGGAAGCTAGCAGAGCAAATATTGAGGCCAGCACCATTATCTATGAGAACACGGTGAACACGCTTTGGACCAATCATGACTTCAATGTGCAGAGGGTTATTATGCGGGTGAATCAAAGAATGGTCGTCTTCCTCAGATAAAGACAAGTAATGGGAGGAGGTCAAGTGACCTACCATGGATTGAAACCAGTCGAGATCAAGATCTTTTGGGACATTTTCCTTGGTGAGGGATTTGTCCAGGATTTCCCTGTGAGCAGGGGAGATTTTTAGTAGCTCAAAAATAGTGATCTGGGCATTAGTACATTGCAATTCATCAAAAATGCTATAATTGGAAGCATTAGATGAGGAACCCAATTTTGGATTCTTATTGGCAGAGCCAATATTAGCTTTGTCTAAAGGTTGAGTTGATGTAGACATAGAAGGCTCAGGGCCTTTGAGGATGATCTTAGCGCGAGATCGAGTAACAACATTAGCAATAACCTAAGGTTGTTCTTGTTCGAAAGACTGAGGCATAGAATCTCACAAGATGAAAGGTGTTTTGGGCTTGGGAGTATCTTCCCTTCCCTTGAGAATGATGACATTACAATATTCAATATCAACAGGTTCAACCATATTAATGACATTGTCGTTATTGGTGTATGTATAGTTGACCTTGGCATCAGTATTTTTGCCTTTAGATGATTCACCTTTTCCATGAGGAGGAAATGGGTCATTGAAAGCTTGGTGATCAGAGTTCTTGTTGTGACCTCCCACAAAAATAACCTCACTATCGATGAGAACCTAGATTTTATGCCACAATTTAAGACAAGTAACCATTTTATGACCTTTTTTTTGGTGAAAATCACAATAAGTGGATTCATTCCACCAAGAGGGTCTTGGTTGCAGATCATAAGGTCATGAATTATCTAGTGGAGTGAGTAAATGGTTGTCCAAGAGAGTTTTGTAAACCTCATCAAGAGGTTCTCCTAAAGGAGTGAACTCATGCTTGGGTCTAGGAGCCCAAGGTTTAGATCCAGAAAATTGTGAAGTACTCAGTTTGGAATCTACCACAGACTGTTCAGTGGATTTGGCTGCTTGCATTGTGGTAGTGAGATTAAAGGCAGCCTTGGAAGGCTTGGGAGTCACATTGTCTATAACTCCATCATTCACAACATTTTGGTTCTTGTTGGGAAATTTGGGTTTATCTTTGCTTGAGGAGGAAGACCCTTGTTTATTTTCCTTGTGTAAG
>MU228196.1:1539765-1589257 GCA_018584345.1 Thuja plicata | reverse complement strand
ATTGAAATTAATCTATTGCAAAATGAGATTATTCTATATGAGATTATGAACTAAGAATGTAGCAACAATTCAGTATCTTAACAATGCATATGACTAGAAATTCAGGAAGGGTTTTGAATGAGAAATGAGAGTTCTTTTATAGACTCAGAGTTGATCAGAATAGAAAGTTTCCTTCTTGAAATAAAACATATAGAAAAGCCAGTTTAAAATAGAAAGCTTTCTTTAAAAGAAAACAATGAATTATTTTTTTCTTTGCTTTAACTATTTTCTTTCTTTGATTTTAACTGTTTTATTTATGATTTAACTGTTTTCTTTCTCTTTAAAGCACAGTTATTTCAAAGTTTCCATTTCTGAACTGAAGATAAGATTTTGAGAGAATATTTAATTAGTTAAATAAATATGACCTCATAAATGTGTTTTTCTCAATTATCTGAATAATTAAATTCAATTATTGAAATGAGGATATTTATTTAATAATTAAATATTATTTAATCCCTTTTTATGTGTTTTAGCTAAAAGGGGTGAATTTAATTTAATTAAAGTGCTAGGACTTTATAATTATATTAATTCAATCATAGGGTTTGTTTAGCTAATAGATATTTAGGAATTAAATATAATGTATGATTAATGTAGATTTAGGGTTTTCTGCATTTGACACTCAGGTCGAGTAGAGTCAGTCAAAACTCAGAATTACCTAGTACATTAGGAATTTGATGATCCAAAAGAATGACAAATGCAACAAAATTAGTTAGGGTTGCAAGATGACAATTTTGGGGTGTTACACCTTGATGCCCTAGTTTATATGATTCAGAGAAAAATGGAGACAAATTGACATCAAATCAACAAATGTTGAAAGTTCATTCATAAAAGCTTCTTGTTACAATCATGTTCTTTCCTGAAATAGAATGGAAATATGAACACTCTGTATGCATTAGAAAAGAGAAAATATTACAGAAGAAGCCATTGCTTGGAACCTGCTCTGAAACTTTTGGCAAGGCACTGAACAGACTCAGAAATATCCCAAAATAGAGAAACAACAGGAACCCTAAAAAAAGAGAGAAGAGGGAAATAAATAGAAGAAGAAACCCTAAAACTCATGCTTAATTCACACCTGTCCCTTTTGAAAATTTGATCTTTTACTTATCCTTCCTTCTCCAAGAAAAATCTAATCTCCATCGGTGACTGTCTCATCAAAAATCTGATTTCACTTTGGAAAATATCCTTTTAAATCTTATTCAAAAATCTGATTCTCTTGTCTTCTCAAAACTCTGATTCATTTGCCTCTTTCTGACTTCAATCTCTGAGAAATATCTGATTTTACCCAGCATCTATCTTTTCTTGCAATCAACCTTTCAACAAATCTGATCATATTTTACAAGCATATGATTTTATTCTCTGAAAAATCCCTCCATGAATGCTCTTTCAAATTTGATTTGAATTGTCTAATAAAAAAAACCTTCGGGAATGCATATTTCAAGTTTTGCAAATAAAATATATTTTGCATCAGACTATGTAAAAAATGCCCTAATCTTGCCCAATATTTTAATCTTTGCAATTTTTCTTATTCACTGTTTTAAATCTGATTTTATTTCCTCACATTTGCACAAACTATAATATTTTAAATCATTTGAACTTTTAAAATCTGTGCATTTTCTCCCATTGAAATTCTATTTTATGCCTTTAACTTGAACTTGGCATGCTCTAACTAGTTGCTCCTAACTAGCTTTTAAGTCCTTGTTAACCCTGGTTATCCTACACAGTGTAGTCTCTAAGTCTCTATAAGATCTCCTTGACCATGGTTTCCTTCTGAGACTTGGAGACAACCTTTAGTCTCTAAGTCTCTATAAGCCTTAACTTGACCACACTTTGACTGCACTTTAACCATAGTTAACTCCATAGTGTAGTCTCCAAGTCTCCATAAGAATTCCTTAACCCTAAGTTTACATGGAGACTTAACGCGGGCCCTTGGATCTGATCTTGATCTGACGGTAGTTTCTTTGTCTCAGAAGGAAAGACACTTATAATTTTTCTCTTAGAGACTTCATGACCCGATTAGTTGACCTCTAGTCGCTCAATCTTGGATGTCATCTCTTAACTGCAACTTTCTTTTGTGACTGTGCGACTGCACAGTCACATGAGCTCAGATTCCCTGACAATTAGTTGGAATGACTTTGCGACTGCGCACGCGGTCTGTCTAGTGGTTAGTCACTATGTCTTACGGTTATCTCCTTTGGCGGTTAACTCTTCATGACTGCACAACTATCCTCCATGTGTACCTTCATCTTAGTCACCAATTGCATCACCTGTCTGCAAAATGTACTCTACGTCATATGGGCACACTTCCCAATGCACCATTTTGCCTCCTGCACACGCATGTGAAGAGAGCCTCCTGATCTGCTTTACATTTCTATATGTTTGCTTTCTTTCTTATAAATATCTCATATTTCCTCTGCAGGGTCAATGTGGGACTAATCCCTTTTCAGTTTTAAAGCATTTACCTTTTTGCACCCAAAATATGGGGCCCACCAGCACACTAAGTCCTCCAGCCAAGGGGCCCACCAAGAAGCCTCTTGGATTTTTACTTATTATAATATCTATGTGCTGGAGTATATAAACACAAAGAAAAACTACATCCTAGGGCATGTGGGATATTGCACTTTGAGATTTTTCAAGTTTTTTAGCTCCTTGTTATACCTGCGTAGTCCTTGTTGTTTGCACTTGTTTGCATTGACTATCTTTTTCCATGTCTTGCGCAAGCTATCCACCATCTTTTCTATTTTAAAAGTTTCAAATGCCCTCCAATCTTCTATGTAACATCTGTCAATCTATAAGTTTTGTTTTAGTGAAACAAAAATCAAATTTAATCCGCAACCTGTTCATTGTTCTACTTTGTCTTATCTACAAATGCACTTGTTTTGTATTGTTTTAAACTTCCTCTAATATTTGCATGGCCTCTTCTTTAGCATGGGATTTTGGTCTTTACATTTCAAGCGCAACCTCCCATTAGAGTAAAACAAAAACCAAATCAATGCACAACCAATAATGTTTTTAAAATCCAGCGCATCATGAATGTTTTAAAACTTCTGGCAATCTCCCACTTACTCCACGTAGCCCATCATTCTCTTCCATGTATTTATTTTTGATTAAATTCATGCTCTATGCAACATGTAGTCTCTTCAAATCTCCTTTGGACTCTGCACAAGGTATGTTCTCCTTCATTGTTGCCCTTCCTATGCAAGGTGTCTTCTTTCTCCTTTTGCAATGTACTAATCCAAACAGCTCTCCACACTTTGGTTTGCACAGCCTTCTGGATTGTGCAGCCTATGTTCCCTATGAGGATTTAACTTCATATTTGCTTACAAATCATTACCTTCATTCTCCAGAGCAATCATCACTTCTTCTATGGATTGGAAAGGGGGATCCTTCCTACCATTATCTACACAAACTTTCAATGTGAATGCGCTGACCTTTCTCTATATCCCATGCATCCCTCTTCTCAATCAGTGTGTGGGATCTACTCCATATGCCCTGCCAATTTCATTTTGTTTTGTTTAAATTTTTTTAAACATTTCCAATATCCCTTTACTCTTACGTAGACCCCTCTCCTGGACTCTAGTGCATTGAATCCTCTTTAAAATATCTCCAAAACACATGCCAATTTGCATGTTATATGTTTTAAAATGTTTGAAATCTCGTCCTACTACATGGACTTCTTGCTGAGATTAGATTTGCTTCTTCTATTTGGCATTTTAAATGGTTTAACATCCTTCCTTACTGCAGGGGTTTCAACTCATATACATTTTCTGATTGCATTTGTATATTTTTAGTGTTTTAAAACATTGCTCTCTTTCAATGTTGCGCAATCCTCCAACAAATAGCATTTGCAATGACAACATTTAAAATATTTTAAAACTTTACCTCTACACATGGTTATCTTCCTTCTCAAACTCTAGCACAAATTATCCTTGGATTTTCCTCATTCCATTGAAATATCTCTCTCACAAAAGTTGCTTCCAATAACATAAAAAGAAAAATGAGTGATGTGTAACAATAAAGACAACATCAATTGGTAGTTTCCGTAGAGCATGAAACTACACAAACAATGACGCCAATTCCCATAATTGTATAGATAAAACACAAGGCTGGAAGATCAAGTCTAAGTATAGCAATAGATGTAAATGAATTGGGTATGTAATTGTGAAAAGAATCTCACTAGTGGAGCATCCATATTGAATAAAAGATCATGACCGCTCCAAATTACTTACTTGCCCAACATTCCTGCCAATAGCATTTGTTTCAAGTCTTGTTTTCATCTCATGCTCCTTCAGGTTCTTATGTGCCTCAGACTTGCATTTTATCTTCTAAGTACTAACCATTGTGAAAATTTATCACAAAGCATCAAACCAGCAACCATTTAAAAATAACTTATTACAACTATGCAAACTGGTCTCATTAATGGCAAGTAGCTTCCGAAACAAGCTTTGAAAACTAATTGAATGACCCCTTGAAAGTATGAGGACTGGAAAACACATTCATCTCCAGCATCTAAGCATGATCATCAACTAGATTCTCTTGAAAGCACTAGGGCCAAAAGATGATAATACTCAAAGTGAGTAAGTTTATTCAATTTGTAACTTGAAGTATTCAAATTCACGCAAACCTTGCCAAAAATGCAAATTGTAAAGATACTGGATTAAATCTTGGGGTTCCATCACTTGAAAGATTGATTAATTCATCAACAGTGAATATGCATGCAAAAGGGCTTCACCGGATTCAACTTCAGGTGCAAGGTGCAAGTGATCAAACTTTGGCAATTCCAGCAAATAGTGCAGGTGCAAATGCAAAACAACATAAACTTCATTTGGACTGACATTTGAAAAAATATCAAAACATGCTCTGAGGCTTACCACCATTCACAATAGTATGTTTACATGCAAAGAGAATGGTCCCACAATCGGTTCTTGAAAAATAAAATAGATACAAAGTTATCACTCTATGAAAGTGATCATTCTGTAAACTTCATTCTGTTCAGCATTGTCAATCTACACAAACTATCTTTGATTTTGAATTTGCAAACCCATCAAGAATGACCCTCAGAGTCTAAACCTCTGAACCTAGATTCAATTTCATATGTGGATTATGAAAATTTAACTAAATTTTTCATATTATGAACTGATCAACTGGTACAAATCTTTAATGTTAGCACCCTACAACTTTTTGAATTTAAACTCAGTAAATATGCAAAAATCTGATTTGGAATCAAGCTGACAAAGTGGCTAAATACATTGGTCAAAGTTTGAAAATATTTGAGGAAGTACAATTACAAGTTTGACATATGGGGGAACATTCAATTCTTTATGGAATTCAATCGGGTACAACTTGCAGAAGCTCAAAGTACACTATTTAGTATTTTGGGCAAAACAAAGAAACTAGACAATTCTGCAGGACCAACTTTGGGGAATCCAAAAACCTATCAAATGGATTTGAAACAGCTTGGGTTTTGAAATATAGGATTTATGATATACATTTTAAAAATTCCCAATGTGGTGGCCTATGAAACACAAAAGGATGCAAGTTATTCAAATGCAAACAGTGCCTGCTACAATAAAATGACACCTAAACAACAAATGCAGAATGGACAAGCGCTGTAAACAAGATATCACAACTAACTCAAAACTTGAAACTGACGACTGGGATGTCTTCAAATGTCAAAAAAAGAGTAATGAAAACTTGAAATGCATGGTAATAATCAAAATTCCATCCAGGAAAATAGGCTCAAAAAGCACTTATAAGGGGTCAAAATGCAAAAATTTAACATGGTACTCAAAAACCCTTGTTGTATTTTTGAGTACCAATAGATCCAGCGATCCTTTTCGACATTCTTGCAATAAAACATGAAAAGATTAGTATTTTATTAAAAAAAACTACTAAAGGAAGGCACACAATAGAAACTAAAACCCTAAAGATTGGTAGTAGTGGCTCAAAATTATCCAGAATCATGTTTATAGCATTTTGGGCCACTCAGATTTGCAAACACCGAAGATAGGATCAGACTATGAAAGGCCTAAACTATGAAATGGAGGCTTAATTTGAGTTTGGTGATGTTTTTTGGCACGTTAGGCTGTGAAGGTGCAGGATATTCTTGGAGTGCGAAATTGTGAAAGGATAGAAAATGGATGAGGTGAAAAAGGTGGAGGTTCAGACTTGCGGAGGTGTAGGATATTTTGGAAGGCGAAGACATGAAACTCTAAAATTGTGAAGATTGATCATGCCTTTGGTGTTTTGGCCTTCGGCGATGGGGTAGTTTGCAAAATGCTAAAACTACAAAACACTAAAGAACCGAGGGCCATTCTAAACTTAGCTAATTCTCTCATCTTCTGTTCTGGTTCTGTGAGATGAATTTTGGCCTTCAGAGGCTGAAAGTACTACGATTGACATGACAAAAAAAAATGTAGAGAATAGACTCGACAACCTAGGGCTAAATACCTAAGCAACCTAACATGAAAGGAGACTCAAAAAAAAGCAAATAAGACAAGAAAACAAGACAAAGAATGAAACAACAAGGAAAAAACCCTAACCCTAACAACGAATTTGAGAGACCAACCTTCTAAAAGGGAGAGGAGGATGAAGACAAGGTGTAGCATGGGAAGGAGCAACATAGTCCAGGGTGAGGAGCACAATGAACAAGCATGCACTGAAGACAACATCACAGGAGCTCTAAGAGGTGGAGAAAAAAAATGAGAAGTGAAGAAAAAATTAGCGGCATCACTTTTATAGCCAACCACTTAATGAGGTGACATTAGGCACACTTTGGTGTTTCAAAGGCTGAAACACTGAAGTCGTGACCCTCATATCTTTCAGTGTTTTGGCAGCCAAAACACTAAAATATTTTTATGGGATTGGCCTTCTGAATTTTTGAGCCTTCATACTTTTAGAGGTCACGAGACCCCACAAGTCTGAAGGTCCAAAAGTGTGAAAGGCCAAAAGGACTTAGCTTTTCTTCAAAAGGACCCCCAAAGAACATCCAAAAGGATAGGGGGTCAAAACAAAAGGAGAAGCAGGGGGGTCCCCATGGCCAAAGAGCCAAAAAATGGGGTCTGTGTTGTGGAGCCATAATAGTGTTGGATATTTTCCTTTGAGCTAGTAGTTGACTGTATGTTTGTCATTGATGACAACAAATAATATGTAGCAGTGTCCTATATGTAATTCTTAGTTTGGATATGTTGGAGCCTTGCATGTTTATTTTTATGTTGTAGACATATTCATTATTCTTTGTTCATAGATGCAGATTTAGTTGTACAGTTAAAGTTGAGTTATGATGATTTATTTGACATTTACAGTTTTAGGAGATTGTTTATTAAGAGTCGACAGTATTTTTATTATTTCTTCAATTGCGCCTATCATTTGGATATGTGTGTTTGGATTCGTGTTCACTTATGAGTTCAAGAGTTTTTGTTAAGAGTGCTTAACATGTTTCATCCAGAGAGTGAAGTTTGAGTTAATTTGGTGGAGCCGACTGTGTGATGCGACGCATCTACTCATCTTGAGTTGCGTGGTTCTATTTGTGTTGTGTGCTTAGTTTGGCTGACGAAGAATTTATTGAATATTTTCCTACAAGATGACTTGATCATATCTTTAGAGGAGGATACTTATAGAAGATCATTTGTGATCGACAAGTGTGAAAATGTGGATAAAGTAGTAGAGTAGAATGTCTGATGTATTGGGCCAGTAAAGCTATATTATTCATCAATTGAAGATCTATGTGAAGAATCAGAGAGTGTATATAGTTCACTAGAACTGATCAAGATAGCAGGTCTAATTCATAGTTCAATATCAGATATAGTGTATATCTTTTGTACAAAAGGTTGCAGCCTTCATCATTTGAGCAGTGTGCTCATGCACAATGTGTCCTGACCTCTAACAGGGTTATTTGTAAAAGACTCCTAATAGGGTCCGACCTTTGACCAGGTCAATGTACTTAATGCATTGTAAAGATCAACTCCTAACAGGGTTGTAGGATCTTCTAACAGGGTTGATTATACACTAGTGTAGTTCTTTGTGGGTGCTAATTCCCACCGGGGTTTTTACCTATTTTGGGTTTCCCCACAACCAAAATTGTGGTGTTATAATCTTTTTTATCTTATTGGTTTTATGCTTAATGTTATTCTATACTTAATTGGATAAAGAATTGAATCTTGTAGATAACTGATTCACCCCCCCCCCNACTGATTCCCCCCCCCCCCCCCCTCTCAGTTATCTCTTGGGACTATTCCTAACAATTGTTATCAGAGCCAAGTGCCTTGGAGAGAAATTTTAACAGCTTAAGGTTGATCAGATGGTGTACTTTAGAAAAGAGAGTCTTATGTTTGATGGAGAGAATTATCTTAACTAGAAGAAAAAAATGATAACACATTTGCAGTGCATTGGTTTTGACATTTATGAAGCAGCTACTCAAAATGTTGATGTTCCTTCTTTAAAAGACCTTGCAGAAGAAGATTCTACTGTTAAACAAAAGGAAGTATTCACCCAAAATGCAATTTCCAAAGAAGCCCTAATAATTGCCTTATCTGATAGTGAGTTTTCTGAGATTAAGAAAGTAGATAGAGCCTATACAATATGGAAGTATCTAGAAGACATATTTGAAGGAGATATCCAAGCAAAGAATGCATGCAGAAAGACATGGAAGAAAATATATAACAATTTAGAGATGCTACCTGAAGAAAACATCTGAGCATACAATCAGAGGATTAATGAAGTAGTTGCAGGAATCAAAAATAATGGTGAAGAAATTTCAAAGGAAGACATAATGGATAAATTTATGACTACATTGATAGCATATTACGAGAGCAAGATAAACATCTTATATGAGACTATGCAGTTTTCAAAAGACTTTAAGAGAGAGACCTTGATTAGAAATTTTTTGGCATTTGAGATATCAAAATTGAAGACAAAACCTAAAAGTGAAACAACCTTCAAAGCCTCATTCCATGGTAAGAAATATTTGAACACTTATGGTAATTTTGATAATGAAGATGAGGATAAAGAACTAGAAGAATTCATTGCTATGATTGCTAAGAAAGAAAGAAAAGGAAAAGGAAAATATGAAGGACAGTTACCATTCAAATGCTTTTCATGAAACAAGGGTGGTCATTTTGCATCTAAGTGCCCAACAAGAGTCAAGAAGTACAAAAATAGTTTCAAGCCTAAATATACAAAGGAATGCTACTATGCTGAAGATGGAGTGATAGATGATTATTGATGAGAAGTTTATGACTCAAGAGAGATACTATGATTATGCACCTATGATTGAAGATCAACCAATACCTATCAGTAAAGAAACTATTATTGAAGAAATGTTTGACTGCATTGATGCATCATGCAATGACCCTGGACCAAGTGAAGAGGAATCACAGATAAAAGATGAAAATGTCACACCTAAAGTTCCAAAATTTGCATCTAAATATCATTCAAAAGAAGATATCATTGGAGATCAGAGCAGTTATGCTACGACTAGATCTAGATAAAAAGGTTTAATAGTTGATGAAGAGGTATGTTTACTTTCACAAATTGAACCTTTAAGTGTTGAAAATGCATGTAATGATTTAGATTGGCAAAAAGCAATGAAATAAGAGTTAGATTAGATAATTAAGAATGACACATGGGAATTGGTCCCTAGACCTTGTGAAAAAAATGTGATTGGAACCAAGTGGATATTCAGAAACAAGATCAATGAAGATGGTACAGTGGTAAGAAACAAAGAAATTCTGGTATGTAAAGGATATGCGCAGAGAGAAGGTATTGATTACCCTAATACATTTTCCCCTGTGCGCAGACTTGAAGCTATAAAATTGTTTTTAGCTTATGCAACATTCAAGAACTTTAAAGTATATCAGATGGATGTCAAGACAACATTCCTGAATGGTGACTTGAAGGAATAAGTCTACATAGAACAGCCTGAAGGATTTAGTTTATCTGACAAACTTGACATGGTATGCAAACTGAAGAAAGCCCTCTATGGACTTAAGCAAGCCCCTAGAGCATGGTATGAAAGACTAGATGGTTACTTGACGAAGATAGGATTCAAGAAAGGAGCAGTAGATTGTAACTTATTCATAAGAGAGACACCTAAAGGATTATTACTTGTTGCTATTTTTGTTGATGACATTATTTTTGGTGGTAATGACAAGCTTAGTGCATACTTTGCTAAAGAGATGCAGAGCGAGTTTGAAATGAGCATGATTGGACCTATCAAATACCTTTTGGGATTAAATGTACAATAGACAGACAAAGGTATATTCATTAATCAGTCTAAATATGTGAAAGAAATATTGAAGAAATTCAAGATGGAAGATTGCAAGCCAGTAAGCACCCCCATGATAACAGGAAGCAAGCTTTCTAAAGATGATGATTCTACAATAGTTGACAAGACACTATACAAGTATATGATAAGAAAAATCATATATCTTACTCAATCTAGACTAGATATTTCTAATGCAGTTGGCATTGTTGGAAGATTTGTAGCTGAACCTAAACAATATCACTTAATGGCAATAAAAATAATATTTAGATACTTAAAAGGACTATAAACTATGGTTTATGGTATCCTAACCCAGATAATGTAGAACTTCATGTGTATATAGATGCAGATTGGGCAGGTTGTGTTGATGACAAAAAGAGTACCTCAGGAGGAGCAGTATTTCTTGGAAATAAAATAGTTACTTGGACAAGTAAGAAGCAGAATTGTATTTCTCAGTCAACAACAGAAGCAGAGTATGTAGAAGCAACATTAAATTTTTCTATAATTGTTTGGATCATGTAGATGATAAAAGACTTTGGAATTCAGATTGATTATCCTATTGTTATTCATTGTGAAAACACTAGCACTATCAATATGTCAAAGAACCCTCTGATGCATGCAAAGACAAAACACATTGAAATAAAATATCATTTTCTAAGAGAGAAAGTTATAGATAAAGAAGTAAAATTGGATTATGTGAGTACTAAAGAACAGTTAGCAAACATATTCACAAAGCCTTTACCAAAAGATAATTTTGAGTATCTCAGGGAGAAGTTGGGAGCAATTCCCTTTCCTGATTCTGATTAGAATTTGCAGCAAGTGCATTAGTCCTTGTTGACTGATGAATGGTTGACTACTCTACCTCACGAGTAGTACCTGTGCTTATTTGTTTTTGGCACCCTTTGCCATTGATGTCTAAGGGGGAGTATACAGTCATGAAAAATCAGATGCAGCAATTAAGAGGAGTTTTTGTTGAGGATATTGAGAAGATTGTAAAAAGAAAGAATACTTTTGGATTTATGGTGTTTTTCATATCATATGTTGCCATCAATGTCAAAGGGGGAGATTGTTGGAGATTTTCCTTTGAGCCAGTAGTTGACTGTATGTTTGTCATTGATGACAACATATAGTATGCAACAGTGTTCTGTATGTAATTCTCAGTATGGATATGTTGGAGCCTTGCGCATTTATTTTTATGTTGTAGACATATTAATTATGCTATGTTCATAGACGTAGATTTAGCTAGATAGTTAAAGTTGAGTTATGATGATCTATTTGCCAGTTACAGTTTCAAGAGATTGTTTATTAAGAGCCAACAATATTTTTATTGTTTCTTCAGTTGCACCTATCATTTGGATATGCATGTTTGGATTCATGTTCACTTATGAGTTTAGAATGTTTGGTTAAGAGTGTTTATCGTGTTTCATCCAGAGAGTGAAGTTTGAGTTAATTTGGTGGAGCCGACTGTGTGATGCGACGCATCTACTCATATTGAGTTACGTGGTTCTATTTGTGTTGCGTGCTTAGTTTGGCTGGTGAAGAAGTTGTTGAAGAGTTTCCTACAAGCCGACTTGATCATATATTTGGAGGAGGATACTTATAGAAAATCATTTGTGATCAAAAAGTGTGAGAATGTAGATAAAGTAGCACAGTAGAATGTCTGATGTATTGGGCCAGTAAAGCTATATTATTCATCAGTTGAATATCTATGTGAAGAAGAAAAGAGTGTATACAATTCAATAGAACTAATCAAGACAACAGTCTAATTCACAGTTCAATATCAAATATAGTGTATATCTATTGTGCAAAAGGTTGAAACCTTCATCATTTGAGCAGTGTGCTCACAGACAGTGTGTCCTCACCTCTAAAAGGGTTGTTTTTAAAAGACTCCTAATAGGGTCTGACCTTTGACCAGGTCATCGTACTTAAAGCATTATAAAGATCAACTCCTAACAGGGTTGTAGGATCTTCTAACAAGGATCATTATACACTAGTGTAGTTCTTTGTGGGTGCTAATTCCCACCGCGGTTTTTACGTATTTTGGGTTTCCTCGTAACCAAAATTATGGTGTTATAATTTGTGTTATCTTATTATGTTTATGCTTAATTTTATTATATACTTAATTAGATAAATAATTGAATCTTGTAGATAACTAATTCACCCCCCTCTCAGTTACCTCATGGGACTATTCTGAAATGCCAAAGTCATGACCCTCATATCTTTCAGTTTTTTGGCATCTGAAACACCAAAAGGTTGTCATGGGCTTGGCCTTCTACACTTTTGAGCCTTCATACTTTCAGAGGTCACGAGACCCCGCAAGTATGAAGGTCCAAAAGTGTGAAAGGATGAAAGGACTTATCTTTTCTTCAAAAGGACCCCCAAAAAACATCCAAAAGGATAGGGGGTCATAAAAAAAGGAGAAGAAGGGGGGTCCCCATGGCCAAAGAGCCAAAAAATGGGGTCTATGTTGTGGAGCCATAACAAAATCATTTTCTGCAATCAAACGGTGAAAGCTGGGCATATTTTGGAGCGATAAATATTCACTACAATTATGCAAATAAGGTTGAGTCAGAGTTTCCAAATTGGCACAGATAAATGCACAAGAAAAAGTTGAATATATTTCATAACACTCATTTGTGAGCTCAGAGTTCATTTCTTGTCATTTACTCTCAAATCCTCCCCAATTTTTTTTATGTGATTTCATTCTCCTTTAAATCTATTTAGAGATATAATTATTCATTTTAAAATATAATTACCAGTATTTGCAGTAACATATTAAATGTAGTATAGTTGAATAAATAGAATTAGGTACTTTCTGCAAAAAGGCCAATTATGTTTGTTAACTAAGGAATGAAACTAAAATATGTTGGAAAATTCTTGGAATTTTATCCAATAAAAGTATTGATGAGATTCAATGTTTAGATTATACCCAATGCAAATATATTGTTGTATGTAAATCCAAAAACGAAGTTGTTTTAATATGAAAATTCATGAAGATATTCATATTCTTTGTTATGCAAGAAAATACCACTTTGACATGTTTTATTAACCTATCTTAGATGAACATAAGATATCACATATAGAAAAAATAAAAAATTAGCAACAAAATAAAAACATCTCACAACACATGATTTATGTGGAGAAACTCTTTCATGGAAAAAATTCACACCCAAAGAGATCTGAGACTTGTATTAATCCTTGAAATGAGTTACATCAGTAGAACCTCTCTCTTTGATTCATTGAACTACTTCATTGCTTCAACAATCTGTGAACAAAATATTTTTTTTCCTTCTACTTAAGCACTCAATATATAGCCATGAGAGAAACCACAAACCACAAATGGTTTTAGACCATTTAGGGATAAATCACAAAAACAAGAAAATTCTTCTTCCATTTTGTGATTTTATTTTCCTTTTAAATAATTTTCCTCATCTTATCCAAGCTTTCATTTAACTTCCCATTTTTTCACACTCTTTCTGTTTTGACAATTAAAAAACATATTACAAGTTGTCATAGTTCAATTTAGTAGCTTTTATGACAACTAAAAGATAATTACAAATTGCCAATAATAATTAGATACATTTATGGTAAAAGCAAGGTTGAGATATTTTCTCAACATTCTCCCACTTGCCGAACACCTTGCAAAAAGCATAAAGGTCCAAGTTAACAATTTATCAAAATAAAAAAGAAGCAACAAGGCTACTATCAAAGTTCCAATTATAGAAACATGAAACATATCATGACATCATGATTTTTCATCTCTTTTTAAAAGGAAGATCATATGCTCCAAATAACATATCATGATATCAAGAGATCCTACATCATGTCGACACTCTAATCCAGAATCAGGACATAATACAAACAATACTCCAAACCAAAAAGCAACATCACCCAACATTTGAAGATAATCATCGATCATCAAATGATGAATCCACATCATCACTAAATATCCCATTGAGATGTATAATAAAGATCTTCAAGGATTGTGATATCTATATCCATCTCCTAACTGAAGATCAACACAATCAAAGAGCTCAAAACCAAGAGATTCCAAAGGGAAGAGTCAAACCATCATTCATGAACCAAGAAGATATAATATTGCACATCCTTTGTCAAAAAACCAAGATAATAAACTCTTACTGCAATATAAAGATGAAATCCAAGAGTTTCACATGACACCAAAAACCATTGCAAAAGATCATCCATCTTCTAATAAAAAATTATCCATGATTCACTATAAACTGCATTGTCAACAACTTAGAACCAAAATCTTGAAACAAAGAAGATAAAACATATACTGTAACTACATAAATCTCCCACTAAAATCCATACCGACTTATACATGGCATCATGGTTAATATCATTACCAAAAATCCACTAAATGTGAACAAATCTTCTTATGCGCCATAATCTATTGCTTAGATTCAAATAACAATTATAATAGTCACTCCAAAAAACCCTTTTTTCACTACAATCAATATACCAATGTAATAAGATGACCAATAATAAGGCATCTCAAACTGAATCCACGTCTAAAATTTTACAAGATCAATACATATGATCTCAAAGGATAAATACATAGTCAATGCTCCAATCTTCAAATAAATAAAAGATTCAACCAAACATTATTATGAAGAAGATCGAAGATAATCAGGTATAACACATAGATTTCCAAGACTCAAATACCAAAACCAATGTTAGATCTGATTTTCCAAGAAAACCCACAAAGGAGTAATCGTAGATCAATAAGAACCCTTCAATAAACCATGAAAACTTGTAACTACCTTCATCCAAAACATTATGAATACAATATCACCATAGATCTATATACCAAAAATTCTAGTTACCATATAAAACCTAGAAAATCATCTCTGTAAATCTGAAATCTACTTCAACAGTTGGACAATCACATCAAATATGTCATTTGAACAATGTAATAAAAATGATCTACAAAACCATAAATTTTAGAAAAAATAAAAGTGCAAAACCTTATCAAGCTATCTAGAAGAATTCAAGTCATAAAATAACCAACTCTACAATTCACAAGCAACCAGTGGCTAGTCATCCAATGCTTTCATGTAACCAAAGGGAGAAAGCATGAACCCTTGATGTAAGCACTCCATACTACAGTCAAAATAGTAGGTAATTTCACATAGAATTCAAGGCTAAATAAACATAACCAACATTCACACCTTTTCACTACACATGACCACATGGAAAATGAACATAACCACCATGCAAGAGGAGAGTTACATATTGATAAATTGAATCTCTAGATCACTATTATGCAAGATACAAACACATGATAAACTCTGTAAATTAGAAGATCCTCCATGAGATTTAAGATCCCAACATATATCTTATTGATAATATCCATTTCATGTGCCATGGCTTCCAATATCATAAATCCACCAAACAATGTTAACACACAGAACATCCACTACAAGCCATAAGCAACCGACAATTTACAATGCCTTCTAATTGATTCCCACAAGATTTTTAGAATAATAAATCAAGAAGGAAGAATACCTAGAATAAAAACACCACGAATCCTTCACATTTAGGAACATGAAAGTATCATGCAAGTTTATGCAAGTACAAAAAACTCACATACATGCACATGCAAACCATAGAATCCTTGCAACTTTGATACCAAATGTAGCGAAATTGCTGAAAATTTATCCAATAAAGGTATTGATGATATTTAGTACTTAGATACCCAATGAAAATCTATAATTGTATGCATATATGATAACTAAGTTGTCTTAATATAGAAAAATATGAAGATATTCATCTTCTTTGTCATGCTAAAAAAAAACCACTTTAACATGCTTTATCGACCTAAGTTATATGAACATAAAATATTATATAAATGAACATTATTTCACCATAAGATTAAAATTTTATGGAAACAAATTATAATTGACTTACATACATATATATGGAGCAGCAAAAAATAGAAGCAAAATTTAGCAAGAAGCATGGACAAGGAAATGGTAAGCTAATATCATCAGTCCTTCCCTCTGACAAGGATCGTCGTGTGGAGATAGCAGAATAGGTGGACCCACAGTTGGTTTCTTTAGGAAAAGCCCCAAACCATAGGTGGGTAGATATACCATTTGATGAAAATGATTTTGTATATCCTGCTCATGTCGTCCATATGCTGCAGTGGGTTTTTAAACAAGGAAAATGGAGGGATCTTGCATTCAATAAACAACCCACTTCTCCTTATTTTCGTTGTTTTACATTGTAGCAGCCCCTGAGATTAAGTCATCATTTTTCGCTTCTTAAGGATCCAATCTATGAAGGTTAACTTGGTCTCCCTCCAAATCAAAATAAACAAGGGTCCCAAGTACGTGATGGCCTTAAGTTTGCTTCCTTTCACCCTCCCTTTTGAGGTCGGTGCCATTTGATTCATGATCCCCAACCCCCATTTGACATTTGCAAAGGGAACCCTCTTGAGATTTCTCTAGTCCAATCACTACGTCATTTTTTGGATAATGGTGGAGGATCTGAAATTCCTAGGGCTCCCTTCATTCCAAAAATACAATAGTATATTTCACGAGGTTCCCGACTTTCAAGTATTCATGATTTTACTCATAATAATTCATCTTTGGATCTTGGGTGGTTTATCTTCCTCGAGCACATGATTCATCCTACTATTATTTTTTTGTGACCCTATGCTCTAATTGGTAAAATCTTCTCCACTATTTCCTTTCCAAATTTTCTAAACTGGGCTAAGCTATTTTGGAAATGTATGACAGATGTTTTTCTTACTAAGAAGGATTCTTTGTTCTTTATT
Organism: Thuja plicata; assembly: GCA_018584345.1. NCBI lineage: Eukaryota > Viridiplantae > Streptophyta > Pinopsida > Cupressales > Cupressaceae > Thuja > Thuja plicata. Next base: position 1,572,158 of record MU228196.1, on the reverse strand, counting down.
GCTATTTTTGAATCAGGAAAGGATAGGTATCTAGTTCATACATTTAAGGTTTGGTTTTGTAAAGGATTCACCATCTCCACTATGTCTTAGGTCCATTATGTTAATCCTAGATCCACTCCTATCTCATTCATGCCAACCTGGGTTTCTTTTCCAGGTCTATCATTAGAATACAAAGATCTAGATATTGTTGAAATATTAGCAAATAAATTGGGTATTTTTATTTGTCACGATCTTGTGCCATATGTGTTGGTTTATTTACCTATTAGTTTGTGTTAACTAATCCTTTGAGACCTCTTATGTCCAATATTTTGATATGTTCTAAGTATGGTCATTAGTTGCAGCCAGTTCATGTTCTTGATCCACTTTCTATTTATCTTTATTCAAACCTGGCAGGGCATTTTAATTACCAGTGTCAAGGTCCATATGTAGCCTCATCCAAAGTTTTTTCTAACTGGTCCTTGGACTTTTGTAATTATCCTTTCTTGTGTTAAACTTAACCTGTCACCTCTTTGCCTTTTTCTTCAAATATGCCTATCCGGGTGGGCTCTATAGGTGGTATGGGATCTGTAGGTACCTCTTCTGAGCTAGGATCTAATTTGAGTAGGTTCATTTTTTTTCATACTCATTTTTAGACTCCTGGGATGCAAAGTGATTACTATCATTCTCGACACTTCTTTCCTATCTTGAATTCTTGGGATCTTTTGTGAAAAATGAGTCCTGGTGTACTCGACAACTTTAAGATTTCAAAGGGTAATTTTGTTGTTTTTTTTAACTTGAGGAATTTAACCATTTTGAGATATGTGTTTCAGGGCTCCCTTCTTCCCCACTCATTCCTTTTACCACATTAGTCTAATCACCTCCTTTTGGTCCTAAAGCTATCAAACCCCCATTATCTTCTATGCTAGACTCCTTCTTCCTTCTATCCAATGACCACCATATCCCTTCTTCTTGTCCTAATCATCATGATAATGAATCCATTATTCAAATTTTGATGTTTAATGATCAGCCTTTTCTACCTATGATTAAATCAGTGTCTTCATCTCATGTACCTGAAGATGCATTATAATTAATGGATAATGATATTCTTATATATGTGGATTCATATATGATAGATGAAATAACACTTGAGGAGTTTCCTTCCCCCTATTCTCTTCCTCACCTTCCCTTGAGGTGGATTTTTAGGCAGTCACTTCTCCCCCCAAGTGGGGGCCAATGAGTTTGAATTCTCCCCAAAATTAACTCTAGATCAATATACTTCCATTTCTCCCCCATAGTGTGTTGTTAAAACTCCCAAAAAAGAGGTTGCAAGCCATTGGCTGTTAAAATTAAGGAAGAAATAGATGTTGGTATACAATTCACCATTGTGGATAAGTTTTCCTCTCAAGTTATGACTACGAGGGCTTCTCACTCTCCTAGGTCAACATGGAAATTATCTCTTGGAATGCCAGGGGCATGAATGCCCCTAAACAAAGGGGGAGAATCAAGAAATTCTTGGTATCTTCTCAGCCCGATATCATTATTCTTTAGGAAACTAAGTTGTCTCTGGATGCTTAAAATAAATACTTTCAGAATTGGTCTATTTTAGAATTGACACATGTCCCTTCTCTAGGGGCTTTAGGTGGTCTAATTACATTATGGAACCCCAATTATGTTAAGGGATGTCTTCTACATCATAATCCCAATTGACAGATCCTGAGATTTGAATGGTTTGACTTTAAGTTTGTGTTGTTTAACATTTATGGTCCAATCTCTCGCAGTGGTAAATATAGCCTCTGGGATGAACTTACTAATTTTATCCAGCAATATTATGAATCTCCTCTAATTTTGGGAGGATACTTCAATTCTATCACTTCTCCCAATGAGAAACAAGGAGGTAATTTAACTTCTCATAGAATTATGGATGAATTTTCTTAGTTCATCCTAGACAATGCTCTATTAGATGTTCTTCCCTCCAATGCGACTTTTACTTGGACAAATAGGAGGTCACTCATATATTGTTTCAAGGTTGGATAGATTTCTTATTTCACATGACCTTAGGTTACAAAATTCCTCTATAGATTCATTAAATCTATCACTTGCGGAATCTGATCACTTCCCTATTTCACTTAATATAACTAGAACTGATGTTGAGTCTGTTCAAAAGCGCTCCTTCAAATTTGAACAAATATGGTTTAATCACCCACATCTTTTGGCTCTCATTCACTAGTGGTGGGTCTTAGCTCCCTTCTGCAAAGGTACTTAGAGGTTTCAATTTTATAAGAGATTACAGTTTGTTAAATCTAAAATTAAAATTTGGAATAAATAAGTCTTTAAGAATGTCTTTCATGAGAAATCTGAGGTTGAAAAACAACTTGGAAGCATTAATGAGAAAATTATTAAACTTGTAATAGATTCCAAATTGGCTACTAGACAGAAATTGCTGCAATATTATTGGGAATTATTGTGTTCTAAAGAGGAAATCTAATGGAGAAAAAAATCTCGGGAACTCTAGCTTAAGGATGGCAACAAAAAAACTAAAATTTTTCATTCTTCTGCCAAAATTAAAAGGGCTCCCTCTTCTATCTTTAACATTAAATCTTAGAGCATGGGCTCTTTCCTTTCTAATGCCAAACATATTTATGTTGAGGGGGGTTCTCTTCTTCAAGAATGTGTTAGCCCCAGAAGTCTCTTCTGTTGTTAGTGAGGATAGTATGGATTTCATTCTTAATGCTATTCCTAACACTATATCCCAATCAGATAATGACTTTCTGATGCAACCTTTTACCATGGAGGAATTACATTTTTTAGTTTTCTCTATGGCTCCTGAAAAATCTCTAGTCCATGATGGTTTTAATTTATTATTTTTTTAGAAATTTTGGGATGTAGTGAGTTTTGATATGTTACTTTCCCTAGACGAATCTAGAAGGGAGAGTTTTGTCTTAAAAAAATTTAACATTACTCATATTGCTCTCATTCCTAAGTTCAATGACCCTCAAACATTTGTTGATTTTAGGCCCATCTCTCTACGCAACTCAATTTATAATTTTTTTACTAAGGCCATTTATTTGAGACTTAATACATTTATTCCCATTATAATTTCTCCGCAATAGGAAGGTTTTGTTCCAGGGAGGAAGACTGTTAGAATAACTGAGAGGGGGGGGGGGTAAATCAATTAGAATCAGTTAGCTCCCAATTATCCTACAGTCCCAAATTCCTCCAGATGTATATAAAAACAAATTCAAACATATAATTCAACTCGGTGAAAACATATTCTGTAATCTCAAACTTTAGTCAATAGTGTTTTATCAAGTATTAGTAAATGAATACTGTGACTACCGACCTAGGTCAATAAAGTAAAGTGTAAAGTAAAATAACAATCCACAACATTCATGCACATTGAAACATATAATTTTAACGTGGAAACCCTACTAAGGTAAAAACCATCTGGGAACGGTAACCCAAAATATTTTCACTCTTCTGAAGTGAGCTCAGTGAAGAGCCAACCCTATTAAAGGTTACAATGCACATTGTTAAATGTGGCATGGTTAGAGGATTTAAAACTAACAGTTCTCTCTTGACCATGCATTCACTATGGGGTCACCAAGAAAACACTCAACATTCATTAGAATTTCATAATAAGGACTTCCACTATCCTACTTGGTTAAGAGATTTATCTGTAACAATGGTTAAATTGATATAGTAATGATCTGATTCAAATACAACTCTGTTTTGTAGATTTTAATATCTATTCTAAGTACATAATACCTATGATCAATTTATTCATTTTAGTTCATCTCATACTTCATACTTTTTTTTCTCGGTAATGCTCTTTCCTTTGTTTTCTCGATGATGTCTGTAGAAAATGCTCATTTTTGTCTTTATCTAGTTTGATCAGTCATGCATAAAATTTGCATGTGTGCATCAGGTGTGATTCAAAATGAATCTCTTATCTCTTATATATAAATCATACCTCATTTAATTTCCATCCTTCTAATTTTTCCGCTTAATCTCCATCATTAATTTTCCTACTTAATCTCCATCGTTAATTTTCCCACTTAGACCATTCTCAGCAGCTGTATTAAAAACACGTTTCAATCTTTATCATCTGATCTTCATTAAATTTTCATAACCATTTGATAAAAATAACAAAATTTATCTTTTACCTCTAAATCATCAATTACCATCTCAGCATTCTAGTCGGTCTTGGTTTGATTAAATTGCTTGGTAAATAGTTGTGTTGGCAATCCCTTGCTCGGTTATCACTATGCTTGGTATACACTGTATTTTACTCGGTGTTCACTATCTCTCAGTGTATACAAAACTCTTCATTTACCGACCACATAAACATTATTTTTTCCAGTTCTTCAATTCATAACAAATGTTTTCCACCTTAATGATACTCAAATAAGTTGACGTCAATGACAATACATTAACTGATAATGTTTATCATCACATCTGAAACTTGGTTGATTATCAACAAATGACTTCAAACATACAATCCGTTGTAGTTCATCAATCTCTCCCTTTGGCATTGATTGCAACACAATATGAAATATCTAATATAAGAGTGTCATACAAAAAATACCAAACTTTTGTTCTATAACTGCAACGATTTTGTAGCTCTCCCTAGCTTGAATATATAAAACATATGTCAGCATTAAAAAACTCACCATGCAGACTCTCCCTGCAGTTTTGACTTTTATGCTCTTGAATCTCTCTGTAGATTAGATATGTCTCTACCTTTCTCCTTTCTCCCTTTAGTGGATAGATATTTTATTGATCATCTCTCGCTTTGACAACAATGCCAAAAAGAAATATGCAGCTCTTTAGTAGACAAATAAAATATCTCTAATGTTGGGTGTAGTAGGTACCTTGTAGTGTACCGATATCTCTATGTCAGTCTAGTTCAGCTTTGCATCAACATTATTGATATTCTAATTTCATGTAGGTTGATGCAACCTCCTAATGAACTTAGTTACCAATAGAAAAGGGATGAACCCCCAGTCTACCTCTCAAGTACTCAAATGTATCCTTTGGTAAGGGTTTGGTGAATATGTCTGCAAGTTGTTCTTTTGATTGTACCTATTCTAGTATTACTTGTTTGTCTTGTACTTGTTCCCTCAAATAGTGATATTTGATAGATATGTGCTTTGTCTTTGCATTCATCACATGATTCTTTAAAATATTTATAGCACTTGTATTGTCACAGTAAATTATCACTAGGTTAGTGATCTCTTCATTCATTCCTTTCAACAATTGTTTTATCCATGCTATGTTCAAACAATTTGCAACAGTGACAACATAATCTACTTTTGTAGTTGACTTAGATATGCATCCTTGTTTCTTTCTTATCCAAGTAACTAATCTTTCTCCAATAAAGAATGCTCCACCAGTAGTGCTCTTTCTATCATATATGTTCCCATCCCAGTCAACATCAGTATAAACTTTCAATTCAAATTTTCCTTCTCTTTTGTACCAAAGTCCATAATCCTTTGTATTCTTCAATTATCTAAAAATTCTTTTTACAACACTCATATGTGATTATCTGGGATTAGCAGAAAATATTGCAACTATTCCAATTGCATGTGCTATGTCAGGTCTTGTGTGTACAACATACATCAATTTACCAATCATAGATCTATATAAAGTTTGATTTACCTCTGGTGTCTTGTCTTCTTTTATCATTTTGCATCCTGTCACCATAGGTATTTCGACTGGTTTTGATTCTTCCATTTTGCAATTCTTTAGTACTTCCTCGATGTATTTTTTTTTAGTAATGCAAATACCAACATTTTATTGTAAAATTTGCAATCCAAGAAAAATTTTGATCTCTCTAAATATTGGCATTTCAAATTCTTTCCTCATTCCATCGGCAAATGAAGTGCATAGGTTATCATTACCTCAAAATATAATATCATCAAAAAATATTTTAGTAATAAGGGTCTTATCATCATTTCCTCCTTTTAAATACAAATTTCTTTTATCACTTGTTCTAATAAATCCAATGCTTATAAGATAGGAAAGCAATCTTTCATACCATGCTCTCGTTGCTTGTTTTAATCCATATAAAGCTTTGTGTAACTTACATACTATGTTTGTCTGATTAGGATCAACAAATCCTTTAGGTTGTTCAATGTATACCACTTCTTCTAGTATTCCATTCAAAAATGCAGACTTAACATCCATTTGATATACTTTGAATACTTTATAGGCAGCGTATGCAAGTAATATTCTTACTCCTTCAAGTATAGCAACGGGTGCAAAATTTTCACCATAATTAATTCCTTCTTCTTGTCCATACCCTTTGCAAACTGATCTTGCTTTATTTTTGGTTACATCCCCATTCTCATTTAATTTTTTTCTGAAAATCCATTTGGTTCCAATGACATTTTTATCACTCGGTCTCGATACTAATGACCATGTCTTAGTTTTATGTATCTTCTAAATTTCCTCATTCATAGCATTAATCCATTCTTCATTTTTTAAGGGATCTCTAACATTCTTAGGCTCAAAATCACAAATTTAAACAAGTGTTATCTCTCAACTTACTTCTTTTCATCATGCATGCTCTTTTATCTCCAATAATCTAATTTTTTGGATGATGTCTTCTCACATATTCAGAAAGTAGAGGTTAAACTCTCTATTCTTCATTATCTTCTTCTGTAGGTTCATTATGTTTTGGTTCATGATCTTTAGTTTCAACATTTTCCTGATTCTCGGTCTGTGCTACCTGTTGCCCGGTGACATTACCCTATTGCATGGTAACAATAGGCATCTGCATCGGTATAGTATTAGGTTCTTCCATGTAGACAAATCTATTGTAATCTTTTGGTTCTTTCATGTTGTCCTCATCATTTTTCTCAGCAAATTCATCAACTTTCACATTTGCACTCTTAATGATTATGTTAGATGTCTTGTTCAAATATTTGTAAGATTCACTCTTAGTAGAATATCCAAGAAATATTCCTTCATCACTTTTTGAATCAAATTTACCATTTTGATCATCCTTCACAATATAACACCGACTACCAAATATTCTAAAATAACTCACATTAGGTGTATAACCATACCATAGCTCACAAGGTGTTTTTTTTTATGTCTTTCTTCAGTTGTACTTGGTTCAGTGTGTAAATAGTTGTGTTAACTGCTTCTCTTTAGTATGTTTTTTCAACACTCTTTTCAATCATCAGTGTTCTGGCACAATCTACAATTGATTTATTGCTTCTTTCAACAATTCCATTATGTTGTGTTGTCCTCGGTGCAGAAACCTATATTTTGATTCCATACTCATTACAAAAGTTAGTGAACTCATCAGAAATAAATTCACCTCCTCTATCAAATCTCTACCAATTTATTTTTCCACTTTAGCTTTGTACCGTTTAAACATCTTAAATGCTTCAGATTTTTATTTTAGGAACATGATAGTCATCATTCTAGAGTAGTCATCAAAAAATAAAATAAAGTATATGTCCCCATAATAGCTCTGTGTTCTCATTGGTCCACATAGGTATGTATGAACTAACTCCAAAATATCATTAGATGAAAAATTCTTGCTCTTGAAACTAGATTTTGACATCTTTCCCATTTGACAATTTTTGCACATTACATGGTTTGGTTTAGATAAGCTCAGTAAGCTTCTAACTTTTCTTTTCTTACTAATCTTAACCATGCTGTCAAAATTTATATGACAAAGCCTTTTATGTCATAACCATATATCTTCATTCTTTTCCAATAAGCAAGTAGTTTCAGCAGTGTCAATGTAGAATAACTTACCTCTAGATTGTTCACCAGTGTCGATCAACTTTCCAGTTCCATCATAGATTTTGGATTTTCTATTCTCAAATGCAACTCGGCGACCTGTGTTATTCAACTGTAAAACACTCAACAGATTGCAGTTAAGTCCTTTTACCCAATATGAATTCTCACATATGATTTGGTTGTTCAGCATAATAGTATATTTTCCTTTCACTTGACAGGGTGTATCATTTCCCATTCTAACAGATCCACCATCATAATGTTCAAGAAATTCAAATTTTCCTTTATCTCCAGTGATGTGATGTGTATAGCCACTATCAATAACCCAAATGCTATGCTTACTAACTTTAGAGATAAGTGTTGTTTATATATACCTTCCATCTTTATCTGAATCATCTTTCAAAGCTACAAACACTGTCTCGATATCTTCATCACTGTCAAAACCATTGTCATTATCTTTATCTTTAGAAATGTAACAAGGATTCTTGCCTTTATCTTTTTAATATCAGTTATCTCTTCTGTCATATGTTTTTTTTTCTTCTGTAGTCTCAGTCATCCTTTCTGTCATTAGATCTATCATTTCTATCATCATTCTTTATGTTAGGGCATCTTGCAACAAAATGGCCAATCTATTTACAGTTAAAACATATCAAAGGTAGTTTACCTTTATATCCTCCTTTACCTCTATGCAATATTCTAACCATTAAAGCTTAAAGTTCATCAAGTTCCTTTTCATCACTATCACTGTCACTGTTATTTCTGATTATGTGTTTGCTACAAGATTTACCAATTTTGAAAGTGGACATAAATGCGGATTCCATAGATGGTAAAATACTATTGTCAAAATTATTTATCTCAAAAGAAATCAATCTTCCAACAAGACTATCAACAGTAATATTATTTCTAGGTGCTACTCTCATTCCATGTATTGTAGAGATTCTTATAGAATACATAGGCAATAGAGTTCTAAGAATCTTACTCACAATATTGTCTTCATCAATAGTTCCACCAGATCCTTGAATGACATTCACAACTTCCTTAAGTCAGGTATGTACTGCGTTATGTTCTCTCCTTCCTTCATTCTCATATCATCAAACTTTCCTTGAAGACTTTCAGCTTTGGTTCTCAGTACATTTACATCTCCTCCATAAACTATTGTAAGCTGGTCCCACATCTTCTTAGCAGTTGTATATGTCTTGATATCTTCAAATTCTGCATCAATAAGTGAAGAATAAATCTCCAGCATGATAAGGTTATGTTCACGTTTCTCTTTCATCTAATTAACAGTCAAAGGTCCAGTAGGTAGAATGAATTCATTATCCTGATAATATTCAATGTTGTCTCCAATCCCTAATAGGTATAGTCTCATTCTTGTTTTCCATGTAGGGAAGTTATCCTTGTTCAGCTTCGGTGTGTCTCTCTTATACATATTGTGATCTTTAGCTTAAGTCCTTCAAAACTTTCTTCTAAGCACTGTATGCTCTGATAACAATTGTTAGAATAACTAAGAGGGGGGTGAATCAGTTAGAATCAGTTAGCTCCCAATTATCCTATAGTCCCAAATTACTCTAGATGTAATATAAAGAAAATTCAAACATATAATTCAACTCAGTGAAAATGTATTCTATAATCTCAAACGTTAGTCAATAGTGTTTTATCGAGTAATAGTAAATTAATACTGTGATTACCAAATTAGGTCAATAAAGTAAAGTATAAAGTAAAATAACAATCCACAACATTCATGTACATTGACACTTACATTTTTAACATGGAAACCCTGCTAAGGGAAAAACCACCTGGGACCGGTAACCCAAAATATTTTCACTCTTTTGAAGTGAGCTCGGTGAAGAGCCAACCCTGTTAAAGGTGACCTGGTTAGAGGATTTAAAACTAGCAGTTCTCTTTTGACCATGCATTCACTATGGGGTCAACAAGAAAAACACTCAACATTCATTAGACCATCATAATAAGGACTTCCACTATCCTACCCGGTTAAGAGATTTATCTGTTACAATGGTTAAATTGATACAGTAATGATCTAATTCAAATACAACTCTATTTTGTAGATTTTTAGATCTATGTTAAGTACATAATACTTATGATCAATTTGTTCACTTCAATTCATCTCATACTTCATACTTGTTCTTCTCGGTAATTCTCTTTCCTTTGTTTGCTCAGTGATGTCTGCAGAAAATAATTGGTTCTGTCTTTAAGTAGTTTGATCAGTCATGCATAAAATTCACATGTGCGCATCAGGTGTGATTCAAAATAAATCTCTTGTCTCTTATATAGACATCATAGCTCATTTAATTTTCATCATTTGGATTTTTCCGCTTAATCTCCATCATTGATTTTCCCGCTTAGACCATCCTCGGCAGTTGTGTTAAAAACACGTTCAATCTTTGTCGTCCGATCTTCATTGAATTTTCATAACCATTTGATAAAAATAACAAACTTTATCTTTTACCTCTAAATCATCAATTTCCACCTCAACATTCTAGCCAGCCTCGGTTTGATTAAAATTCTCGGTCAATAGTTGTATCGACAATCCCTTGCTCGGTTATCACTATGCTCGGTATACACTGTGTTTTACTCGGTGTTCACTGTCTCTAGGTGTATATAGAACTCTTCGTTTACCGACCATATAAACATTATTTTTTCCAGTTATTCAATTCATAACAAAAATTTTCCACCATAATGATACTCAAATAAGTTGACATCAATGACAATACATTAACTGATAATGTTTATCATCACATCTGCAACTCTGTTGATTATCAACAAATGACTTCAAACATACAATCAATTGTAGTTCATCAAAGACTTTTGATGGGGCCCTGATTTCACATGAAGTTATGCATTCTATCAAGACTCATAATATACCATCTTTTATAAACAAACTTGACATGATGAAAGCCTATGATAAAGTAAATTGGGTGTTTTTGTTAAAAGTGCTCCATAAATTTAGTTTTTCTGATAAATGGTGTAAGTGGACTAGAAGTTGTATCTTTGGAGCATCATTTTAATTTATTATTAATGGTACCCCCTCGGGTTTCTTCTCTAACACTCAGGGAATTTGGAAGGGGGGTCCTCTTTCTCCCTTTCTTTTTATCATTATGGAAGAAGCCCTTAGTAGGAAAATTCAAGCTCGTCACCTTCTGGGTCTGTGGAAAGGAGTACACATCCCTAATACGCAATTGTCTATTACTCACAATATTTTTGTAGATGACATCCTACTATTTGTAAATTTTGATCTTTAGGAGGCAAAACTTATTAAAAAAAACCTCGATGGAAACTCATTAGGTTCAGGCTAGGTTATTATTCATTTTTAATACTCCAATGATTATTCAAGGAAAGATTGTGTCCTCCTTAGATTTCTCCCTAGACTGTCTCCCCTCAACTTATTTAGGTATCACATTCTTCATGGGCCAAGATAAACCTTCATATTAGAATAATGTCATTTATAGGCTAAAAAGTAGAGTTTCTGCCTTGAAAGCTAGATGGTTATCTCTTTCTGGTAGAATATTATTGATCAAGTGTGTGTTGGCTTCTATCTTGAACTACTATATTTTTTTATTCATGCTCCCAAGTCTATGATTTCTCAAATTGAGAAGATTATTAGATCCTTTCTATATAATTCTAACATGTCGGAGACAAAAAAAGGTTCCTCTGGTATCATTGAAAAAGTTATCCCTTAGTAAAGATGAGGATGGTGTTGGTTTATTTGATATTTCAATTAGGAACAAGGTATTTGGTGGAAAATTTGTTTGGAATGTGTATGTTAAGTGTTCTTCAATTTTGTGTCAAATTCTCTAAGCCAAGTATTTAGATTCTCCTAATCCTACTAGGATATTCACTATTTCTGACCCGTCGGTTGTTTGGAACTTCATGATTTCTTCTAGGGAGGTGGTCTCTAATTATTTTTCTTGGAAAGTCCATTGTTGGGATAAAATATTGTTTTGGAGTGATTCATGGAATGACCTTCCTCCCCTTAGAACCATATTAGCTCTCCAAGATTCTGTCGATATCTTCATCTCTCACTAGGGGATTAAATTTCTTGATTACGTTGACTCGATGGATATATTTTCACATAAAGTGTACTGGAAGGACCCTTCATCTTTGTTGTTATCCCCTTTACAGGTTTTGACCTTTAACTCAATTATTAGTTTTAGAATAGTTTTCCTTTCTCGAGGCAAAGACAAGATTTTATGGCGCTCTGCTAAATGAGGTAAATATTATGTTAAAGATGGTTATAATGCTATTCAATGCATCAATCATCAATCTTTGAACCAAAGAGATTTTCTCTTTTTCTAGAATAGTTTAGTCCTTCCCAAGGCTAGAGTCTTTTCTTGGATTTCTCTCCAATATAGGATTCTTACTAGTGATAGGTTGTCCCGGTTATAGATTGGCCCTCCTTTTTCCTATGTCTTGTGTGGTAAGTTTGATGAAGGTGTGGATCATCTTTTCATTCAGTGTGAATTTTTGATCTAGTGTTGGTGCTTTGTGATGAGTAATTTTTCCCTCTCTTTTCCTTTACCTTCCTCATTGTGGTATTTGTTCTATTCTTCACCAACTCTGTATTCTACATCTTTGTTTGCATGCCTTTGGATCATTATCTCATCTTCTTTTATATGGGCAATTTGGTGGGAACATAACAAACATATTTTTAGAAAAACTAACTTAGATATTATTCATGTCTTCTCTTTAATTGAAAAATATATTTTGGAGCAAGTTAATTCTCATGTGCAATCCCACTTCAATCCTAATTATGTATTTACTTTTTGGGATAATTTTGTAACTTCTAGCTGGAAATCAATTTTACTTCCTTCTTCTCCTATCTTCCCTACAATAATAAAGCCTTCTACTGATAGGACAAGTATCAAATGGCATCCCCCGGACTTGGATTTTTTTAAGTTAAACTTTGATGGTTCTTCTAAAGGAAATTTGGGTGAATCAAGGATAGGGGCCTGTTTGCATAATAAAAAAGGCCAAGTTCTTTCTTGAAAGGTTTTATCCATCTCTCCAGACATGAATAATATGGCTGAGGCTCGAGCATTGTTGGAAGGTCTGGTCATGGCAAAGAATTTGTTAATTTCTAATATTCATGTTGAAGGTGACTCTGCTCTTATCATTAATGCTTGTAAATATCGGTCGATTGTGTGTTGGAGTATCAACATTCTTTTCGAGAAAATTTGGTCCTTACTTGATTCCTTTAATAAAGTTACCATCTCACATGTGTACACTACCATCTCACATGTGTACAAAAAAGGTAATGCCTTGGTAGATTTTTTTTTCTAATATGGGCTCTTCAAAATCAAAATTTGATTCTTCGGTGCCTAGTTGATCTTTAGAAAAATATCCATTACTTTTGGAAATTATATAGAAGGAGAGAGGTACTTGATTTTCTTCTCCTCTTTTTCATACATATATACATTTATTTGAATGCTTGAGCTAATAAAAATTTTGTATTGTATTTTGATTACTTTTGGTGTATTTGGTGATGCGGTTTTTTTAATGTATATATTGTTAACCAACTGATGGTAATGGTGATGAAGACTGAGTTTCAAAAGAATACAAGAAAGTAGAATGATTAGATTAGTTTTTAGTTTGTAATTGATGTCAAGCAATTGATTTCTGGTTTATATTAAGATGCCATATCAATCGGAGAGGAACTTAATTGGGCAGATAATAAAGATCGGACAATGATAAGGAAATATTGATATAATTGTTTCTTACTTAACATTTGATGTTGTTAAGACATTTGATGTTGTTAAGTTGGTAAAAGCAGAAAGGTCAAGTCAGTAAAGGGAACAACCTAGTTACTGAATAGTGAAGTGTTTGTTGGTCGAGCAGAGAAAATACTGTCAATGAGAAAAGTTGAAAATTGAGAAAGGTCAGTTACCGAGCAAGGTTGGTAACCGAGCAAAGTTAGATACCGAGTGAAGATATTCACCAAAGTCACCAAGCAAGGAAAAAAACATGAACAAAGAATAAATACAAGGAGTAGAATTAATTTAATGCAAAGGTACACAAATCAAGAAGTTTCCAAGCATGAAGACAAAGTCTATTGCAAGATCTACAGTCATGAAAAGTAAAATTCAAAATCAGTGATGTAGATTAAGCGGAAAAAGAAAGTTTTGAGTTCCAAGAAAAAGTGCAAGTCATAATGCATGGTCAATCACTTAACCAAGTTGCAAATACATTGAATCAATTGATTTGAGAAGATCATATAGCTGAGAGCAATTGAGGTAAAACCTAATCATTAGTATTAAGAGGAAAAACAAAGGCATGTATATTGATGAGTATGTATGTTTATATAGATTTGTTGGCAAAGTGATAAGTTGAAGAGTTACCAAGCAGAGTAGTGAAAGAGTTGAATAACCAGTCAAGAGGAGAGACTGGTGATTTGATGAGTTGTAGGTGTCAGTAAGTTTTAGAGAGAAAACAAAGGATATGATCAAGAAAAGTATAGTTGCAGAATCATAGGTCACATTAGTACACTATTTTTTACTAACATTTGTAACATAAACTCTCTTAACTGAGTAGACCTAACAAGTCTTCTTGTAAACCATTGAGAAAGGTATCATTTTAGGATGAATGTTTAAGCTCTCTAACCAGGCCACTCCTAAAAGGGTGAATATCTTAACAAGTCTAAGGTAAATCCCCTAACAGGGTCACATCTAACAAATGTGCATTGTAATCTTTAACATGATTGGCCCTTAACCAAGCATACTTTAGAAGAGTATTTCTTTTTGTGGGTGACAATTGCCACACAGTTTTTTTCCCAAATTGGGTTTCCTCGTTAAATCTTGTGTTACATGTGATGCTTGATAACTGTGAATGTTATTTGTTTAAGTTATATGCTTTTATCAAGTTTGTGAAGAGTTTTCAAGTTTTGGTTGTTTTTGTTTGAATCATCGAGTTGAATAAGATGTTTAGATTTAAAGTATTAAGGCTCAATATTTTCTGACTCACCCCCCTCCTCTTAGTAAACCATCTTTAGTAGGGTAAACCAACATATATGTGCGCAGGGATATGGGCTTTTTTGTCATAATTATGCATACATATTTACATTTAATTGATTGTATTTACTGCATTCACTGTTTGTATTAAAATATGGATACAACTTATATTTTGTTAGGCAGTAATTTAAATTTACATATGTACGTAGTGGTATGGGTTTGTTTTTCCATCTACCATCATACAGTCTTTTCAATTTATTTTGGTGAAGGATGGATTTATGTAAAGGTTTTTGGTCAGAGGGTATTTGTCGTGCTCTATTTCTATCATGTGTGTCACATCATTGGTTGGTTGGCAGCCCTTGAGTTTCCCATGTATAGTCTCCTTGGGATTTGGTCGTTGTTACCACTAGGTTGCTTGCTACACATGTTTATTACTGTCATCATTATTGATTTTTCTATGGCTACGTATTTGATATTTTTTGGTGATTGGGTAGGTAGTGTGGCATCATAAATTATACTTTGGCATGTGTGATCTGTCTTCTCATGTTATTTGACATTGTTGTGGGCTTATCTCATTTATTTTTGGCCCAAGCTATATCTTCACTAATGATCACTCGTACTTACATTTGGATTTCTTACTTGCTAATAAGGTGTCTTAAGGTTATTATTGTTGGTTTTCCTAGCTTCTTATTGTCATGGCATGACACTCCTCCCAGAGGTTTGTTGTCCCAATGTTAAGATAATGGAAAGGATGTGTACTGAGAGGGGAGGGGAGAATTAGTACCCTTAAAAACTTTTAGACAAATATTTGTATCCATTTTATTGTATTAACCGAGTGAGTAGATTGCATAATCCAAACATATAGTATCAATACTGAAATGTAAATGCATGTAAAATAAACATAACACATACACATAATTAAGTACTCTTGACACTAGTATTTTGGTATCGCAGAAAACCTCTGTTAGAAGGTAAAAACTGCGGTGGGGATGAGACCCACAAAAATTCACTACTGCAGAAATAAAGGTAGCCTATTAAAGCTTTACAAAATGATTACTTCTGATGATCTTACACTGTTAGGAGTAACAAAAAATCAACTAGATCTACCCCGTGTGAAGATTTAGCAACACAATCTGTGTGTGCACTTGGTTGAGAGATTTACAAAAAGATTGTTAAGTCTACTCTGTTAAGAGATTAAAGTATCTATTACAATTATTAGAGAGTAACAGAAAGTTGACCTGAAACATATGCAATCTCAAAAATGATGACATGTAACTGATTGAATGTTTGATAATGTTAAGTTGAAGATGATGCAAAACATTAAATCAGTTAATGGTTTGTATTGTCATTGATGTCAACTTGATATCATCTGTGTGGTCATACACATAATGCCAAAGACTTTAGAGAATCAGTAGAACAATGATTTTTCTTTCAGCAATGCATAAAAGTAAAGTATTCACTAAGTGACAGACAACACCGATGGAGTGCACACCACCGGTAAAGACAGAGATAAAGTCACAGTGATGCCCGATGAGCAGAAGATAGTGTTACCTGACGAAGCTGAATCACAGGATGCCCGACGAGCTGAAAATAGAGTTTCCCGATGAGAAAGATCCAATGATGCTTGACGGACGGAGATTCCAAAGCTAACTAAAGTTACACCGATGGAACTAGTAGTTGTCACCGGCAACAAATTGCAGAATTGACTGACAGAATAGAGAGATCAGAAAATGACAAAATATCTAACTGGCAGAGCTTAAAGATAGACTTAACTGATTGTTTTATTTATTTTATTCAACCACATTTAAGCAATTGATTTATACAATTGGCAAGAAGATAACTATGAGATAAATTAGGAGTTAAAGCCGTAAATCAAATTGGCTGGATTTTTTTTCACGCCAAGAATCAAGGATCAAGAATCAAGAATTAAGGAATATCATGTCTATATAAGAGACAAGCATAATTCATTTCCGTAAGAACTCAGATACACGGGGGAGTGAATTGAAAAGAGATACTGAAGAGAAATTGGTGAAGGATAAAGTTCATACAGTCCTGATCAATCAAGCTAAGGGAGAGCTAAAGAATTCTGCAGACACCGACGAATAGTGAAGCATAATATCATAGAGTAGAAAGTGTGAAGTACAAAGGAATTGAATTGATACATTCATCAGAGAGGTATTGTACATAAATAGATCTAAATATCTACAATTCAAAGTTTCATTAGAAACAGGTCATTGTGTTTCAGTTTAACCATTGAAGCATTAAGTCTCTTAACAGAGCAGGACTTAACCGTCTTCTATAATTGAGGTATATCCTAACAGATTACCAAAAAGGTTGATTCATGATAGTAGTAGTGGTCTTACCTAAAGCCTATTGACAGTCTGAGAAGGAGGTTGATTCAAGGATGGTAGTAAGATTAGCATAAAGCCTATTGACAGTCTAAAGACTGATTCAAAGATGGTAGCGTAGATGCCAGATACTAAGTGACAACCTATGTATAAAAATCCTCTAACAAGGTTGCACTTAATAGTGTGTTTGTAACCTTTAATAGGGTTGGCTCCTAACAGGGCTCACTTCAGAAGAGTGAAATTTTGGGGTACCGGTCCCAGTGGTTTTTCCCTTAACAGGGTTTCCACTTTAAAATTGATGTGTTATGTGTGTATGGTTTATTACTTTATTGTTTCACATTTCACATATGCATTTTTGGATTGATTGGTATACTCTGCATATTTACTGAGTATTGGTAAATAAGTTTTATTGCTTATCGGTAATCAAGGAGAATAAGGACAGACAAGGTAAACTGATAGACAGTTAATTATTTCAAGTATTTCAAGGCATACATCTTGTAGGGACTTAATAATCTGAGGTGTATAAATTGGTGGACTAAAGTTTAAAGGATAAATTTTTGAGACCACTGATTCACCCCCCCCCCTCTCAGTTATTACTAACAAAAAATGCTGATACAGATCCATTAATTTCATTCAAAACATATCACCTCAATGTGAATGATAATACCTTCTGCTATGTTCTACTCAGTAGCCTTGCCTTAGTTCTGTAAACTGAATACGTGAATGTGGTCTTTGTCCTTGAATCCCTTGTCTGATCTTTGATGTCTGTATTATGGTGACTATTTGATCATTTCTTGATCAACATACATATCAAAATTGATATCTATACAATTATATATCAAAATGATATGACCTAATTAGGGTTCAATAATTACATCTTTACCCTAAGATCAACTGTTACAAAATTTACATTGATCAAATAAACATAGGAGACATAAATAATAAATGCTGGAAATCCATAATTAATGTTCTCCTCGATTGTGTAAACCGTTATCTAGGTCATCTCAAAAGTTGTTACTTAGATTATTGTGCCATAACAATTTTTTATGTGGACTCTATTCCACTCGGTTAATGTTGTTCCTTGGTGCTCGGTGTATAGTGTGTATCTCGGTTATACTGGTGCTCAGTTATTCTATGAAGCTCAATGTTGTATGTTCTCGGTATAGTCTGTTTACTTAGGTATCACTGTACTTGGTTAACTATGAACATGATCAATTCTGTTGGTTAACCCTACACTTTGGTGACATATACCAACTTTCTTGTGTTGACTCTATCACCGATTTTACATTATGTCTACTTGATAACTAATGACAACTTCAATGTGCAATTGGAGTAACATTCTCCCCCTTTGGCATTAGTATCAAAAAATTAGTATTGTATATTGTACATAATATACTATACATGATGACTTCCCCTTTGTACATGATCCCCCTATGTATATACTTGGTATATGTATATGAACAATTTGATTGTAGTATCTACCTTTATTATACATATATACATACATTTCCCCCTTTTTTGAAATAATGACAAAAGGTGCCTAACTTATAGTTTGTCAAAAATATTTGGATGGGCACTCTTGAGAGTTTCCAATAATTTCTCCCATTCCTCCTTTAAGTGTTTGAGGGTTAGTAGCTCTAATTTTAGCTTGGCATGTATATCATATATACTTTTTGTTACTGATAAATCCGGTGTGGCAATGAGATTCTTTTCCAGAGTCACATGTTTCTGGATCATTGCTAAATGCTAGATTAATGCTGCCTAGAGCTCGATTACTTGCTCTCTGATTGCTTCCTCTTCTTTCTTCAATTCCTATCTCAACCGCTAGTTCAAAAGTATCTTCTTATAATGCATCTATAATGCAATTGGCTCGATTGATAGACTCTATGCACTAGCCTGTAGATCTTGATCTATTAGCTTGAGTTTTCCACTAATCTTGGTAGTGAAATGGTCTAGTGTGCATAACTCCTATAGAATAATAATGGCTTGGGATATGATAGTTTCTATACCATTTACTAATGTGACAGAGTTACCTTATGTACTGCCACTGCTTCGCTGATTTTCTCTGTAACCTTGTATTGAATTTTCTTCTTTTCTCTTTCTTCTAGTTTCTGCTTGGCATCTATATCAGGATTATCAATGGCCTCTATGAGAATCTCAAGTTGTTCTAGTATGGGGGATCATTCATCAATGTTAATATCTGGTACGACTTGCATTAAGATCTACTTGGCCTTTTCTAGTACTTGTGCACGCTTTGCTTCTAATCTAAGCTTGTCTTGTGCAGCTTTTCTGATGCAAATTTCACCATATTTCTTCAATTATTCAGGTTCGATTGTCTTAGGATCCCATTCAGGTATCTCTATAATTTCATCCAGTATAACTAGATCCTTTTTTTCCTTTCTTCTTCTTCTTCTTTCCTTGATTGCTTGAAGACGGTGATAGAGCTAGAGTGAGATGAGCCTTTTTCTCAGTTTCTGACTTTACTTTCTTGGTACTCAGTGTGAGTACTTGGTGAAGTGCTTTGATAACTGACCTTGTGTCGGTAGTAGAGGTTTCTACTATTTTATCAACTGTCTCTGTGTTACCTTCACCTTTTTCTTTTGTAGTAGCATCAGTGGTATCTTTTTTAGTATCATCTTGTTTGGTTTCACCACTATGCGCAGTCTCTTTACCATGATCTTCACCCTTCATTTGTATCTGTGACTTTCTTGGGTGACTTTTCCTATGCTTCAATCTCAATCTCAATTTCCTTAACCAACATAGGTAACTAGCCTGGTGTAGTAGCTCGGACGACCTATGATGTATCTTGTGTAGACGTCAAAAATTGTCCTTATATTAATTTAATTAATATCCCTGTAACATTATAGTTAATTTTAATTAATTAATTATATTTTTTATATTCTTCTATCTATTTAATTAAATATGATTCACCTTCTATAGTATTTAGATTTAATTTAAATACTATCCCCTTTAATGTATAAAATCTTATATATACATTTGTTCATAAAATCCCCTTTTAAATAAATTTTAATTTATTTATTCCCTCACATTTCTAATATTCTTCTAAACCAATATTAAATTCAAATTTAATTTGAAACATTAATCTAAGCCTAGCCTAAAGACCTATTAATCCTACCTAGAAACCTACTCTATTCCTACCCTACCCTACCTATCCCTCTTAATAAATCTATTCTCTCATTTAAGCACACACTAATAACACTTAAAGTGTGATTCCTAACCTTTTTAGCACTAATGGAATGCTCACACATGTGTGAGAAACTCCTTTCAAGGAAGCCACCAACTTCCTTTAATGTAGTCACTCCTTTTTCCTCCACTCAATTCCCCAAGAGTTGCTCACACATGTGTGAGAAAACCTTGAGCCACTCAAACCTTAAAGGCTTGTGTTGAATTTTTGCATGGCTTTTCCTCTAGCCCTTGTTTCCTCTATGTGGCATCTAGGTGGATGCCACATTTTCTCCACCTCATCCAAGCCCTTCCCTTCCCTCCAAAAATCTATAAATAGAGGCTCTTGCCAAGAGCAAAATATCTCTTATTTTTGCATTGTTATCATGCTAGTTTAGCTCTAGATTTCTTTAAGCATTTTAGCATTTTTAGTTTGTTTCAAGTTTGAATCCACTTAGATATTACAATTTAGGAATAATGGAATGAATCTAGTTCCTGTTTCAATCTTATGCACAGTCATCATAGTTTAGTCTTGCATTCTCAATCATGGTGAGAAGCTTGAGACAAGTTTTTAATACTTGTTCTTGAGTTCTTCACTCTTTTATCTTGCATTCTTTAGTGGGATTTAAATTATTGTGTTGGGAGAGAACACCCACATATATCTATAAGAGCAAATCAACAAGTCCTAGGTGCACTTGTTTAGCTCATCGGAGGTTGTGGTGTAAACTTCTTGTCTTAATCTTTCATTTGAATATGCTAACCCCTTATTGAATCTAATGGCTAATCTTTGTGTTTGCATGTTTTAGTGATTGTTTTAGATAGGTAGGTTTTATCAAATGCATTTTGGCATGCCTGGTGGGACCCACGTCCCTTATTTCTTCAAAAAAATTCAAAATTTTTGTATTTTTTTGTGATTCTATAAAAGCGTCTCGTAGAGCCGCCTCTACTCTGAGATTACTGTTTGCGTTTCTAGACTGTCGTCTGCGTAGTTCTGTTGTCTGCGCTCTAGAATTACCATCTCCATGTGTAAAAAATAAACTTATCCTAAATTTACTTTAAATTTTTTTTTATCATGTTTCATAGTTTTCACTCTCGGGTTTCTGACAGGGTATCACTTTTTGAAAGTTAAATGCTTTCAAATTATATAAAAAAGGTTAATATTTTGCTAATTAAGACTTTTTGGGCTAACTTGACTCTTTATTTTACCGTCTGCGTAGGTACTTAGTCATCTCTGCAAATCATTGTCTTCGGTGCAACATCACCGTCTGCACATGTTTGTACTTTTGACAGGTAATTAATACTGTATTTTTAAACTGTCATCAATGTAGAACTATCGTCTGGGTAGTTTTTCCATCTATGCTCTGTAACTGTCATCTATGTAGATTTACTGCCTTTTCTCAGCATTTGTCATATTTTTAGGTTACTAATCATTTTTGAGGTTTTGCAGCATCGTTCCTAAAGGTTAAACATCCAAAATACTAATCAATCTTTTTGCAGCTTGCTTGTCAAAGAATATCATTTGGAACTACTTATGTTGTCTTGTTGGTTGCCAAAATTGAATCAACCAAATGATCATGCTTGGTTAATGTTTTCAAGGAACATAGTTTGATTAGGATAATTTTGTGTGATTCATAACAAGCATTAGGGGATTATGCTCTCTTCCTCTCGGAAGATCAAAAACCTAGACATGCTTGTTTTGTCTTAGGCAAACAATCTTTGGAAATTAACACTTTGTCTTGGGTGTTTGGGAGAAAATGACATTGGGTAGGAGAGTATTCTCTTTTCTCCTTGAGGGAAAATAAAAAATCTAGACCCCTCTCATCGCCAATCCATGTTTTTCAACTTAATCCTTTAGATGGGCCTGCCGGTTGAGGGAAAAATCTCCCAAGAATGACCCACGTGAGAACGAGGTGTAAGCCACACCACTCTAACTCACGTTAATCAAATTTACTCTTTGGGGCCAAAGCCTCAAGATTCGTTTGGCATTTGAGCTTATACTCAGCTCACGTCTAACATAAGTGTGGTCTAATGGTCTCAATCACGTTTATGTGACCACTTTTGTCAAGATGCTCTATGGGGCTATATGCTTGAATTGTGCTTGTGCGGACATAGAGGATACAATAAAATGGAGACCCTTACCAAAAACTCTAAGCTTAGAAACTACCTGGAACACCCATGAAAGGTGATAATGTTTGTGTAAGGAAGATAGTAACTTCCCCAAGATCACTCATACATTCGTGCCACCCTTAGCATTTGGAGTCGGCTAATACAATATTATGACTAGAGTCATTGCATTCTTGGTGATGGCTATATTCTGATTAGCTCTTGTGTGTGTGCCTAAGCTTGCAAGAAAATATTTTCATGCTACACCAATTCCTTAGGTAGATTGTGTTTTAAGTGCTTAAAGAACATTGAAAAATCCAAAACACGAACGGAATCCTCAACAAACAAATTTGTTACACTTGCTTATATCCTTCAAGGTTGCTTTGTCCCTTGTTAGATTGTTTTTGAGACACATGCTTGTTATTTTCGTGTTTGACTATGATGAAACTGGTTCTTTCCATTGAACAAATCCACTGAAAATCAGACAGAAATTAAAATTTTTCCAAATCATCAAAACACTGTCCTGTTTACAAACTATCATCTCTTTTGTGGCATTTCTATCTATGCAGATCACTTTCTATGCATTTTCATCATCTATGAAGTATCAAATTTTTTTCTACATATGAGAGTGTCATCTCCACTTAACAACAATGAGATTCAACATTTACCAGAATATTTGAAATTCGGTCTTTTATGAGGTCCTAAAATCATTTTTCCTAAAAACCTTCAATTGCTCATTCAAAATCAGATTTTTGCTACAGGACATGACCGGTTCCAAGAAACACAAGAAGGTTAAGCTTCCAACTCCTCCAGTTTATCAAGAACATAAAGAAACCACTCGCAAATCCAAGGAATATCAACACATTTCCCAATCAATCAAACAAGAAGTCAAGTATTACAAGAAAATTGATGCTATCATGTACAACAATAAAGTTTGCAACTTCATGGCCAAGTATCTCATTAATCGTGTCTTTTTTACTCTTGAGAAATATGACTAGATCAACCTCATGTTTCCAAATCAATTTCTCATTCTTCCATCATCATCAGACACCATCCTATCTCTCTTGGAGCATTAGATCAAAACTTTTTGGATTTCAAATCAAAATCAAATTAGTCCTTTCTTAGGTTGGAAAACCTTAATAAAAATTATGGTCTACCTTCACCCTTAGACAACCACAAAATTGCTTGTAGACCATTATTCTATCTCAAGTAATTTAAATCCATTGGTAATATCCTATTTTCTTGAGATCACAAGTCTATCTTCAAGTAGAAACAGATATCATCCAATTTAATCATTTTGTGTTTGTATCATCACAAGGTCTTGTTATACCTAGGTTTTTTTCTAAAACATTTAAATCCAAATCAATCATCAATCATTCATGATCAATCTCCAACAAATTCTTAATTAAACATCAATCAATCAAATCCAATCAATCCTTGAAAAAGATCTTTTCTCCATCCACGTTCATCTTCCAATCTCACATGTCCTCATCTTTCATTCTTCTAGTTCTACCATTGTATGGTAGTTACTTGATCCCAATCTAGAAACATGAGGCATGCAATACCAAACAACTCCTTTGACGAGGAGAATCCTTTCGTTGCTCACTTATTTCAAGGCCATGCAACACAAATTGATGACATAACCAATGTGCCTGAACAAACCGAGTTAGTGGATCAAGAAGGAAGACCTACACAAGTGATTTATTTTCTTAGGGATTCATATAACTTAGAAATGGTTGAGAAGGCCATTAGTCAAAATAGTGAAGAAATCTTCCTAAATCTCATTCAAAATGGTGTCACGGTACTCGCTGATTTTGATGACTCACTTCTCATTCGTAACATCACTAAGGCTACAACTGCTACAAGTGCGGCCATGTCCTCCGAATTGAATGCAACCTCATCACGTGATATTGATAGAGAAACTAGTAGTGAGCCTTCTACATCAATTCCCACATCAATACCTACATCAACAACTATATCAATAGTCCAATTAACCAACAAAAAATTCCAACAGATAAAGTGTTTTTCCCAATATTAATTCACATAATAGCACCCATACAACGACAAATACCTCTCAAGGGGTAGGTTCTAATGTCAAAAACATAGGGCAGATCTCTATGCCTCAATCCACATCGTCCACATTCCCAAAAATTGGGATGAAGACATCTATGAACAACACATCTCCACCTTACCAATATATAGCCCCTCCCATAGTCGGTATGACCTCTGCTAGGTTTTTGGTTGCGCACTTTGGAGGAGGAAAAGCTTATGGGTCACAATATGTTTCACACAACACTCCAGATTTAGCCCAACAAGTTAATGAGCTCAAAATTCTTATGTGTGGTTTGCAAAATGGGGGAAAAAATGAGTTTTCCTTCAACAAAATTTGTCCCTATCTATTTGAAAAGTCTATCACGATGCAGCCATTCCCTCCAAACTTTGAGATACCTAAATTCAAAAAATACAAGGGAGAGACATGTCCTCTACAAAATCTCAAAGAATTTTATATTGCATGTCAATAAGTTGCCTACAACAAAAATTACCTAAAAAGACTCTTCACTAGGAGTCTTGGAAGCGCAACTTTAGAATGGTTTATGGCCCTTCCTTACGAGTCAATCTCTACTTTCTCTGACCTCACAAAGAAATTTGTTGGACAATATTTATATAACATTGAACATCAAGCAACACTCAATGATTTGTGCAATACTAAGCAAAAGAATGGTGAAACCTTTTCTATTTTCTTGCAATGATGTAGACATATTGCCAATTGTATTCCATGGAAAATACCTGATAGTCACTTAATTAACATATTCACAAATAATTTGATCTCTGAGATGTCATTCCAAATGAAAATGGCTTCACCTAAAACCTTTGAATCCCTTGTCAAGAAGGGAAAAGACATTGAAGATGGACTTTTCCAAAAAGGTAGCAAAAAATGCTATACTCCTTCCAACAATGATAAACCAAAATTCTGGAGTAAAAACAAAGGAGCTGTCAATGATGGAGCGAATGATGCCAAACATGTTCAAAATGTTCAAGCATCCAACAACAATAATCAAAATAATCACAACATCAATCAGAATCAAAATCAGACTCAAAATCATAACAACAATCAAAATCAAAATCAAAACAACAATCGACCGCACAATCAATCTTATTTGTTCCCTTACAACAATAACAACAAGAATAATGATAATAACAATAATCAACAACAACAATAGTTCACAACATTGGCGGAACCATTGGATGTGATCTTTAAACAACTCGCAAATCAAGGAATGATAGTCTATCCAAATACTCGGCCTTTCGATGAAAATCAACCCAAACTTGCTTGGTATCTAGAGAATGAATACTGTGATTATCATCGCATTAAAGGACATGATACCAAGAAGTGCATGAAACTCAGACATTTTGTACAAGATCTTATTGATGATGGAAAAATTGAAGTTGAAGGCTAGAATGCTTCTTCATCCAATGCAAAGCTCAAAGTCTACAACCAACCTTTTCTGCAACACAATCAAAACAATGCATCTAACATGGTCCCATATGATTACTCTACCAACACTATCATAGGCAATGATCAAACGTGTGGAAGTCTAAAAGAAAATGATATCTTTGGTTTTGACTCTCTTTGTGGACGCATCAAAGAATTTGAAACCCACACCAATACCATAATCCTCAAAGATGTTGATTGTAATGCCACCACACACAGACCCAGAGTCACTGTCCAAGTTGTTGATAACCACTCTACATCTACAAATCCACTAGCTACACCATCTAATGTTGCCTGACCTACTTCACATTATGAATTATTGGCCTAGTTAGGAAAGACTCCTACAAAAATATATATCATAAAACTTCTGTGTACCTCACCTATCCACAAAGAAGTTCTTGAGAATGCTCTGAATGAATCTCATGTTCTTGAAAATATCAACGATGGCCAGTTCCAAGCCATGTTTGGGAATTTAGCTGCATAAGAGAATCTTGTTTTCACTGACAAAGACTTTCATGGTCCAGAAATTCACCATAACAAATCCCTCCACTTTGAAGCAAAAATCTAGTCCACTAAAATCAAACGAGTCCTTATAGATGGTGGATCTAGCCTAAATTTGTGTACATTGAAAATGATTCACAACATCGGTCTTTTTGAGGACATCCTAAATGTAGATAAGAGAATCACAATAAAAGATTATGATGATAGAGAACAAGAAAGCAAAGGTTTGATCACATTACCTCTACAAGTGGGCCCGACCCTAATTGATACTATTTATCATGTACTGGATCTGGATCTTCCATACAAAATCTTGTTGGACTGACCCTGGATACACACTATCAAAGGTGTATCTTCTACCTACCATCAATGCCTCAAATTTCCATATCATGGTAGAGAAATCACAATTCCAGGGGATCCTTAACCATTCCAATATTGCAAGAGATTAGAAGGAAAACAATCAAATTATTATCCATTGAATGAGTTCAGCCAACCTTTCGAAAAAGAAACACCTCTTCAGCTATAGAAAAGACACCAGAGACACAAAAGGGAAAAGAAAAGGTCACTAAAGACAAAACCTCACAGCCTAAAACAAATATCACTTTCATGGATCAGGGCATGGGAGAATACAAATTTGAAAGTGCTCTATGCATTGGACAACTCCCTTTGTCCCCAAAATCCTATTGGAGGTCATCGTTGTTAACTCCCTCTAAAGAAAAGGACCTTATGCAATGCAAGAAGACCACTTTTGAACATTGGGGGTCTTTGTCAGATGAACACATGGAATCTAATGTCCTTGATTGGCTTTATAATGAAGAAGAGGAAAAACCATTAACATTCCCTGATTGTAAATATATCAAAGCCACCCCCATTGTTGAAAGCATGGGGTATCATGGCACTGGCCTTGGTGCAAATGAAACTGGTAAGAATAAAATTGTGACAGCAAATGGCTATCTCGAGGACACGGATTGGGGTCCATATAAACTAAGACTAACTTCGCTAAGGACTATTGTTTAGCCACCTTAGATTTAGACACTAAAGAAGAGTTTTTCAGAGTCCCTTTCCAATATGTTGAAGATGAACTTGATGAATTTACCCATGTCCTCACCATCACACAAGCTGACCTTTCATCCCCTCATCTTCCCCTCAAAAACCCTGAACTAATTGACTAGGATCAACCAGATTCACCACCAGTTTTAGACATTTGTGATTCAGATGAGGAATTTTTAGCTCTCTTTGGACTTAAGAACCTCTGAGTATATGAGCATTAGATCCACTTTAGAAAACAAGCCTACTTTTGTATCCATGTCAATTCTCTTAGTCACAAAAGTGAAAATTAAAATAAAAATTAAAAATACAAAACCATCCCCTGGTGAAAACCTCTCACAGGAACCTTCGAATGAAGAAAAAGATAAAATAAAGGACACATCCTCTAGTGAAAACCTTTCTAAGGTGCTAGAGGAGGGAGAAGTTGACCTACCATTCATATCATCAAAACTAGAAATGTCCTCCATGATTATTGAAGATGCTATCCCGATCAATCTGGGTATAGAAGCGGATCCATAAATCACTTACATAGTAGTCTCTCCCTGAGATCAAGAAAAGAAAGACATGACTCCATTCCTTCAAAATAATAAAATTAACTTTTCCTGGACCTACAAAGACATGCCTGAGCTTGATACAGATCTTTTCATTCACCATCTTGTTGTAGATCCTAATGTGATATCTATCAAACAAAAACTCCACAAGATGCATCCTCAAGTGGCATTATTAGTCAAAGAAGAACTTCTAAAAATGCTTGATGCAGAAGTGATTCGACCTATAGAATATCCTGAATGGGTTTCCAACATTGTACTAGTAGGAAAGCCTACTATGGGCATCTACATCTATACTAACTTCAAAGACCTAAACCTTGCATGTCTTAAGGATGATTTTCCACTTCCCAATATTGATATTATAGTGGATTTGACTGCTGGGCATGAAATTTTGTCTCTCATGGATGGCTTCTCCAGTTATAATTAGATCAAGATAGCACTAGAAGATCAACTCAAGACTACATTCACAACACCTTGGGGTACCTTATGTTATCAGGTGATTCCCTTTGGCCTTAAGAACGCTTGTGAAACATATTAGAGAGCAATGACAACCATTTTACATGATCTCTTGTATTTCATCATGGAAGAATATGTGGATGATCTTCTGGGAAATTCCAAGACATAATAATTACACAACCCCATCCTCACTACCATTTTTGAGCGATTGGAAAAATACAAGCTTCGACTAAATCCCAAGAAATGTGTCTTTGGAGTAGAATCTGGTAAGCTATTGGGATACATTGTGTCATGGCACAGAATAGAAGTAGATCCAAAAAAGGTAAAAGCCATCCTAGAGATGCCCCCACCAAAGACATCGAAATAGTTGCATAGCTTACAAGGAAATCTTAATTCCATCAAGAGATTCATGTCATAGCTAGCAAATAAGGTGTATCCCTTTTCTCATCTCTATGCAAGAATATCAAGTTCCAATGGGATTGCTTATGTCAAAACACATTTGAGAAGCTAAAAGGATATCTAGCTAATCCACCTGTATTGGTACCACCTGTTGCCAGCCATCCTCTGATTTTGTACATATCTACCACAAAGGTTGCTTTAGGTGCTCTATTGGACCAATTAGATGATACTGGCAAGGAGCAAGCAATTTATTACCTCAGCAAGACACTTATCGGTTATGAGTTGAATTATTCCCTCATTGAAAATGCATGTTTGGTTGGTGTCTTCAGCACATAGAAACTATGACATTCTATGCTCAATCATAAGATTCACCTTGTTGCAAATATTGATCCGCTCAAATATCTCCTATCACAAGATTCTCTTACCGGTCATATGGAAAAATGGGTTATGATCCTCAGTGAATTTGACATTGTTTATGTGGATCAAAAACCTATAAAAGAACAAGTCATTATAGATCAATTAGAAAAAGCACCTGTTGATGGATAACATCCACTAATCACTAATTTTCTAGATGAATCAGTCCTCAATCTTGCCCCGAGTATCTCATGGAAACTTTATTTTGATGGATCCTTTACTCAAAAGGGATTGGGGGAAGGAATCTTATTTGTTATGCCACAAGGGGATCTCATCCCTAAATCCTATAAATTACAATTTCCTTGTACCAACAATATTGCAGAATATGAAGCCCTTGTACTTGGACTCCATAAGGCCATACAATGGAAGATTCTCAGTTTGTTAGTATTAGGTGATTTACAATTGGTTATCAAACAAGTTCTGGATGAATATAAAACAAAGGATGATAAGTTGCTTCCCTATCACCGCATGGTTGAATACCTTAAACAACATTTCACTGACTTGGTCTTCCAGTAAATTCTGTGCATAAACAACAAAGAAGCTGACGCAATGGCTACCATCAGTTCCTTGATTACCCTGCTATAACATAGTACACAGTGCAAGTTTCTTGTTGAGAATATTACGGTCTTTGCCTGTGACCAACCGAATTTTAAAATGGTCTATAAAATTGCTAATCCTAATTCCCCATGGTATCAATAAATCTACTCCTACCTTCATGATGGACATACCCCACTTGCCTTAACACCTAATCAAAGGAAAACCTTCATCCACCGCACTTCCTGTTACACGATCCTTGGTAATACCATATTCCGAAAGAATTTTGATGGAACTCTTCTAAGGTGTCTAAATTTTGATGAAGCACAAATGTCCTTAGAGGAGGTACATCAAGGAATCTATGGGGCTCATTCCAGTGGACTCACTTTGGCCAAGAAATTGTTACGTACTGGATACTACTAGCCTACCATGGAACAGGACACCTACAACTATCTAAAGAAATGTGTGCCTTGTCAGCAACATGGTGATTTGATACACGCTCCCTCCCAATCCCTTCAGC
Organism: Thuja plicata; assembly: GCA_018584345.1. Classification (NCBI taxonomy): domain Eukaryota; kingdom Viridiplantae; phylum Streptophyta; class Pinopsida; order Cupressales; family Cupressaceae; genus Thuja; species Thuja plicata. The sequence goes on along the minus strand of MU228196.1, from coordinate 1,541,919 downwards.
CCACCATCACCCCTTGGCCTTTTTCCCACTAGGGTCTCGACCTCGTTGGCCATATTTTCCAAAATTATTCCAATGGCCATAAATACATCCTTGCTGCTACTGAATACTTTACCAAGTGGGTCAAAGTTGTCCCTCTTACATACACTACTGGAAAATAGATTTCAATGTTCATTTTGAACTACCTTATCTATCGTAATGGAATTCCTCAAGACATCATCACTGATAATGGAGGAAATTTTAAAAATAAGGATGTCAAAGAGCTATGTATAAATTTTGACATTGCCCACCATACATCTTCCAAGTATTTTCCGCAAGGCAGCGGTCAAGCAGAGGCTACAAATAAAACTATCCCCAAAATCCTCAAGAAAACAGTCAATGATGCTGGCTGTGATTGGCACCTTCACCTCCATCCTTCCCTTTGGGCCTACCACACTTCCATCCATACCCCCATTGGAGCCGCTCCATTTTCCCTTTTTTAGGGCACTGAGGCTATTCTACCCATTGAAATTAAGCTCCCTTCCATCAGAATTTCTCTCAAGAATCTATTGTTCGAAGAAGAATATCGATTTGCTCGCTTGCAAGAGCTTGAACTCCTCAATAAGAGATGCCTCAATGCCCTAAACCACCTTCACATGTATTAAAATCACCTCCCCTCCAATTCAAAAAGTGGATCAAACCTTTCCAGTTTGAGGTTGGTGATCTCATCCTCCAGCACAATATGAAGAATCTCCAGAACTGTGACAAGAAAGGAAAGTTTGAGCCTAACTGGTTGGGCCCCTTCATAATCACAAAAAAGTTTGGGTCTAGTGCTTATCAAATTGCCACACCAGAGGGAGATCTAATCCCCAATCTTGTAAATATCTTGCATCTCAAGCGCTTCTATGTTTGATCTATGTATAGGAGAAAATCAAAAATCAAAATAATTCAAAAAAAAAATTCAAAAATGCATAAAAAGTATTAAAAAAAAAGAAAAAGAGAAAGAGAAATAAATTTGTCCATTTGTGAAAACCACTTTGGTGGCACAATGGATAAGTACCAAGGTGAAAAACTATCTCAAGCGCCATGTGCAGTCAGATCCATCATCTATTTCACCCACCTTTCATGCAACATCCCTCACCTTCCATAATAAATTCACTACCCATATTTGTGCAGGTAGTCCCTTGATCGCTTTCCACTTCCGCAGTAAGATCATATTCCTGCATGACTGAGCTTACCCCATAACACTAAGCTTTATTCCAGACACAATGATTGCAAACATTTTCACTAATCAACAGACAGAATGACTTTCCTCACTTTTTTCTATTCACAAGAAATTGTCAGCAAATCCCCATTTTAATCAATCTTTTGCCCATCAGGATACATCCTTCTGATGTTGGCTTTTACATCAATCCTCAAATCAAAATTGTTCATGGAAAGAACTTTTGGACTGAATAAATGCTTGGTCAGGATGCCTTTTTATTGATTTTATCTTGTGTTTCAATATGTCCTTCTCATGGCTTCCTATCTTGGTTTGTTGTGAAAAAGGTACCTATGGAATATGTGTCATTTGTGGTATGATCTTTTTGTCATAGATTGTTTGTGCACTTATGTTTGATGATCAGTTATGACTATGTATGCCTCACTTGGGGCAGGGTTCATGCATACCAAATCCCTAAATAAGAACTAGGTGTATTGTGTCTCCTCATGAGTAACATTTCATAGGTCCCATCATACCTGATATCTCGCATTCTTATTCCTAGCAACCTATTTTTCTGAGAGTCTAGTCCACGCAAAGGAACAATGTCACTTGTGTTTTCTAGCACATGGTGCATACCTCCTCTTGAAAAATCAAACTAGGGTGTTCTCTCCAATATCAACACAGTATAAATTCCACGTAAATCTTGTAGATAAGTTGCATTTTAGCTAGGTCATATTGCACTTTTCATTTTTCTCTTGGCAAGGTTTATGTTTATTCCCCCTATCTAACTACCTAAATGACTTTATATTAGAAACACTGAGAGGGGGGGGTGAATCAATGTTTGTCTATGTATTATATTTCAGCAACTTAAACATAAATCAAACATACATCCAATGAAGCTTAATACAAGAACACATAACACATGATATGTTTACGGGGAAACCTTGATCAGAGGAAAACCCCGGTGGGAATTAGTA
>MU228196.1:1503735-1516985 GCA_018584345.1 Thuja plicata | reverse complement strand
TGAAATGAAAGCCGGTCAATCCTTATAAAGGATACCGAAACCCTAAAAGGGAAACTAACAGAAATAGAAACTGCCTAAGTGAAACTTAAGCACTAAAGAGTAATTACTAAAGATTACTCTAACAAAAATGTGTATCCAAATGGTCTGATAAATCATGAAGGTGGTTGTGCCGGTCTCGCACCCCCTCCTGATCTGGATGGCCGAGGTGGTAATCCCATTGACACTTGTGAGTCCCGACATATACTCTGTGATACTGATCTCTTGGTATAGGGTGGTTGTTTCTGCCCCTTTGGCACCGCCCCAAAATATAGGCCCATTTAATATGAGGCCTCTTGACCTCTCATGCTTGCCTCTCTATGAGCTGCAAAGGCATCTACTAATACTTGACCTACACCCCTGGCTATGTTTTCATAGCGGGCTATATCTCGCTCTACCCAGTAAGTCTTTGCTTGCCTCTATGCAACATCCCGTTGTGAGGTAATGACCTCTATTTTCTTGGTCATGGAAGCTACCTCTGCTCCTAGGGCCTCCTCATCTTTTCCTCCCATAGAAAACTCCCCGTTGTCCACGTGTGCCCATAGAAGGTCTAGTTCTCTATGTACCCAATCTGCGCGTGCAGTCTCTCCAACTAGTGCACCCTGTACTTGGGCTAGCTCCATCTGTAAGCTACTCTTTGTGGCCTAAGAGGTTGTCAGGAGTCCTTGTATCCTTGCTAGCTCTTCCTATATGCTACTCTTGGTAGCCTATGATGTGGCTAAAAGCCCCTGTACTCTCTATAGATTTATCTACAGGCTATCCCGCTCTATAACCACTACGTCATACACCTCCTAGACTATGTGTCCTTCTAGTGGCCCTTGTACCTACAGTCCCTGCCCTTGTGACCCATACACCTATGGCCCCTATCCCTATGGTCCATGTCCATGTCCCTGTATATCTGAGATCTCAAGTGGGTGCCACCCTACAGGTACCTCTACTTGTCCTCATCACCTAACAATGACTACCCTCGGTCAGACTCTCCTCCCTCCATCCCCTCCATCTCCCCCATCCTCCTCATCTCCATATTGTCCACTGCCCTCCTCTCCTCCAGCCAGCTGCTCATCTACTTGCACTACACCCTATATGGTCACTCTCACCGACCTGTGTGCCACCCACCACTAAGCATATATTGGATCTACTCCCGCATCATGTAGTGACTCTCGCGCCCTAATCCAATGGTGCAGGAGAACCTAGGTTAGAAAGCATTTTAGGTTTGAAATTTGTTTGTAAGGTGTTTTTCTCTATCAATTTTGTAATGACCAGGGTCAATTCAGTGAACAAATACCATAGTTATTTAATTTGTTAGTTTTTCAATTTAGTGTGTGTTGAGGTAGGTTGTAAACCTCTAGAAATCCAACCAAGGAGGTGAAATAGCACCAAGATGATATGCTTAGTTTACACTGGTGTTCGGGTGGTACTGGTGCTTGGGTTACACTATGTCGCTCGATGATTTCGCTTGGGCTACACTATGCCGCTCAAGGATGTCACTTGGTGATGATTTCTCGGGGTTGCTAACTGATGCTCGGTGTTGATGTTCTATTTGTACTGATGCTCGGTCTGATGCTCGATAATGTCAGTCTGATGCTCGGTAATGTTGGTTAACAACCTGTAGATCACAAATTTTTCTTTTATGACTAGCCTAGTCAATTGTAATGGCTTATTACATGTTTCCTTGTCTTCAATGGGTAGTTACACCTGTTCAAAGTGATGGGAGGTTTCTTAGTGATCGTCCATGCTTGCATTCATGAGGTTGGTGAAAGTTGTTGTAGAGCATGGGATATATACCTAGATGCATGTTGTTTTTGTGAGAGGATGTGAGTGTGTTGTAAGAGATAGAAGAAGTTAATAAAAGTTTCAAAGAGTGTTCTTAGTCCATTTTTAAAGTTTCATTGTCTGTTTCAAGCGTAAGTAGATCAGGTTGTTTTTGTTTTTGCAAGTTGTGAGTTCGTGGCCCATTTTGGGTAGTAAAATTACATGGCTCCTCGAGGTTCTTGAATCCATGGTGAGAACCATGTTCCTGGATAGAATTTGAGAGGAACCCTTATATATAGTTTTCTGTTTTGTTTTTGTAGGAGAGGTGTTGAACATGAAGGTGGAGTTCTTACCCTAGGCAAGCTTGTTGATAGTTCGGTTAGGAGAGAAAAGTGAAGAAAGAGGTTGTGAGAGTGTTGGATGAAAGAGTTGATTTATCCAAGAGAATGAATCTACCCTTGTAGGTTTAGTGTGCATGGAGAGGCAACTTGTTGGTGGGGAATTGGGTCTTGAGTGAGAGGTGAAGATCTTAGTGACTTTCCGTGGTTAGGGTTTAGAATACCCTAGAAGGTCTGAGAGAGAGACCTTAGAGCAAAGTCAAGCTGACTCTCTAGCAATAGAATCCAGACTACCCATCATCTAGGGAATCTCTATCATAGCTACTCAGGATCCCCTTGCTCCCCATAGGTCCACTCTGATACCCCATATGCCACCTACCTCCCACATCACCAGTGGATGAGGGAACCCATCTAGAACAACATCATGTATCTTTCCCATCTGCCTACGCACTCTCAATGGCATATATCTGCATATCATATGAGATGTGCACCCTATCAACCAGCAGTCCATCTACACATACCTAAGATAATAAGAATCATAAAACCCATCCTCTACATACACATGTTACTATCGGTCCTGACAACCCCATTCCTCACACCCTGCACAGGCTGCCCACTCTATCTGGCCTATCTCATCCAGTGTCCACTGCCAGTATCCTATCAAGTTTGTAGACTCATAGCTAATAAAAGGTTTTTATTAGCAAGAAAATGGATCATATGCCTCCTTCATCTCCTGTGTCCTAATTGGGTGGATGACAGCAATATGTATCCATGCCCACACTAGTAGTATTGTGACCTTTGCTCCTAGTGCCCTACCCTTACAGTAGATACACATATGTAAATCATAGTATATCTATCTTAGGATGGTATACCCCCAGAAATATTGTGTCCCCTCATCCTCTAGCATGCTGCTAAGGACCAGTGCCCACCCAAAAGAAAACTCACAACCCGCATGATCTGACATCATGCGCCCCTATCAAACCTGCTAGGTATAGAGCTACCCGCCATAACTGTAGCCTCGCCGTCATAGACCCTATCTAGTACATCCACTATCATGTCATCAAGATCTCTGTAAATGGTTGACTAAATGCCCTCACCGTATGTGGCTCTGATCCCTCAAAACAATACTCAGGTATCAGCCCGCGAATTGACACTTTGTATATCTTCCACATGTCATGCAAAGTAATAGTAGCCTCCCTTGTGGGGAAGTGAAAGTTGGAAGTGGTACTTGCCACCTCTTAATCAATGCTGACATAAGCACATTATGTGCTCTAAGATGGATCCAATGATGGACATGCTCCAAGCCACACATTGTGACTTGTCCCCACTCCTCTGTCATTAGCTCCTGTGATAGCGTCATCGTCACATGGTAGTTCTCCCTGGATCGAAAAGATATAATGTTCACCTGCATCCATAGATATCCATGTCTATTAAATTTGTTTCTAAGTTTGGGGCATCAAAAAAAGCCCCCTAGGATTTTTCTGATACATTTTCCTCTCTTTTCATCTATTTCTGGGTCAATCGGCGGAGATATCAATTCACCTGCGTAGACGATGAATCCTCACAACCTCTGATCTACAGAGATGATGGTTTAGTTCACCATGTCCCCACTTGGCTTCCCCTCTTCTATCTTCCCTCATAGATGATTATCTTGTGATCTCCATTTGTACAGTCGACAATAGCCAATTGATCATCTACGAGAACGGTGATCTGTCGATCACCATCTACGTAGATGGTGGTCTGGCGATTTTTGTCTCTGCTGTGGGGCCATTTTTGGCACCGTACAGGCATCATAAATGCCCTAAAAAACACTAAATGTAGAATTGATAGAGTGACTTCAATTACTCACCTGTGGTCCTATGTTCGCAAGCCACGGGTACACCCTGGTGCACTCTCCAAGTTGTGCACGGTGTCAAAATTCTGCCATTTCTTCTCTTTTTCTTCATCTTTTAGCTCTTTGTGAGTGAAAATGACTTCTTCTTGGTCCTTGGTGGACTATTTATAGGCCCCTTGGGTCCCATTTTCTGTTATGGTCCCCATTTTTCTGTCTTGGTCCCTATTTTTAGCCCTTTTCCTTCCTGACAGGCCATGCAATTTGTCTTTCTCCCTCTTTCCATCTTTTCGAGAAAATTTTACAAAAACAAATTGTTTTTCTATTATTTTCTCGAGGGGGCACACTCATTTACCATCGTCGCCCTGGGTCTTCCTGATTCTTCTGGGGCATCTTATTTTCTTTTCTTTGACGTGACGCTACTTTCAATGTCGCATGAAAGAGGGGCAAAATGTAGACGTCAAAGATTATCCTTATATTAATTTAATTAATATCCCTGTAACATTATAGTTAATTTTAATTAATTAATTATATTTTTTATATTCTTCTATCTATTTAATTAAATATGAATCACCTTCTATAGTATTTAGATTTAATTTAAATACTATCCCCTTTAATGTATCAAATCTTATTTATATACATTTGTTCATAAAATCCCCTTTTAAATAAATTTTAATTTATTTATTCCCTCACATTTCTAATATTCTTGTAAACCAAGATTAAATTCAAATTTAATTTGAAACATTAATCTAAGCCTAGCCTAAAGACCTATTAATCCTACCTCGAAACCTACTGTATTCCTACCCTACCCTACCTATCCCTCTTAATAAATCTATTCTCTCATTTAAGCGCACACTAATCAAACTTAAAGTGTGATTCCTAACCTTTTTAGCACTAATGGAATGCTCACACATGTGTGAGAAACTCCTTTAAAGGAAGCCACCAACTTCCTTTAATATAGCCACTCTTTAGTCTCCCACTCCATTCCCCAAGAGTTGCTCACACATGTGTGAGAAAACCTTGAGCCACTCAAACCTTGAAGGCTTGTGTTGACTTTTTGCATGGCTTGTCCTCTAGCCCTTGTGTCCTCTATGTGGCATATAGGTGGATTCCACATGTGCTCTACCTCATCCAAGCCCTTCCCTTCCCTCAAAAAATCTATAAATAGAGGCTCTTGCCAAGAGCAAAACATCTTTTACTTTTGTATTGCTATCATGCTAGTTTAGCTCTAGATTTTTGGCATTTTAGCATTTTTAGTTTGTTTCAAGTTTGAATCTATTTAGATATTAAATTTTAGGAATGATGGAATGAATCTAGTTCTTATTTCAATCTTATGCACAATCATCATAGTTTAGTCTTGCATTCTCAATCATGGTGAGAAGCTTGAGACAAGTTTTCAATACTTGTTTTTGAGTTCTTCACTCTTTTAGCTTGCATTCTTAATTATTTAGTGGGATTTAAATTATTGTAGTGGGAGAGTACACCCATATATATCTCTAAGAGTAAATCAACAAGTCTTGGGTGCACTTGTTTGGCTCATCAGAGGTTTTCGAGTAAACTTCTTGTCTTAATCTTTCATTTGAATATGCTAACCCCTTATTGAATCTAATGGCTAATCTTTGCATTTGCATGTTTTAGTGATTGTTTTAGACAGGTAGGTTTTATCACATACGTCTTTTTCAACAACAGTCTTGGTTGCATCGATTAACTCATCTTCTTTGGCCTTTTCATCCAGATCTTCTTCTGTTATATCAATGATTGTGATATTTGGGTGACCTAAAATGGTCAGGAGTGCAGGAATACCGTCTAACACATTATCAATTGTTGCATCATCAACTGTCATAGGGTATGTACTTGGTTTAGTAGATGCATCATCATTTATTTCCTTGGTATCTTGGGTGTCCTTAGATGGATTTAGCAATTTGTTCCATATTTGAGTGCTCTCAATATCCACTTCCTTCAAGTTTCCTTGCAAGATATTCAATGTCCTTTCCTTCTTAGGAAATTATTTGGCATACTACTTCATCAGACTGCCTATCTGCTCAACTGTATAATCTACTTTAATAAGATGGAGAGAAACCTCTCTCATTTGTTTCTCAGTTTGTAGTGCATATGACCATCTTGATGATATTTTATCATACAATTCTGATGGAATAGAAGTAGCAAATTCAACTAGAACTTGTTTCAAGTTTATCATCATACCTATTATTGCTTCTTCAAGTTTCTCCTTGTTCTTGGTAGATAGATCTTCATATTCTTGTATCATCGGATGTCCTAATTGTCAGGTTGTCTTTATTGTCTCTGCAATCTCATCAATGGACTTTGATGGCTTATTATGTACAACCTTGAATTATTCTGGATTGTCATCAGAATCATCCTTGTCATCTTTGTTTTGAAGATATATTCTCTTTTGTTGTCTCGGTATAGGATTCTCAGTTGTGCCCTTCTATTTCCTTGTCTGATAAGTAAATTTTGGTGAGGGCCTTGTAATTTTAGCTACACCTTTCTTCAAAGTTGGTGAATCACTGGTCACCGATTGTGATCTTGTATGAGGTGGAGATACAGTCTTTGTACTTTTTCTCTTTGTGGCCTTAGATGTCTCAACTCGTGTGTCATCTGACTTGGTAGAATCTATGTCATGATCTAGTTCATCTACTTGATCGGCTGAGGTCTTCTACTTAGTTTCCTCTTTAGATTTATCCAAGTCCGCATCTGTGATAGCAATTTTCCTTTTCAATGTTTTTACTATTTTGGTCTTTTTTTGACCCAATTGTTGTACTTTTAGTTGAATTTGTATGTGGGTCTTTGCCACATCATAAGTGCCAAATCTCATGGCCAATTTGTCAACAAGTTCATTTAGTAATTTCTCAATTGCATCGGAGGCAACATCATTGTCTAATTCATACTCCATTAGAGGTATCCATGTAGTCCTTGGATCTACTACTTTTATCAATGTTGTATCTGTATCTACTACAAAATAGATATTGTCTTGGTATTATCTACAAGTTGTTGTGGAATCCGGGATGTCTTTTCCATTCTTTTTTTAAACTTGAAAAAATACTCATTCATTACTGGTTCAAAATTATGACCTAGACTGGTGATCATTTCATCTATTTGTACAGTAACTGGCCTATTTGTCTTCCATTTAAATTTATCGATTGATGGGAAGAATTTTTGCATGTAGAAAATATGCATAGTAGTAAGGAACTGAACTTACATGTGTTTGTCTTTGCTGACCTGATGGTTCTCATTTTCTCCTCAAATTGCTTCTGTAATAGCTTAGAAAGATCAAATTGTAGACCCTTATTTACTATCTTGTAAGCTATATCCACAGCTCCACATGGTACGTTGTTAGGCCTACTAGATTGAAATGTATTATACCCAATGGCATAAGCATCAAATATCAATTTTGCATCCTTGATGCAGTTGACCTTCAAGCCTCTACCATCCCACTCAGCTAATGTAAGCTTCTCCAACTCGGTTCTTGGTAGGTGTCTTAGGGATTTGGCTTTGTCACATATTGGATATCTTGTAACTTCATGAATGACATCCTTGGTTATCTGTTTAGGTTCATCCATCTATATCTTCCCTTCATGTACTCATCTAAGTACAATGCAGATCCACTCATTCTGAAAGACCTTTAGGAAATCTAGGGCACGAGTTAACCCTTTAACCTCTAAGTGTTTGTGGTCTTCTTTTAGCTTCCCTTCTGTGCACATTTTTTGATAAGTAGACATAAGTTCAAAGTCTCCAACTTCTCCAATCTTGCAATGTATGTATGCACGAACATCTTGCACTAGCAAAACCCTAGGTGAGATAGATGAAAATGCACCTTGATTATCTGGTTGTGTTGCAACTTGTGGATGGATCTTGTAGTTAGGTTTCATGCATTTCTTGATCAGAACAACCTTCTTGTCCTTGACCAACTTAGCTTTCTTTGTGTGAGATGAAAATGCCATGGTTTTGAGTATTTAGGGCTTCTGTAAAATGATGATCAAACAACTCAAAGAGTTAAGAATGCACAATAAATAACCTCTGTATACTCGAAATGTACTAAAATCTTTGTTGAATTATTGAAATAAACTTTTCTGCAACTTTAGCTCTTCATTCTTTGTTTAGCTCTGTGATCGCGATGTGAGAAAATGAGCTCGCGTCGACCAAATTTATAGAAAATAACTCATGGTTGTGCATTAAATATATTCAACAACTACTCGGTGATCAAACAATAAGCTCAGTTAACACTATCAATGCACTTGAACTCGGTAAATGGTACAAATTCTCAGTTGTCTCATCACATTTTCACCGACTGACAGTTTTAACTAGGTACATATTAACCGACTAGACTAGATCATAGTAATAAAATATGTAATGCCACAATGCATCTTTATTCATGCTAAGTTGGCATATGTGGAATAAATATAGGAACTGATGTAAGATATAGCATTGCAAAACATAGTTCCATACAGAAGACGATGGAGCCACCTAACCCATTGGATGAGGTGTCACCAACTGTTGTGCTTAGTCATGCATTATCATTTGATTCTTTTCTCCACATTTGATTCTCGATCCTCAAAATTTCATTAATTGTATTTCCATTCCCATAAGTATTTATTTGGTCCACACAGTCTCTGCTTAAGTGACCAACTTTCTGATAGTGAGAACATGTCATTCCAGAGTTTGACCCATTCCTAGATTTGATTTTCCATAGCCTCATATAGTTTTCTGCTATATGTCCATATTTTCCACATGATTCACAATTTCTCCAAGTGTTTTAATCCCATGTATAAGCATTGCCTTGTCTTCTCGGTTGGTTTATCGAATCTTGTCCTTTAGGCTTCTAGATCTGCTTTGTGTTCTTTCTGCATGCTTGAGTCGTGTGACCATTCATGTTGCAATTTTGATAGTATTTATCTATGTATGGTTTCTTCTGTGGTTTTTTCAACTTGGATCTACACTCATGTGCCTGATGTCCATGCTTATTATAGTTATAGAAAATACCATTGAATTTAGGAGGGTTTCTAGGAATACCTTTTTATTTGCTCCTGCAAACATTTGATGTGTGGCCTAGTTTTCCACAGTGATGGAAAGAGGGCTTCTTTGGCTTAGGATTTGAGTAGACATTCCTTTGTTTAGCTTGATTTGATGATTCACTTTGCTCGGTATACCCTAATCCAGTATTTTTATTCAATCTTCTTTGATGGTTCATAAATTCATCCATTCTCTTTGTGCTTTCTTCAGATCTCTTAATCACTTCATTATGTTGTTGTAACATCTTCACTTCATTTCTCATTTTATTATTTTCTTCTTTCAATACACCAATATCATCTATTCTTTTTGCAATTTCAATATTCACTCGGTTAGCCTCATGATTCATAGCAACCACTTGATTGGTGATCTCAAAGTAGTGTTAAGTAAGTCTAGATATCTCAGTTTATTTCTCTTGTAAATTTTTAGTCATCTGTCTTTTGTCATCAACAACCATGTTTCTATCTTGTTCATCTTTCTTTTCATCATTCAAGACTTCAACCATTCTAACCATTTGTGTATCTTGTCTGATTCGTAGTGCTTTCACTTGTTCATTAATTTGTTGATTGCTCTTAGTTAGATTTGATATTATTCCTTCAGATGCATCAAATATGCTACTAGATTCAAATCTAGATGTGTCAAATGGGTCATGAATCTCTTCTTCATGATAATCAATCTCACCACAGTGAAGTGTCGTGTCCTTTCTCTTAATCAGCATCTCCCTGGGTTTCTCTTTGGCTTCCTTGAACTATTTGACATAGATTTGCAGCTGTAACTTAAGATTCTCAATAGTTTTGTCAAGTGTATACCTCTCCATTGTAAGATATTTTCTCTTCAGCTGTTAAACCTTCAAAATAAGAGAATATTCTCTGATACCAATCGTTGGCCCAATGTTAAGATAATGGAAAGGATGTGTACTAAGAGGGGAGGGGTGAATCAGTACCCTTAAAAACTTTTAGACAAATCTTTGCATTCATTGTACTGTATTAACCGACTGAGTAGATTGCATAATCCAAACATATAGTGTCAATACTGAAATGTAAATGCATGTAAAATAAACATAACACATACACACAATTAAGTACTCTTGACACTAGTATTTTGGTATCGCAGAAAACCCAAGTTAGAAGGTAAAAACTGCGGTGGGGATGAGACCCACAAAACTTCACTACTACAGTAATAAAGGTAGCTTGTTAAAGCTTTACAAAAGGATCACTTCTGATGATCTTATCCTGTTAGGAGTAACAAATTGATTTACTAGATCTACCCTATGTGAGGATTTAGCAACACAATATACGTGTCCACTCAGTTAAGAGATTTACAAAAAGACTGTTAAGTCTATTTTGTTAAGAGATTTAAGTATCTATTACAATTGTTAGAGAGTAACAGAAAGTTGATCTGAAACATATACAATCTCAAAATTGCTGATACGGATCCATTAAGTTCATTCAAAACATATCACCTCAATGTGAATGAAAATTCCTTCTACTCTATTCTTCTTGGTAGCTTTGCCTTAGTTTTGTAAAATGAATACTGCAATGTGGTCTTTGTCCTTGAATCCCTTGTCTGATCTCTGATATATGTAGTATGGAAGCTAATTGATCATTTCTTGATCAACATACATATCAAAATTGACATCTATACAATTGTATATCAAAATGATATGACCTAATTAGGGTTCAACAATTATATCTTTACCCTAAGATCAATGGTTACAAAATTTACATTGATCAAATAAACATAGGAGACATAAACAATAAATGTTGGAAATCCGTAATTATTGTTCTCCTTGATCGTGTAAACCATTATCTAGGTCGGCTCAAAAGTTGTTACTTAGATTATTGTTCCATAAAAAACTTTTATGTGGACTCTATTCCACTTGGTTAATGTTGTTCCTCAGTGCTCAGTGTATACTGTGTATCTCAGTTATACTGGTGCTTGGTTATGTTGTGAAGCTTGGTGTTGTCTGTGATCAGTATAGTCTTTTTACTCGGGTATCACTATACTCAGTTAACTATGAACATGATCATTTCCCTCAGTTAACTCTGCACTTTGGTGATATATACTGACTGTCTTGTGTTGACTTTGTCACCGACTTTCCATTATGTCTACTTGATAACTAATGACAACTTCAATGTGCAAGAGTAACAATGTTGTATCTGGGTGCTACTATGGAAGGTTTCTCTAATTTTAACTCTCTCTATATGAAACACTATCCCCATAATTACAGAGTGTTTCTTGATGTTGAAGATTAGGAACAATCATTTCTTGGTCATATAAATTATAATTGTTTGGCAGTAACGTTTGTCTGCGATCATGTTCACATTCAAAGGGCTATTGGGAAAATTGTAGGAGATGATGTTCTTTTTCTGCAAGGAAAGCATATGATTTTTCCTTCTCAAATCTTGTCAATTTTCCTATCAAATGCATTTGACCTTTTTCACTCTCCGTTTCTTCTAGAAACCATTGTTGGTAGATATATCAAAGTGGGTTTTTTGAACTCACATAAATTTTCGAAGGCATTACAGAAATATGACATGTGTTATGGGGCAGCTTTGGTTGGAAATTTGTTTCACTTCCATGCGTTACTCACTAATCATGGTGTCTTCTATGTTTATGTGAGTACCAAGAAAGATTTGGAAATACATAACTTTTGGGTTGTGAAGGTGGCACTGCAACTACATGGTCATCATTTGAGCATGAGTTGTGTTAGTAGTATCCAGTTCATGGTATACGCTCCTCTGGACCTTCTTGAATCTAATATTTCTACTACTGCCCATCCATCTGTGGCTGAGCTGCCTCATTAATTGGTTGTTGGCCCTTCTTGTAGTGTTGATTTGAATTTTACTGTCAAAAATATTGATTTGGATCTTCACTTGGGCATGGTCGGTTCTTCCCTGGTAACCATGGAGAATTAGTAGCACTTGATTCTATCTTCAACTTTAGTCATTTTGGCTCATTTTAGATATATGACAACTCCTTTGCATTGTATTTGGTTTAAGACCTTGTAGCTTATTATTGGGTTGCGGGTATGTATTAAATGCTTTTGTAAACTAGCTTGGCTAGTCGAGAGGGTTTTATGGGTTTTTCTCTTGGATTCCCGCTTCTAAAATCTTTATCTTTGGGGCAAGGCTCCCTTCTGTATTTACGGGAAAGGATCAAAGTTTTTCTTTCTGGTTCTTTTCTCCGGGAGCCCTTTGAACCAGTTTTTAAAAATATAATATAATATATTAAGTGGCAATGCCACCTTGTGTTAAAACAAAGACAAAGAAGAAGAAGCATAAATTAACAACAAAAGAAGAACATCTCACAACACATGATTTACGTGGAGGACCCTTTCAAAAAAAAACTTCACACTCAAAGAGATCCAAGACTTGCATTAATCCTTCAAATTAGTTACATCAATACAACATATCTCTCTGAATCATTGTACCACTTCATTGCTTCAACAACTTGTGAATTAATTTGTTTTCCCTTCAACTCAAACACTCAATATATAGGCATGAGAGAAACCACAAATCACAAATATTTTTTAAAACCGTTTAGAGATAAATCACGAAAAACAAGAAACTTCCTCTTCCAACTTGTGACTTTATCTGCCTTTTAAAAGATCTTCCTTATCTTATCCAATTTTTCATTTAGCTTTACCTTTTCTTTCATGCTCTTTCTATTTTAACAACCAAAAAACATCTTATAAGTTGTCATAGTTAAATTTAGCAACTTTCATGAAAACTAAGAGATAATTACAAATTGCCAAAAATAATTAAATATATTTATGGTAAAAGCAAGTTTGAGACATTTTCTCAACATAATACACATTGAGAACGGGACTTTAGACTCTTCTTATAAGTCACAAATTATAAATTCCCTTGAAAATCAATGTAAATCTTACAATTATTATAATGCCTTAAAGATATAGCCTTAGACTGAGATTTGTACAACATTACTCAAAAACTAATTTTACTTCCGTAAATATATTATAGGGACATCAATTAATGTTCATTTGAAGTTATATGTATGTATGTTTACATATATAGATACGTATCTACATATATAAATACATATACATATACATACATACATATACATATATACATATATATATATATACATATACATATATACATATACATATATACATATATATATACATATACATATATATATGTACATATATATATGTATATATATATATATATGTATATATGTATATGTATATATGTATATGTATATATATATGTATATATATATATGTATATGTATATATA
>MU228196.1:1479909-1496471 GCA_018584345.1 Thuja plicata | reverse complement strand
CATCCTCCTCACCTTTTTCTCAATCTAGTGAACTACAACCATTTAAGATTGGTACGCATTTTTTATTTCACATATTGAAATGAGGGGAAAGTCATATTTGGAAGCAGTTTAAAAGAGGATTTAAAATGTGGTAAAACATATATTGATTCAAAAATGTAAGGTGGGTATCAAATTTATGTGAATCTAATGTGACATGTTAATTATTGTACATTTAAAAAAAAAAACTTGGTTAATGGAAAAGCAAGTTTAATTTGATCACCAATTTTTTTCATTGAGTTTTAAAAAATCTCTAATATGGTTGTAATGGGAAATATGAAGGCAACATACATATCGTTTCTAAAAATATGACAATGAGATGTAGTAATTTGATTCATGAATGTAATTTTTGTTTGATATCTACCTCACATTTTGATCTAGAGAGTTGCTACCCACACAAACCTGTCACAACCAACACTCCAAACACACATACAATCTGTGGTGTGTAATAAAAAAAGTAGACGAAAATGGATAACAAATTGATGAAACAAACTTAAAAAGTTATTATTAAAACTCAAAAATAAGTTTAGGACTTAGATACCCAATAAAAATCTATAATTGTATGCATATCTGAAAACCAAATTGTCTTAATATGGAAAAACATGAAGATATTCATCTTCTTTGTCATGCCAAAAATACTACTTTAACATGCATAATCGACCTAAGTTATATGAACATAAAATATTACATAAATGAATATTATTTCACCATAATATAACAACAATAAAGAAGCATGTAGATTAACAAAAGAAGAACATCTCACAACACATGATTTACGTAGAGGACCCTTTCAACAAAAAACTTCACACCCAAAAAGATCTAAGACTTGTATTAATCCTTCAAATGAGCTACATCAATACAAAATATCTCTCTAAATCATTGCACCACTTCATTGCTTCAACAACAATTGAATTAATTTATTTTCCCTTTGACTCAAACACTCAATATATAGGCATGAGAGAAACCACAAATCACAAATGGTTTTTAAAACCATTTAGAGATAAATCACAAAAAACAAGAAACTTCCTCTTTCAACTTGTGATTTTATCCGCCTTTTAAAAGATCTTCCTTATCTTATCCAAGTTTTCATTTAGCTTTACCTTTTTTTAATGCTCTTTGTATTTTAACAACCAAAAAACATCTTATAAGTTGTCATAGTTGAATTTAACAATTTTCATGACAACTAAGAGATGATTACAAATTGCCAAAAATAATTAAATACATTTATGGTAAAAGAAAGGTTGAGACATTTTCTCAACATAATACACATTGAGAAAGGGACTTTAGACTCTTGTTATATATGATATATTATCAATTCCTTTGAAAATCAATGTAAATCTAACAATTATTATAATGCCTTAAAGATACAGTCATAGACTGTGATTTGTACAACATTACTCAAAAACTAATTTTACTTGCATAAATATATTATAGGGACATAAATTAATGTTCATTTGAAGTTACACACACACACACACACACACACACACACACACACACACGTGTGTGTGTGTGTGTGTGTGTGTATTAAATGTAGGGGATATTGTCTATCAGATTCATCCAAGGGTTGAACTTGGCCCAAATGCTCCTCTAGGGGTTTGAATCTTGGTGGATGGCTTTCTACATCTCATGCCATCCTCCTCACCTTGTTCTCAATCCAATGAACTACAACCATTTAAGATAGGTATGCATTTTTTTTATTTCACATATTAAAATGAGGGGAAAGTCATATTTGGAAGCAGTTTAAAATAAGATTTAAAATGTGGTAAAAGATATATTGATCCAAACATGTAAGGTGGGTATCAAATTAATATAAATCTAATGTGACATGTTAATTATTGTACATTTAAAAAAAAAAAAACTTGGTTAATGGAAAAACAAGTTCAATTTGATCACCAATTTTTTTCATAGATTTTTAAAAATCTCTAATATGTTTGTGATCGACAATATGAAGGCAACATACATATGATTTCCAAAAGTATGACAATGAGATGTGGTAATGTGATTCATGAATAGAATTTTTTGTGTGATATCTACCTCACATTTTGATGTAGAGAGTTTCTACCCACACAAACGTGCCACAACCAACACTTCAAACAACATGCAATCTGATGCAGAGCAATGCTACAAGAAGCCACAAAGTGAACCCAAGTTCTCAAACTAAGGCAAGAAGTTAAAACCAATACTGTCCTAGAAATCCTTGTAGCCTTTTCTAGGTGGTTTTCCTAAGACAACTTTTACTTTTGAAAAGGGACTTGGAAAATAAATTATAGAATTAGGTACCCTTTAGGAAGCTACAACAAACCCAAAATTCATAGACCAACTCTACTCCAACACCTCTGAACACCTGCAAGGCACACAAACCTAATTCACCAAATTAGGCTTCGTTTGAAAAGAAAGTATCAAGAGATGGGTACATAGAGTTGATAAAATCACCCATGAGTGTTCAACTAACCCAAAATACCCCAAAAAACCAACCTATCAAGTCCCATCAGACGATCCATTCATTTGTTCATATATTTTCTTACTTGACTAGTCAAATACATGAGGATATTTGATCTGGGGCTTGATCTTAAAAAGCATACACCTAACCTTGAGTTCCTAAGATTTTGAAATCCTACGATACATGTCTGTAACTTGAATTTTCCAAGTGGATATGAGGATCCACTGGAGAAATCCCAAGTTAGGGCTTCATCTTATGCACAGACCCAAAATAGGAGGGTTTTGGGACTCCATTTACAAAATGGGGAGAATGGAGTTGGAAATAATGGGACAGGGATAACCAGTCAGAGTTTAAGAATATTTTTGTAGGGGCCCTTTACATGCACAACGGTGATCTTGAAATCCTAAACAGAGTGAAGATTCTGGGCTAACCTTACCTGAATTCAATGAAGGTAAGGTTAGTGATATACCTTCATTGAATTCAGGTAAGGTTACACTTCACTTCTACAAATCAAAACTAAATTGAATGAAACAAATTGCAATAGAAATTAAACTCACAACACCATAAAAATATGTTACTAGTTTTTCTTAGTGGATCCCCACAACGTCGTACACACTAAGAATGCTCAGAAAACTATTCATATTCCTTTAAAACTCATCAAGCCATACATATCTTTTACATATATATCTTCTCTCTCCATCTCTATTGTTTACTCCTCTTTAAGGGAGCATTTTTATAGCATCGTACCATCAATTCAACTACCCCTCTACGAGTTGTAACTGATGGAATTCCAAATGACACTATAACAGGTTACACGGTGGTGCAGAGAACCTCTCATTTTAGCTTGAAGTGTGTGTTTAGGGTTGTTTTAGGGGTCTTTGTTATGTTTTTAATAAGATCCATAAGTGTTGGATCCTAACTTGTTTATTCATGTTTGGATCCTATAGGTTCATATGTGTCCTAACTAGGGTCCTAGGATGGGTCAAAATGCATCAAGTTGACCAATTTAGTCGAAGAGCAAGAAATGCTCAAAAGTTGCTCAAGCAACTTTTGCAAAAAGTTGCTCAATGAGGAAATGGATGGTTGTAACCACCCATGCTTGGGTATTTGAGAATGGATTAAATATTTTGGCAGGCTAATGGAGTTTTAGTTACAGACCACACGTGTGAGCATTATGTATGGATGGTTTTCTGAGTTTTCTTTCAATTTGTAGTGTTTTTGCACTCTTGTACGACTATGTACAGATTAGATTGTGCAATCTGACTCCATGGGAGTGTATAGTTTTGTGTTATATTTATTTTTCATGTACTATTTTGATTTCAAGTTAATTTTTTGTAAAGTTACATTTAGTTTTAGGTGACTGTGTCTGCAATTCCTATTTGCAGAGTTGCAGGAACAAATATGACTCTAACCACAGCATCCACGGTTGAAAAATGAATGAAACCTTATGGAATGATAGGTTAGGGTATGTATATAGTGTTTATGTTTTCCTTTTTTTTCTTTCAATTGAATTCCTAGGCTTGGAGTGATGCCCTAGGCTGACTGCTTGGAGTAGGTAAGCCAGGACAGGGTGAAGATTGGATTGAACCAGCACACCCATGATCTTGTAAGGACAACTTATGTAGAGAACCTCCCATTTTGGCTTGAAGTGTGTGTTTAGGGTTGTTTTAGGGGTCTTTGTTATGTTTTTAATAAGATACATAAGTGTTGGATCCTAACTTGTTCATTCATGCTTATAAAAGCAAAATTTGCTCCTAGGTGAAAATGTTGTCACATTAGTCTAAAGTGGTAAAAGTTTCTAATTTGGAGAAACTAGGGGATATGGTATCTGCTAGGGTCCTATGTGTCCTAACTAGGGTCCTAGGATGGGTCAAAATGCACCGAGTTGACAAATTTAGTCAAAGATCAAGAAATGCTCAAAAGTTGCTCAATGAGGAAATGGATGGTTGTAACCACCCATGCTCGGGTATTTGAGCATGGATTGAATATTTTGTAAGGCTAATGGATTTTTAGTTATAGACCAAACATGTGAGAATTCTGTATGGATGGATTTCTGAGTTTTCTTGCAATTTGTAGTGTTTCTGCACTCTTGTATGGTTGTGTACAAATTAGATTGTGCAATCTGACTCCATGGGAGTGTAGAGTTTTGTGTTATATTTCTTTTTCATGTACTAGTTTGATTTCAAGTTAATTTTTTGTAAAGTTACATTTAGTTTTAGGTGACTATGTCTGCAATTCCTATTTGGACAGTTGCAGGAACAAAAATGACTCTAACCTCAGCATCCACGGTTGAAAATGAATGAAACCTTTTAGAATGATAGGTTAGGGTCTGTATATAGTGTTTATGTTTTCCTTTTTGTTCTTGCAATTGAACTCCTAGGCTTGGAGTGATGCCCTAGGCTGATTGCTTGGAGTAGGTGAGCCAGGACATGGTGAAGATTGGATTGAATTAGCACACCCATGATCTTGTAAGGACAACTTAGGGAGTTTTTGGAATCCCTAGGGTGTCTCCTTAAGGATCAAAAGGTTTTAAAAGTTGGAGTGAAGTTTGAAGACAAATTGAAGGTAATTTGTAGTGACTGGTCCAAAGGCCTAAAAGATAGGCTAAAAACTAGGGCCTGGAAGTAATTAGGGTTGTGGGTGTCTTGGAGAGCTATACCTTTGGATTCTTGAAGTTCTAGTTGATATCGTTCAGATTCATATGGTCTTCCATAGGGTTGTTTTGAATATTTGGGAGCATTTGGCTAAAAATAGTTTAAATAGACCTAATTGAATTAGGCCTAATTAGGCCTAACTCTAAGTAGTGATAATCAAGAGTTGAATATAGTGGCCATAAGTGTTTGAAACACCTAGAATGGACATGTAAGGTCCTTTGAACATAGGCTAGAGCCTGAGAGGTGTTTTTGAAGATCCTAAGCAAGGTTTTAGGGTTCTAGAGGGAGATCTAGTGAGAAAATAAGGTATTTGGAGAACTAGTTGGACTAGTTGAAATTGTTTGTGTTTTGTTGCTTCATCAACTCAACTATACCTAGGAGAAAAGTTGATTCAGAAGGTCTAGGAGGCCAATCATGGTGAAGTAAACATAGATTTTTAAACCATTGGATGGTTTGGGGAAGTGATTAACAACTTGGAGTAAAGGAAACACTAGAACTCTAGGCCCTCTGCATCAAAGTGGTATCAGAGCTAGAACTACAGTAAGTTTGGTGTATGTATGAAGGGGAGGAGAGCCAAGAGGTTGACAGTATGCCACCCAAGGAAATGAGCAAGGATGTCATAGTGGACTTGGTCCAAGAACTATTGGCAAAGGCCAATTTGACAGAGGTAAAGGGTAAGAGGAGAGTCAGAAGATGAAAGCGATGAAGAGGATGAAATCCAGACAGGAGAGACATCTGGCAAAGGAAAAGAAGTGGAGATGGGTAAAGACCAGAAGGTGTTCTTGGATGCCTTTAAATACATTGACAAAGATAGTATGGAATAAATTCCTTACTATAGTGGCAATTTGAATGGTGAAGAGTTATTGGATTGGCTAGAGGCCATAGACAATCAGTTTGATTAAAAAGAAGTATTAGAGGAGAAGAGAGTCATTTATGTCAAGGCTAGACTCAAGGTATCTACATTGGTATGGTGGAACATGATGCAGGATGACAGAGTAACCACTGGTAAAAAAAATAGTCTCTTGGGATAGAATGAAAATCATATTGAGGGCACAATTCTTGCCCACTGATTATGAGATACAAATGTATCATAAGTTGCAGAACTTAAGGTAAAAAGAGTTAATAGTAAGTTCCTATGCTAAGGAATTAAACAAGTTGAGCCTAAGGGAAAGAAGACAAGAAGAAGAAGTATAAAAGGTGGCAAGGTATCTCAATTGATTGAGACAAGGAATCCAAGATGAGATCAGTATGATGGCCCTAATAGTATACACAAATGCTTTCAACTAGCATTGAGAGAAGAAGAGAAGGCTAGGAGGAGGAATGATTTCCAAGAAAGAGGCAGAGGCAACAAAGGATTCAAAGGCAGGGGTAACTTTGGAAGAGGCCAAAGTCCAAGTAGAATAGAAGAGACTCAATCTACAGATAATAGTGGAAGTAACCAGTATAGGTGTTCATTTCAGAGAGGAGGAGACAGCGGAAGAGGACCTCTAAGAGGTAGGTTTCAGTCACAAGGTATGACTAACTCTTTCTTTATTGGCAGATTTTACAATTGTAACCAAGTGGGTCATACTATGGGTAGATGTCTTGAGAAAGCTACCACCTCATCCATGTGAGAAAGAAGGAATAATTTAGTGCAAGAAGATGACACACAAAGTATCACCTCACCAATGTCCAAGGCGGGGCTAGTAATGGATGGAGAAAACCTTATGTTGAGAAGGACCTTATTGAAAGTTCCTAGTATTGAAGAGCCACCAGAGAGGAAGAGCTTGTTTAATACAACTTGTAGGTCACATGGAAAGATCTAAAAGGTGATAGTGGACTCTAGTTCCATAGAGAACATAATATCAACAGAGATGGTAGACAAACTAAAACTTAGAAGGATACCGCACACTACTCCTACAAGGTGTCATGGCTAAATAAGGGCCAGAAGATAGTGGTGGATGAACAAAATTTGGTAAAATTTGAGATAGGGGAATATAAAGACAAGGTGTTATGTAACATATTGCCTATGGATGCATATCATATCCTACTAGGATGTCCATGGAAATATGATGTGAAGGCCATACATGATGGTGAAAAGAACAACTATGTGATTACTAAATAAGGGAAGAAGTTTCAAATGGATCATTTGCAAGAACCTAATGAAGAGAAGCATGTGGGGACTAGTGTGTGATGCTTTAGAGTGGAAAGGAGTTCCTTAAGGTCATGAAGAAGGAGAGAGGGGTCTGGTTTGCAGTGATAGTGAAACCAAAAGAAGAGACTAAGGAAAAAGTCAATATGCCACAAGAGGTACAAGCATTGTTGGAAAAGTACCATGAGATAGTGGATAATGGATTGCCTATTGAATTTCCACTCATGAGGGATGTGAGTCATCAGATAGACCTCATACCAGGATCTAATCTACCTAACAAGGCAACATATAAAATGACTCCAAGTCAGAATGCAAAGATTGCAAAAAAAATTCAAGATTTGTTAGAGAAAGGGATAATAAGGAAGATTTTAAGTCCTTGTGTTGTGCCAACTATCCTTGCACCTAAGAAGGATGGAAAATGGAGGATGTGTACCAAATCTAGGGCTATTAACAAGATCAAAATCAGATACAAATTTCCCATACCCCAGATTGAGGATTTGTTGGAAAACTTGGGGGATTATTTTTATTTCTCCAAGGTGGATTTGAAGTTAGGGTACCATCAAATCAGAGTTAGGCCTGGTTATGAGTGGAAGACACCCTTAAAGACAAATTAAGGGTTGTATGAGTGGCTTGTAATTCTGTTTAGCCTAACAAATGCACCTAGCACATTCATGAGGCTCATGAATGAAGTGCCAGCAGACTTTATAGGTAAGTTTGTAATTGTTTACCTTGATGTCATTTTGATATTTAGTAGGTCTAAGGAAGAGCACGTGAAGAAATTAGAAATAGTTTTGAGGAGGCTACACCAAGATAAGTTGATGATCAATTAGGAAAAATGTGAGTTCTTGAAAACTAAATTAGTATATCTTTGTTTTGTTGTTGCTAAGGGATGTATGAAGATGGATCTTGATAAGGTCAAGTCAATATTGGAATGGCCAACACCTAGATCCATAGGAGATGTTAGGATTTTTCATGGATTAGCCTCCTACTATAGGAATTTTGTGAGAAACTTTAGCCATATATGTGCACCTATCCTAAACACTATAAAAGGAGGGGTCAGGTTTTGAAATTTTGAAGAAAAGGATAGCTAAACTACCTACTCTTAGGTTCCCCAACTTCAATCATTTATTTGTGGTGGAGTGTGATGCTAGTAAACTAGCCATTGGAGCAGTGTTAAGTCAAGAGGGACATCCTATGGCATTCTTCTCAGAGAATTTGAATGAGGCCAAACAAAAGTACTCCACCTATGATTTGGAGTTGTCTACAATGGTGCAAGCACTCAAAAAGTGGAGACATTATCTCCTACGAAGGGAATTTGTTGTATATATAGATAATCATGCCCTTAGTTTCTTTAATGGGCAAGATAAGTTGAACCAAAGGCACCTAAAATGGGTAAAATCTTTGCAAGCATATACCTTTGTCATAAAACACAAGAAAGGTGTTAGCAACAAGGTTGCAAATGCTCTTAATAGAAGAGTATTATCCATTCCAGAGATACCATTGTAGAGTGTAGGGATGAGTACCCTTAAATATCTCTACAAAGAAGATAGATATTTCAAGGATGTTGATGAAGCTTGTAAGAAGTTCCAACAGGGCTTCAAAGTAGAGTTTATTGATTTTATGTTGTAGGAAGGACTATTGTTCGAGGAACACTTGTTGTATATACCTCAATGTTCAATGAGGGAGAACATAGTCAAGGAGAAACACCAAGGAAGCTTGGGAGGCCACTTTGGAGTGGACAAGACACTTGAGCAAGTGAATAGGCATTACTATTGGCCTAAACTACAGTCAGATGTTAGGAAGTTTGTGGAGCAATGTTAGATATGTCAAAGAGCCAAAGGACAAAGTAGCAAAACTGGATTGTATTAGCCTTTATCCATACCTCAGAGGCCTTGGGAGTGCTTGATTATGGACTTTGTTTTGGTATTTCCTAAGAAACAAAGGGGACATGACAATGTGTTTGTAGTGGTGGATAAGTTTAGCAAGATGGCACACTTCATTCCTTGTAGACAAACCAATGATGCTTCACATATTGTATGTCTATTCTTCAGACATAGTGAGAATCCATGGATTGCCACTAAACATAGTAAGTGATAGGGATAGTAAGTTTGTGGGTCACTTTTGGAGGACTCTTTGGAAGATGTTAGTGACAAACTTGTCTTTCTCTTCAACCTATCACCCTCAGTCAGATGGGAAAACTGAGGTATTCAATAGGTCTTTAGGCAACCTATTAAGATGTTTGACTAAGAAGCATGGACGGTCATGGGATCACATTATAGGATAGGCAGAATATGCCTATAATGATTTCATTAATAGGAGTACTGGTAAAATCCCATTTGAGATAGTTTATGGGGCTAATATTAGAGGGATCTTGGAGTTGAGGGATCTCAGTTTATAGGAGAAAAGGAGTGCACAAGGAGAATCCTTTGCAGAGTAGATGAAATAGTTGTATGACCAAGTCAAGAAGACTTTACAACAACAAGTTGAAAAATACAAGGCCAAGGTAGATAATACAAGGATGGATTTGCAATTCAAGGTGGGGGATATGGTGCTTGCTTACTGAACCGCCTCACAATAGGTGTGGAATAATCATGCTCAAGGCCTTTCTTAGGAATGGTTTATTCAATCTAAGGACTACTTCTCCCATTATGAGGTGCATTTAACTTGTCAACCCAGGGACGTATACTTGAAATGGTTGGCATGATATGTGCACTAGGTTCCTTAAGGAGTCATTCTGCTTATGTTGCAGAAAGGTAAAAATGCATAAAAGAAACCTACACTAGTGCTACAGGAAAAGAACACAATGAATGCTAGAAATTGCAAACTTCTACTTAAACTTATACTTTCAGCCTAGAACATCCATTATAACTATTCTTGCAGATGCTGCAGGAAAACTCACAAGGTACGATGCTGCAGGAAGAAATTGTAACTTCTATCTGAAATACTGGAAATGCTAGAAATGCTAGAAATGAACTCTATTCTATTCTAACCTATTCCACCTCCCAAGTGGGCCCCCTTGGTCAGTTTCTGCTAAACTATTAACATAGAACATAAACCAAGAACTACTTCATTGTATTTCAAAAACTCATTACATAGAAACAAGACATGGAACTTGAAATAGATTGTTGTAAGATACAACAGTTTTCTTCCAAAAACTTCTTTCTCTAATTTTCCTAGCCAACTTCAAACTATCAGTCCAATCCCTATATATAGAGGATCGAGCACTTATTACAAAATAGAAAAGAAACTATCTTGCTGAAAACATGTCGGAGAAGAAGATGGAAATTCAACCACCCGCGGTGTGGGTAATAAAGCTTGGGCGACCAGTTCAACATAATAAAGTGTAGAGGGAATATAGGCACACTACATCCCCGTGTCTTGGAATAATGGCTCCATTGTAGCAGTCATGTTTCCTGGTGCTGTAATGATCACTCCATCATAGATGGTCCTCAACAGTCTTCCTTGAATGCTGTCGACCACTCTCCAGCCACTTTCTCTCCTGTCAAGTTAGTTATGATGCAAAAATATTCATGCAACAAGCTTAATCAAATTAAATATCCAGATATTAGAACATAGATTCTGATGGTTTTATGAAATATTGCACTATATGTATAATATTAGCAAAATATGTCACAAACATCTACCCATGGTTTATCAGTTCTATCTAGACTTTATCACAAGTTTTGACTGGCTAGGCTCTCAAATGTTTTGTCAAAAACTAGAACAGAGTATTTAAAATTATACAAAATAAAGGCAATAATTTGGCCTTATCATCTGCCCCTTGGTTAATCAAATGCTTGTCCTCAAGCATTTCATCTTTTGGAAATTGACCTAAAGTCACCAAATTCAATTCTTCCTTGCCTCTGGCTTTTGAAGGAGTAGTAAAATCCTCTTGTTCTTTCCTAAACTTCCCTTGTATGATCTTCCTGCAGCCTGTCAAGTTTGGTAGTGTTGATGTCATACAAGGGCCAAAAGGAGCATGGGCGGCTGCATTGTGAGCGGACACCAGAGCTCCTGCCTGATTTGCCTACCCAGCCCTATGTATTTTGGTGCTCGGTGTATAGCTGCTTCAAGGTTAATGGGTCTGTGTGGTTCTGGCCTTTTGAATGCCTCTGATAATCTGCCCCATCTACTTCTGGCACTGGTTAAGGCTCTTTGGAAGACAAAATAGGACATGTTGTCATATTCTGCATACACATCTACTCTGAGTTTAAAATTTTTATCTCTGATTTCCTTTTTAATATTCCCATATGTCAGTCTGAACCAATCCCTCAGGAATACTTTTGGTTGACTGCTTTCTGCTCTTAATGGTAGGGGTTCTATTTTCTAAAGTTCTTTGTAATTCTCCAATTGTCTATCATAGTTAGCCTCGTTGTGCATCCATGACATCAGGGCTCTTAGGTGTATATCCCCTATGTAAGGCAGGGGATTCCTTTCAGTCTCTGTAGGGATGATGAAATTATGCACATACAACTCACAGAGTAGGTTTTGTTGCCAAGATGGAAGTGTTTGGTATAAACCATAGAATTCCTGGGCTGATTTGAATTCTGTGTTTACATCTTTGAGCGTCATCATCATATAAAATAGGAGGAATTGTTTTTTTAGATAGATGGTATAGACCCTAGGTGGAGGTCTACAAGCAATTACCTGGTCAGTCAACTTAAGGGCATGTTCCATTCTCTGTTTCTATCTTGCCAACTGATCTTTTAATTCTGCAATTTCCTCTCCTTGTTCTACTATTACTTTCTGCAATTTTTTTTTCTCTTCTCCATATAGAGTGGTTTTCAGCACATGCTTATTATATAACTAGAAGAGAAGCATTTGCAGAGTAATCAGACCATTTTTTTCATCTTGGTTATTCTTCTTCCTTTGTTCTCTCCATAACTGCTCTAAGAATTTTATTAACCAAGTTCACTTATAGGAAACTAAAGCATTTCTTGTGCAAGCCAGTTGGTGAGTTATAGGGGTTTCTTCTCACAAGTTGGAACATCCCAATGACTAACTCCTGGGTCATTTTGACATACATTTGGCTCATCTTCACACTCCTCATCTAGATTTTGAGGAATGTCTGGGATCTTAGACTGGCTAGGAGAATCATCCGGAATAATATGAATAGGAGTTTCCTCCTCAAATTGTTTGGGGGAAGCGGTCTGACTTTCGGTGGGTGCTTTAGGAGCCTGCCCTCTCATCCTAGAAATTCTTCTTACATGGATTTCCTCAACTTTTATGACCTTTTTCTTACTAACCCTTTTTGTTTTCTCTACTGCAGGAGAAGTGGCTGTAGGAACTGATTTCATTTTCTTCTTTCTTGAGACTTGAGGGTTTCGTGGTTCAGCTGCAGGAATTGAAGTTTCTCCTACTAACTTCCATTTTCCTTTTGTTCAGGCGAAAGTAGGTATATTTCTCATGTGAGCGGTTAAAGGCACATTTTCTTGTAAATTTTTGGTTTTTGCCCCTTGGGTACTCTGCTCAGCAACTGGGTCAGGGGAAACTGCATTATCTTGGCTAATTTGCACATTAGGGGCAATTTGAGGCTGAAGGGTTTTATGATGGACAAACTCTGCCCATGCCATAGGGGAGGCATCCCTAAGAGATCTTTCTATGAGTTATTTAATTAGGGCATGGTGAGTAACAGAGTTGTCTTTCCCTTTCTGGGTTTCTTTGGCACTAATGCACATCATATTAAATAGAAAATTGGGTGCATTCATTGGGATATTATGTTGTACATAACTAAGCAGCTTAAAATGATGCGCATGTAAATTAGAGAATCACCCTTCATAGGTGAAATACCTGATGATGTGCATAGCCAACTCTTGATATGGTGGAGGAATGGACATCCTTTTGCATCCTTGTTTAGTTATCTCTAATGGAGGGTCTCCTGGTAGGGTGAACTGAGCCCTGGCTAACCTGGCATCATGTGCATTGGGGTAGTGTTCCCCTGCTACTGGAAAATTGATAACTTCCACTATTCACTCCTCTATTGCAACAACTGGCAACCCCCATACCGTCGCTTGGCCCTCATCAAATGTGTTTGCAATTTCTGATAGTGCTTCCTCATCAAACTCTGTCAATTTTAAGAAATACCCCAGCCATCTACAGGCATTAAATCTTCTTATGGCCTCAACATCAGATAGTAAAATACCATGAACCACTAGTTCATGCCGATGCAATTGGCCCCCCATTTGTGCTTACCAAATTCAACCTCTGCTCTATTCTTGATAATTACCTTCTTCTCCTTTGAATTTCAGACTACCTCTTGTAAAACCACAGACCCTCTTTCACATTCTTCCAGTATTCTTGATATGATCAATAATAATGTACTTTAATAGAATGACTCATAGATATTCATGCAAGAACAAGAGTTATGTCATGGTTTTAATACTAGGTCACATCTAGTCTGACAGTTAGGGGTTTATTCAGAATAAAGGTACGACACTTGACACTTGTGTGATGCGGCAGCTGGATTTTAATTAAGACAATGTCGAAGTACAAATTTGAGGATCTTAAAAAGTAAATGGAAATGACATTTTAAGAATTGGCACACTTCCCTGCCCCCTATGAAATATTGACAAGTGTCCTTACTTGTCAGACTTGGTAGAAGGTACAGAACTAGATTAAGGTGGCAATGATACATTTATTGCAGTATTCGATATAACCAACTAAATCTATGTTCTAAAAATGGAAATAAATTTGAAAAGCTTGTACCTGTTAATTGATCATCGCACGTGCCAGGAAAGATTGGCGAGAGTGGAATGATGGCATCAACGGTCGGCATGCATCAGCACATGATCTCTTTATTGAAAGCATAGAAATATGATGACATGGAAGGTGGGTGGATGGAAGGTTAAGAAATGAAGTGGGTTGAAAAAGAAGAATGTAGAAAGTGAATGGAGAATTTGAACTTTATGTAAACATAAAGTTTTTATTATGGTCATGCTTTGAAGGAATTCTTATTCAAGAGCTGCATGAAGAAGGTTGACACCCTCTATTGCAGGAAGTGTTACCTGTTGATCCTTTAAAACTGGTTGGTTGAATTGTTGCAGGAAGCCTTCTTTCATCTATGGCTGGTGATACAACTTTAGTCTATGTCCATTTACTAGTAGCTTGAAGTGTACAGGGTCAATTGTGGTCAACTGGACTGCTCTATTTGTAAATACATGGCTTATTTCATATGGACCTAGCCATCGTGTCTGCAGCTTGTCTGGTATCTCTTGGAATCTGGAGTCATATAACAATGCCCAATCTCCAACTTTAAACTGCTTACTCTTGATATGGGAGCCATGCCACTATTTTCTTTGCTTTTGGACAATTTATGTGCCCTATAGGGAAGACTTGCACATTTCATCCAAAGAGTTGAGATGCAGCAAGCGCTCTCAATGTGCTGCAAGAAGATCAATATTTAACTCCAACGTTGTTCTTAATGTTTTTTGTTCAAACTCAATCTGTAGCATTGCTATTTTGCCATATAACAGTTCAAATAGAGTGAACCCTGTGGTGGTCTTCCATGTTTTTCTATATGCCCAGACGGCTTCTAGTAGTCTGTTGCTCCAATCTTGGCGATGCAAATGAACTGTCTTTGTTAAACTTGCTTCTATTTCATGATTTGTAACTTCTGCTTGTCCATTGGCTTGAGGGTGATAGGGGCTTGACTTTTGATGTCTGATATTATATTCCTTCATGAGCTCTATTATCATATTAGAGGTGAATTGAGTACCTTGATTAGTAACAAGTGCTCTTGGCACGCCATATCTAGTAAAAATTTCTTCATACAAAAATTCAACAACTTTATTATCTCTAGCATGCTTCATTGCTCTGACTTCGACCCATTTGGTCAGGTAATCTATGCACACCAAAATGTATGACTTCCCATTGGATGGAGGGTCTATTGGGACAATAAATTCCATCCCCCATTTATCAAATGGTGTTACCACCACCTGTGGGTTTAAGGGCATTTCATTTGATCTTGTTGGTTGGCCCATTCTTTGACATTTGTCACACTTCCTTGTATAACTAGCTGCATCTTTGTGAAGTTTAGGCCAATAGTAGCCAGTTGTTAAAATCTTTTGTGTTGTTCGTTTGGCTGCAAAGTGCCCTCCACATGGTTCATTATGACATGCATGAAGAATGTCATATGTCTCATCTTCTCTCACACATCTCCTCATGACTTGGTCAGGTCCAGTGTAAAGTAATGTGCTATCAATCCAAGAGAAATGGAAGCTTTTCTCTACAAGCAGCTTCTTATCCTTATAAGAGATATGTGTTGGCATTTTATTAGCTGCTAGGTAATTATCTATATCTACATACCATGGATTCTGGACAGTGATATGAAATAAATGTTCATCTAGAAATGCATCATCTATCAAAGTGGTATCTTCTTCAGCATGATGAATTCTGGATAGATTATCATCTACCACGTTTGCTTTCCCTGGCTTGTCAATGATTGTTATATCAAATTCCTGCAAAAGAAGAAGCCATCTTGCTAACCTACCTGTGATGGCAGGTTTGTTCATGAGATACTTAATTGTTGCATGGTCAGTATGAGCATAGATAGGATAACCAGTCACATAATGGCAGAATTTGTTCAGAGCATAAACTACCACTAGCAATTCTTTCTCAGTCACTGTATAGTTTAACTCTGGTCCATGTAGACTCTTACTGATATAATAGATTGCATTTTCAAGGTTTTTAGACTTTTGTCCTAAGACAGCACCTACAACATAGTCTAAAGCATTTGTATGTATGTGAAATGGAAAATTCTAGTCAGGACCCCTAAGTACTGGTGCAGTTGTCAAAAGTGACTTGAGCTGCAGGAAGGATTCATCGCATTCTTTTGTCCAAGCAAATTCAGCTTCTTTGGTAAGTAAGTTGTACAGAGGACTAGCTATTTGACTAAAGTTTTGGATAAACCTCCTATAATAACCAGTGTGACCTAGGAAAGATCTGACATCTTTTTTCTTAGTAGGAATAGGGAGTGTGATAATTACCTCTATCTTCACAGGGTCTACCTGGATTCCAACTTCAAAGATAAAATGTCCCAACACCACTCCTTCCTGCATCATCAGAAAGCACTTTTCACTATTGAGAGACAGGTTATGCTCCTCACATCTGATTAGTACTTTCTCCAAGTTCTTTAGAGATTCCTCAAATGTGACATCAAATGTAGTAAAGTCATCCATGTAGATTTCCATGCAATCATGTGATATATCAGCAAAGATGTTGATCACAGCTCTCTGAAAGGTAGCAGGTGCATTGCATAATCCAAATGGTAGTACTGAATAGGCATATGTGCCCCAAGGGC
>MU228196.1:1430470-1441657 GCA_018584345.1 Thuja plicata | reverse complement strand
TATATATATCGAGAGAGAGAGAGAGGATATTGTCTATCAGATTCATCCAAGGGTTGAACTTGGCCCAAACACACCTCTAGGGGTTTGAATCTTGATGGATGGATTTCTACTTCTCATGTCATCCTCCTCACCTTGTGCTCAATCTATTGAACTACAACCCTTTAAGATTGGTACAAATTTTTTATTTCACATACTGAAATGAGGGGAAAGTCATATTTGAAAGCAGTTTAAAATAGGATTTAAAATGTGGTAAAACATATATTGATCTAAACATGTAAGGTGAGTATAAAATTATTGTGAATCTAATGTGACATGTTAATTATTGTATATTTAAAAAAAATTAACTTGGTTAATGGAAAAACAAGTTCAATTTGATCACCAATTTTTTTCATAGAGTTTTTAAAAGCCCTAATATGGCGATGGGCAATATGAAGGAAACATACATATCATTTCCAAAATATGACAATGAGATGTGGTAATGTGATGCATGAATGGAATTTTTTGTGTGATATTTACCTCACATTTTGATGTAGAGAGTTGCTACCCACACAAACCTTCCACAACCAACACTCCAAACACACATACAATATGTAGTATATAATAGAAAAAGTAGATGAAAATGAATGACAAATTGATGAAAGAAACTTCAAAATTTCTTATTAAAACTAAAAAATAAATTGCATTACAAAATGGTGAGCCTATTGGCTTCACTTCACAATATTTCCATATGATTTGGTCCCTCATAGACCTGCAATAATGGTAGTTTTATCAACAAGAAATGGATTATAAAAAGTCTTCTTTCAAACTCTCATCTTAAAGCTACACCTGCAGCCAATAGGTTAAACTCTCCACCAAAAATACAATCCCCTACTCTCTATCATTCTTCTAAAATTTGGAGTTTTTCTTCCTTTAGAAAAACCCTGCCTAAAACACCCCCAAACAAAACTCTCAACCAAAAATTTAAACTCCCTCCTAAAAGCCTACACCTAACACTAAATCAAACCCCACTCCCCCAAATACTTATATAAAATATCTACGAAGGCATAAAAAAAGACTTATCACTCCCCCTGTTGGATTACTTTCAAACAACATTCTTATTTTTTCTAATATTAGAGTCAACAAGTCTCCAATACTAAACAAGACTCTACTACTACAAAAAGCATTCAAGGAAGAAGATAACACATACATTAATATCTAAAAATTCAAATTGGGCTTCTTCCACATGGATTCCCCACCCAAGGTAGGAAGAAATATTTCATGAGTGAAAAGCATAAACATTTATAAATTGTGTGTTTGTTGTGTATCCACTTCTCTGCCTCATCTATTGGGATATGCTTTGTCAATTTTCTCTGTAATTTGATGTCTCTTCCATCCTCATCTTTCCTCTCATTTCCCCTATTTTTACATAATCCAATTCCCATCAATATGCAATAGGAAAATCTAGAAAATCATAAGCTTCAATATCATCATCTTTAGAAAAATAATCAAATTTACGCATTACCTCTTTCCTTGAAATTATTGAAATAATTTACCCATTATCTTTCTCTTCAGCAACATTTTGTTCCTATTTCTCTATGTCATTTAAAAGGCAAGGTTCAACTGCAAACACTTTATTCTTTTCATTTACATCAATGTTAGTAAAATAATCAAGGGATTCATCTTTTCCATCCTACAATAAACTATTAGTTTTAAAAACCTTCAACTCCAACAATCTCTTTTTTAAACAGGAGCTCATCCATCAATCTACTCTTCGCATATCCATAGTTGTCCTTATTTATAACTTCATCTTTGAATGGATTACTTTTTGCAATATTCTCTTTTATACCAATATTATCATTCTTAAACAAATTATATTCAACATTTTTTTTCTCAAAAATCTGATTTTACCTATTTTTCCTTCTCCACTGGAACTATCATTTTGCCCTTTCAAAATGCAATCAACAATGCTACCTTGCATGAGAAAATCATAATCTTCATCTTCCTCCAGTTTGACTAATTCTTTAACTCCATTAACCAATTTACCAATGCTCTTACATACCTTTACATCATTCTTACTCAAAATTTTCAACTTGTTCCGAACTCTATCCTTGTACAACGTGTATGTATTTGGATAACCATCGAGCATTTCCTTCCCGTTGAATTGTCATGGTATTTCCAATAACATATGAAAGATATTAATTTCAACATAACATTTCATAAAATCCCATCATGGTAATATGTTATCTTAAATTTAACTAAACATTGTTCATTCACCAAAACTTTTTGATCATCCTACAACCAAGCAATCTGATATGGATGCAAATTCCTTCTTATTTCTAACCATAATTTTCTTACCATTTTTTCTAAAACAAGATTGGTTGTACTTTCACCATCAAAAATGACATTGCAAACCTTTCCCTCACACTTACATCTTGTCTGAAATTAAAGTTTTCTAAGGCTAATCCCTAGATAAGATTCATATGGAATTTGTATAATACTAATCCCTAGACATGGATCCATATGGAGACGATGGTTTTCATAATGCTAATTCTCCTAAAGTTGCTATGTGAGAAAAACATGTTTTAAGCCTCTCCGTGCGCAAAATATTTTTCAAGCCGCCCTGTGTAAAAAAAATTTCAAGGTAGAGTTGACTAGCATAAAATAGTCTGCTAGACTATCAATTCTCTTATTTATCTCTCTCTCTCTCTCTCATGGTTATGCTAGTAGATTAGGCCATTAAGTTTTTATCATATTTGGCGATGCTCTTTTTCTTCCTATGTGATCACTTATGCTCTTGCAATAGCTTTCCAGACATGATATTAGTGATCGAGGTCTCTTTCACTAGTTGATTTTGAGTTTTTTTACTAACCCCTTTTGTGTCTTTCATCTTTGATTTTTCCTTTGTTTTTCTTTTTTTTCATTCCCTTGTGCATGGGTGTAGAGTTAAGATCCTTGGTTTGGCAGCTTACGCTTTTGAACTTAGTGTTGTCTTATCTATTTTGCAATTCTCTTATCATTTCTATCTCATTCTTTCTATCTTCTCATTTACCATGAGCATTAGCTTGTCTCATACTTCTGCTAAAGTGGGGGCTAAATGTACCATCCTAAAAATTAAGCACTTAATTTGTGCTCATTTTGGGACCATTTTGAGCCCACTTTAGTGAATTCTTTGTGGTAGGACCTCATATTGCACCTAAATACATAATAAATTCAGCTATAGGTCTTATTCCTTCTTCAAACTCAAGGTTGGCTCTAATTTCTATGTATATTTTCCATCTTTCCATCCATGATTCATAATTCATTTTCCTCCTATTCTTTTTCATGCATTTTACATCTCGGGAGTTGCCTTGATTTCCTGACAAACTAAGGATTTTAGATCCCTCTATTGGCACACAACCCTAGGTCACAAGCTAGCTTTAAAAAAGTCTACCTGGACAAGGCTGACCTAAGTCAGCCTTGTCCTAATGCTTTTTAATTTAGTGGGACCCGGGCCCTATGCGAGGTTTTTTTTCTCCTAGGTGCTTAATTAGGTTCATCCTTGCAAAATTTGAGCCCTAAAATATTTATAAAAGGAGATCTCTTCCTCTCATTTTCATATCTCTCATCTTCATGCAAGCGTTATTGAGAAAACTAACGTGCATTCAAGACATTCAATTACAATAAAACATCCATTTAAAGGCATTAATCATTAAGAATTCAAGGCATTAATTGCTAAGAATTCAAGGCACTTCCTTTCATAGATTTACCTCTTTTCCCTATTGGAGGCCAAGCAAAAGAGTTTTACATGAAGGAAGGAGATCCAAATTCATCCATCAAGTCTTGACGCAAGGAGGATATGACAGATGTGGCCAAAGGCTCTCCCAACTACCAAACCAGCTTGCAGAGACAATCTGGAAGCAACAACAACACACTTAGAGAAGAAAAAGCAAAGATCCTTTTCATTAATTGATCAAACTCATTACATGACGGGGTGTAAGGCCTTCCCGGTTTGGTCCATATACATTCAATGAATTACAAATTGAACTTAATACATGTGAGGTCACAGACTTTCCTTTCAGATATTTCAATACTTAATCTTCTATCCTCTAAAACTGATATCCAAAATCCTACTTTAAAACTCCTCGAAACTAAGAACATAGAAACAAATATATACAAGAGTCCACCAGAGAGGTTTGTGCTCAAATCCATAAGTGAGACCTAGATTTAGGTCCACATACATCCTAATGAGAGATCCCAAATTAATTAAGCCACGGAAATTAAATGCAGAAGTCGGCAACCAGATCAAACTCCAAAATAAACAACTCGAGCAAAGGATGACTAAGAAACAGAGTGACTCGGGCAAAGAACAACTCAAGCAACAGAAACATGACTCGGTCCAAGAATACCCGACCAACAGAAGACAGCCCCAAGCGACAGAAAAAAAGAACTCAGAAACAAGCATGCCCAAGCGACAGGAATTCGAGCAACAGAGACCAACTTGGAACAAGCATAACCGAGTGACAGACCTGAGCAACAGAGTACTTCCTGAGCAGCCTCCAAACAAACTAAAGAACAAAATAAACATCTTTTTGGTTGAGTAGGACTGCCAAGGACCCAATATGCTCCTGCATCAAGTATTCCTCTTCTTCCTCTTCTTCAATTCAATAATGAGGTGAATTACAACATCTACTACATGAGGTTTCGTCTTACATGATTTACCTTTTGGTTTTTGTGTTGAGTCAAAGCTATTACATCAACATTATTGATCATATATTTAGATACAATTACATCTATATGGTATGATATATTCCATTGTTTAGATCTAATCTCTGCTACATGATAACATTCTTTTAATTACATCTATTTCATTTCAAGGTTAATCGACCAAGGAAAGCCCCTTCCCACAATAATTTCCCCTTCTTTTCTGTGTGCAAGAACAAGTGGCAAAGTCTTGGATCCAGAATTTTAGAGATACATAACCAATCCCTGATCCTCTACAGAATTTGTCAAATTTCTTAGACAAGGCCGACTTGAGTCGGCATAGTCCTAAGAATCTGCAAATTTCATAATCGGAAGATGCAGGTGTCAGGGTTCTAGATCCATAACAGTTTCTGATTCCGACAGTTTTGTGATAGTCATTTCCATATTTGGAATTTGTTCCTCCTCTCCTAGCTTCAAGGTGAGTTCATTTATCTTGTTGCATTCACTTTACTTGATGATTTATCAAATTTACATATCATTTACATCTTTATCATAAGGAATACATCAAACAACTTCCCACATTTTGTGTGGATAATGAATTTGCACCCTTCCTTTCTTGGTTGTGCAAATCAGATTCACCTTGTTGGGAGTTTGGTATTCCAATGTATGTTGAATTTGGTGGTCTACCATTGACCACCATTTTCACCATTACATAAAGAGATGTATGAACCTGGGATAGGTATTGCTGCCTCATCTGGTAATTATGATGACCCCTACATGATATACATAATACACAGTTGAGTTTTTAACTGGTAATCTTGTCAAAACTACTATTTACTTGAACAAGATGGATCCTATGCATAAATTTCAGATTGGTGATGCATTTTTTGGATCTACAAGAAAATATTTGATTGAGAAAAAAGAGAAAAATAATTAAATAATTAAAGAAATTATCGAGGTGTTACATAGTGTTACACCTGGTAGCTCTATTGACCTCTCCATGTCAGGTACTAAAAACTTTAGATCATTAATGCAGTCTTTGAATGCATATTCTTATATTCTTCAAGATGTTGTTGCAAATAAGTTGGAGAAGGAAAGAGAAACCAAGATTTTTTTGTTGAAAGAAAAATGTGTTATTGCCAACAAAAAGTTTCTTGAATTGGCATCTAGAAGTAAAGATTTCCTCAGGGAAGCACATGTTATCTATCATTTTAGTTTTCAAATGCCTTGAGGTCACTATAGATATAAGAAAGTAAATAGACTCTATTGAGTCTCAAATCAATGCAACCTATGACAGTTTTGATGCAAAACAAGATTTTTCATGTTCCACTAGGTCTTGGATTAAGGAGTTGCACAAGAAATATTTTGAACTCTAGCAATAGAGAGATAATATAATTCTACCTCTTGGAAGTCTTAAGGACTTTGGTATCTCGTGCCCTTCTCAAGGCACAAAAAATCAACTTGTTTGATTCAACTCCCACTTTTGTAGAAGAAAGAGAAAATTCCCTAAATTAATTGGACATCCAGAATGGTTTTCTAGAAGATGTTGTGCTGGCATGAGCATCTTATTTAGTTATTGGCTAAGTTACAAAGCTTTGGCTTTTTATGCCCTTTACATGGTCATTGATGTCAAAGGGGTAGAAATATAGGATGGCATATGGCAGATATGTATATGGGAGATATAAGGATATGGAAGATACATGGTAACACTTTTGTGCTTTCTGCCATAAATGACAAAGGGGGAGATTGTTGAAATGTTGTCATTGATGTCACAAGTTTTTCTCTAGAAATTTTGACAGACTGGATATCTATGTTTTAGTCCACATTTACAAGTGCAGGTAATGACATTAATCTACAATTTTGGAAACAGATTTTTTATATCAAGATACAAGGCATATTTGAGACCTCAGGTGATAATCATACAAAATATAAAAGTTATTGGTCTGGAAGCTATAATTGGAAATAATCTATTTATCCAGTGACAAAAATAGTCAATCATATTGTCTACATTTCATCAGTTGATCATATTTTGTCATGCCACTTTGAGGATTGGTTACGAGATGGATTTTTTGTGTAAACTTAGGTTTTCAGAATCATCTACTTTACTTTTCCTAACCTAGCTGACAACATGTGCAAAGCTATTTTGAGTTAATGTGTGGAAATATTTTTGGGCCAACTCATTTTTGGGACATAGTATGTATTATTGGGCAAACATATTGTATGAGAAGATTGATATATTGCACATCTTTAGAAATGAACAATGACATATAGGCATGATGATGTGATTTTTGGTGACACCTTTTTATTAGTGCTTGCAACAATTATTAGATGAAGTGTGTGAATTGTGTATAATGTACTTTAATGGAACTGTACTTCATGCATATCTAAGATGCAATTATAATAGTCCAATTTTGTAATCTAGAGAGTAAGTCCAACCCTTTTGGTAGTGAGTTCATTTCCTTTTTAGAATCAATTATGTTATGTGGATCATTATTTAGAGCTTTCAATAATTTAAAGGCTATTCTAATTCACCCCCCTCTCAGTATATCTGATGTTGAATAAGCATTATTGCTAGGGTTAGGTTTTAAGGTTAACATCAGGGTTTAGGATTAGGATTAGGGTTACAATTTGAGGTTAGGGTTTTGATTCTAGGATTAGTGTTTAGGTGGAGACATTTCTATTATCATGAAGTGTCTAACTATTCTTTCTTTTATATACATTTTAATATATAGTATTTTCTCATATTAACACTCAAACAAAATCAATGCATATGGTGGAGTTATTTGGGTTTGATTTTCTTAACGAACAATTCTTTGATGATTCCATCTCTTTTGACTTCCTCATTTTGTGTGAGGTTTTTGACACTTTGAGGGTTCTTGGTGTAGGGTTGGTTTGGTTCTTGGTTGAGGTGGTGTTGAGTGTAGATGGGATGAGCATTTTAAGAGGTTGTACTTTGATCAGCTTGACCCCTTCCTCATCCTATCTCTTGGCTAGGTCCCTCCTGCTCTGTTGGTTTCTCTGACAAGTGCTTGGATCTTGGATGGAGGGTTGGGGGTCATTTATGGTTGTGAGTATTTTTAGAGGAAGGGATTTATTATTCTCATAACCTTTTACCTCCCCTCTCTTTTCTGGGATTCCCCGACTTTGTTGGTGTTTGATGGTTCAGGTGTTGGTTGGTTTTTGGTGGCAGTAATTGTGGTGGTGTTGGGTTGTGAGTGTTTTAAGAAGATGTATGTTGATGTACTTTCTCCCTTCCCTATCCTTTTGCTATGTTGGGACCCTTCTATTTTGTTGGTGTTCTCCTTCTTGGCTATGACTCCTATTGAGGTGGAGGGAGTTCCTTTTGAGGTGGAATTTTGTGAGGCTAAGAAGATGGGTTTGTTCCTTGGTTTGCCTTCTCCCTTCTTTTCTTATTGAGGTGGTGTTGTTTCCTATTGAGGTGGAACGCAGTGACGATGGGGAAGTTTTTCTTGGGTGGATATGTCATTCAATGATGGTTGGGGGAGCCTTTAAAAACCCCTGGTTTGACAAGGTTATGAGAGCCTTGATAAAACCCAAGTTTATCTCAGGTTATGGGTGCTTGGTAAAACCCATGTTTGTTGTTACTAAGGTTAATGAAACTTTTGAAAACCTTGATCTATGACTTGTTAGGCTCAGACCTTTTTATTTTAGCTTGTGCTTTATTGGTTGATATTATTCTAGGCTGAGGTTTCTTGATGTTGGTAAGTTGTTGGTATAAAATAATTTTCATTTTGTAGCTGTTTATTTTTTACAGGTTCCAGCTCCCTCTCAAAATCTATTTGTAATGGGGTTTTAGGTCCCCTCAAATCATGTTTTCCCCTTTAATCAAAACACTCAAACAAAATCAATAAACATTGAAAAATATATATATAATTAAATGTTTATCAAACTAATTTAAATAAAGTGTTTAAGAATATAATAAAAGAGAACCAATAAAGGTTGTGTAAATTTTTTAGTTGATTCTATAAACGATTTAAAATTTGAATTTTCTTAATCAAATAATCAAACATTTATGCTTTATATTTTAAATTTGGAAGCATCTCTGCCTTCCAATAAAAAAGTCATTAAATACCTAAACATTATTGTACTTGTCGTAGGCAATATACTATTGCATTCAGTTGTGCACGAATAGTGAACTAGTTTTAGAACCAATCATAAATCACTATTTTTTTCTTGTTAAACTATTTGTAAAGTTTAAATATTTATTTATGAATTAAATATATTCTATAAATTACTTATTTCAATTATAATTGGTTCAATTGATTTGGTCTAGGACCCCTTTTTTCGGAAGCTTCCCAAATTTATTATTTCTAATAGTTTTTAACCATAGTTTTGTAATATATAATTCATATATCATTTAATTTATTTTGAAATTAGTCTTTTAGTTTGAGATACTAAATTTTATATTTTATTAGTGTAAACGTTATTATATTAAAAAATTTAATTATTTATAATATATGACTGTTATATAATCTAAAAAATATACTATGTTATATTTTTAATATATATACTATAAATAATTAATACAATTTCTAATATATAATATATATATTATTATATTCTATAATATATAATATAAAAATACTATATCATATATTATTTATTATTTAAATTCTACCTTACATTTAAAATTTATAACTCTATTTTAAATTTTTACAATTATAACTATACAAATAAATTATAATATATACAAACATAATTTATTAAATATTATTTTTCAGATTTTATACAAAATTTCTTTTTTTAATTTTTCATATATTATTTATTATTTAAATTCTACCTTATATTTTAAATTTATAATTCTATTTTAAATTTTTATAATTATAACTATAGAAATAAATTATAATATATACAAACATAATTTATTAAATATTATTTTTTCAGATTTTATACAAATTTCTTTTTTTTATTTTTAATCTATAATAATTTAACTTTTATTAAATAACTATTAATTAAAATATATATAATATTTATAATAAAATTAAAATTAAAATTAAATTTATATAATTATAACTAATTACGCAAGTGCAGTGGCACTTGTTTGTAGTATTTTTAGATAAATGAGGAATTCTTTGTAGGTAAAAAAAAAAATAGAACTTTTGTAGTAAATAGAATTCTTAGTTGTGTTTATTTTACATTTTTTTAAATAACATGGAAATTCAAATTTTAAAATTTTACTTGAAGAATTGTACATTACTTGTACAATTTATCATATATTCTTTGATTATGTCAATTATGGCATTTTAATTTTTCATAAATATAATTATGTCACATTCAACTTTTAAATAGTTTGATCAATTATTATTGTTTAATATTTTCAAGAAATATTTAATACCACACTTTCTAATTTTAAACAAAAGTTTTCATTACAAATCCTTCAAAAATTATTTTTTAATTATATTTCTATAATAAATTTTAAAATATTCAATGTCAAAATTAGTATTATTTATTAAACTATTTATTTATTTTCAAATATTTCATCTTTAATTAGTTATTAATTTTATTTATTAAACTATTTATTTATTTTGATCTATTTACTTTCAATTTCATCAATAGACTATAACATAAAGATGTAGAAACATGTAGACTATGATCTCTTACAATCTCTAATAACCTAAACTTGCTACTTATCTATGTATTATAATACAGTAATCTAATCATTTATTGTTTTAGATAAAGAAAAATATATTAACAAAAAATTAATAGAAGAAATTAAAAAGTTATTATTAATAGACTTTATTATATGGTAAAGTTCATTACCCAACCAAATTATTACCTAAAGAGGGTAGTGCTCATCTTATATACTAAGAAATCAGTCTATACCTTAGAAATATTAAAAAGAAAAAGGGCACACAAACAGAAAGAAAGGAATAAAGAAAATCTCTTCCAAAATTACAATAATATTGATTGTAGCAAAACCTAAAATACATATACACTATTGAGCATTCGATTATTGAAAAGTGCAAATCAACAAACAATCGAGCCAACAGACCTCAAAAATAATTTATCTCATACATGGAGTACTCAACAAAGAGATAGATTTACTTGTAGCTTCATTTTTTTTTCCCAGCAACAACAAACACGGTTCCTCTCCAAATTGCACGCAATAAACTTTAACCATTGTTGGACTTACGCCTCTCAGTTTAATAGGATGACTGGAATGTTATTAAAAATCTATAGAAAGACATTTTCGTATGATAGTCATAGAATAAATTCAAGGTTGTATTTTATTTTACTTCCAAACTTACAATTATACAAAATGAATTATGTATATTGGTAGCAAATATTCTGGTTTTTGAAGTACAAACACGTTGCTAGAATGTCCTTGCTTGAAGGATAATGCCAAATTCCATGTTTGGGTCCTTGGAAAAAAATGGAATTGGAATTCCGAAATTCTCATTTTGTCCCCAAAATGGGAATATCATCTTCCACCTAAATAGGTGGAATTGGAATTTCGAATTCCAATTCCAATTTTTACAAAAGCAAATTTAATATTTCGTGGGATCC
>MU228196.1:1406669-1423403 GCA_018584345.1 Thuja plicata | reverse complement strand
TGCATATTTCAAATATAATGGTAATGAAAGATCAGAGACTGGGATAGTGATAATGAACAATAGATGGGCAACCTCAAACAAGTTTAGAAGGGTTTGGTTGTAGTGTTGAACATGGTTTAACTTATGATATTCGATAGCAACTGAGTTCAAAATAATTCTGGAAAAAACACATGTAAAGGGGAAGCTGGGGTCAAACACGATGGATCAAATTAGACTGCAAATTCAAGCACCTTACATTGGTAATTGTTTGAAGCGAACATGATCTGTAATTAACTATGAGATAATGCTTATAATCTATTGGTCAAAAATATTATTAGGATTTGTCCTATACTATCCTACTTGAATTTTCATCCAAATGATAGTGGAACTCCTTTGAGTTAGAGTTAAAATAGGAATTCAAGTGTGAAGGATGAGCTATAGGTTATACTTCCTTCACAAGGAAAAACTGAAGCAAACCACAC
This sequence comes from Thuja plicata, assembly GCA_018584345.1. Lineage (NCBI taxonomy): Eukaryota > Viridiplantae > Streptophyta > Pinopsida > Cupressales > Cupressaceae > Thuja > Thuja plicata. Next base: position 1,422,942 of record MU228196.1, on the reverse strand, counting down.
CATGGAGACATGCAAAGTTATCTTGGAAACTTCTCCCTTAGATACCCATTTAGGCTAACTAGATAATACTCTTGCTCTCCACTATTTTTTCTTCCAAAATTATTTTGCAGACTATAATACAGTTGTTCATCTGATGTGAAGACTATAATACAGTTGGATAATTATCCTGATTACAAGTGAATTGGAGGAACAAAGTAGATAAGTGAAAAAAGAATTAAATTAATCAAAATTTGGCTACATGAACAATTGAATATCTCAATTAAGTATTGTACATTGTGATTCCTTAATAGTTTAAAAGTAATAGTTTAAAAGTAAAAGCTTAAATTAGTGCCGCTTTATGCTTAGTTTATAGCCAAAACAATGAGATCATTACAGTGGTCTAAGATCGAGATCTACAGTCTTCCCACATCCTTCTAGCTATTTCATCATGAAACTTCCCCCAATCATCTCTATCACGCTGACTCATCCCATATGTATCAAGAAATGATACATCTATCCCGCCACGATCTGCATCATCTTCAATTTCAACCTCGGATAGAACACCGTCCTCTATCATGATGAAGTTGTGTAGTATGCAACATGCTAAAACAATCTTAGTTTGTGTCATGATTTGATAAGATGTCACATGCTTCAGGATAGGAAACCGTTGCTTCAAAATCCTGAATGTACGCTCTATTGCATTTCTAAGTGAGGAGTGTTGGTGGTTAAAAAACTCTTGTGGAGTGTTTATCGGGTTTGCTCTTGAAAACTCCTTTAGATGATAACGTGTACAACGATAAGGGGCAAGAAATCCTGGTACATTTGGATATCCAACATCGACTAAATAATATTTCCCTACATTAGAAATTTATATTGTTATAACATATGAAAATTTGACTATATAATCAATATACAATTAGATGTTGACATACCGGGGGGAACTACCAGTGGATCTGCTCTCGAGAGAGCCGAAGCAAGAACACGACTATCTGCAGCGGACCCTTCCCAACCAGCAAGGATGTAGTGAAACTTATAATCAAAGGAAGTCACTCCCATAACATTTTGCGACAAGTGGCCTTTTCTATCACGATATTTGGCTTGTATTTCCACATCGACAGTGACTGGTATATGGGATCCATCGATTGCTCCAACACAGTCCTATACGAAGCAATTTTATAATCAAATGAATGATGCAGTAATCAGAGAAAGAATCAATAAAATAAACATGTACAACTACGAGCTCTACCTTGAAGTATGGATCGAAACGGTTCTTCCCACTAATTTCTGGAGGAGTGTTTGGACCAGGGGGCAACAAAAAATCTTCATGGAGTGCTAAGAAAACCGTCAAGACTTTGTGGAAGTGTCGGCTTACCGTCTCTCCAGAGTGCCCAAAGTTATGGGCAATCTTGCTATTCCTCAGATTGTGGCCCAGGATATGTAGGAACATCACTAGTTGTTCTTCTAACGTAACATGTAGTGTATCCCTAATGCTTTCTTTTTGCCTAAGAATATTGGCTAGTTTAAAGAAGGTTCTTCTACTCATACGGATTTGATCATGACAATCTGTGTCATTGGAATAGATGACACGTATATAAAAAGGATTTGGATCTCGTTGGCGCCTATGCCTTTCTCCTCTACTTTCTTTTAAAATTGTTGCCATGGCTACTACAATGGTGGCTACAACAACTACATATAGACGATGGAGTCTAGTCTTCCTGATTATAAGTGCTTCAACAATTTCATTGTGAAATAGATCCATTGATGACTTCCTGAACTGCAAACAACATTAACAAAGATCTATATGTCAAAAATCAGCTAGTAGATGCATTGAAGGAAAATAGAAACAAGGCCAGGAATGAAGTGAATGCAAATTGGAATCTTAGAAGATAATGCATATAATGAAGGAGAGAAGAAGCAGAAATTATGGTTGTTGAGAAATGATTTTATGTAGATATTGTGGACAATGGGAGGTTTGGTTGTACTTGAAAGGGGTTATTTTTTACATTCACCCAAATTCCTTGCATGTTCGGGTCCCTTGATATCGATTCCATACGCTTGAGTCAACTGTGCTTTTCATTAAGAAGCTGAAAATCTATGAGCATGGCATTCACGTACCATTGACAGGAAGTCACAAGCCCGAGAGGAAGATTTAATATGTCGTTCCTTTTAGATGGAGCTATAAATAATGGGAGCTTAACTTATGGTGAACCGTTTAGTTTTCGGTATGGGAAGGCGAAGCAATCCTGTATTTTTGGTATTACATGAACATCTAATTGTAGGTGTAATCAACCCATAATTTTTTATAAAAGGGGTCCGCGGTCGTTGTCAATCGCCCAAGTAATTTTGGTACCTTGGGTTTACACCCAATTGTAGCGGGAGTCATTCAAGCCCTATGGATAGTAAAAGCAACACATTCTGATTGGGCCACCTTTGAAATGAAATTTGGCTACAGGGATTACACCTAAATCAACTTTAAATTTAGCCATGACTATATTTTCCAAGTGTTTCTCTCAATTTTTGGGCTGGGGGTTGGAGGGGATGCATGTACATGAGAAGGTGGTGGACCAAGGTTTGACATTCATCAAAGACTTGCTGCAAATAATGTTAGTGATTAAGCACTTCGAGCAATAAGGCATGCCCTGGGTTGAGAATGTTGTTGGTTTGAGATCTATTTGTGAATGTGTGAAATGAGATTTGGCCGAGGCATAATCAACTTTTAGGTTTTGATGGTTTATCTCACTGCAAACATGGGTTTTTCCTTATAAATATGGACCAAAGAGGAAGATAACCATCACTTCAAACACAAACAACTATGCAAATCTGTGTTTTTTTTTGCGTATAATAATTGATTTGTCGGGGCATCATAGGGACATTGGGGATGTTCCTAGGAGACATACTCTGTTTTTAGGGGGCTGTCCCTAGGACAACCCAAATTTTTCAGAAAAATAGTAATGAGGATGGGGCGAGGATGCTTTGCTCCTATTCCCTAGTCTCCAAATTGTACCAGGTACCCAAAATGGCTAAAAAACCTGATGTGCCCATCCTGAGGAACACCCTGTTTTCCAAAGTTAATCAAACCCATCCCAGGGAGCCCTGCAGCTTTCCAAGTTAATTAGAAGCTATAGTTGATCTGGTTCTCCCAATACACAAGAACTCATGACCATTTGAGTCTACAAACACTCCTCCCAATGCATTACCACTCTGGATTATTGGCATCCATTAGGTATGAGACTTAATGAACACAAAACCTTTATCCTGACTTATGTTGCAGAAATCATATAACCTCAGTTTTGTCTTTAACACAGAGGACTCACAGCTGAAAAGAAACTTGCTACAAACATCATTCACAGCTTCATACTAGGGTTTTACAGAGGACTCACAGCTCAAAAAGAAAAATATGGAAACAAATTTAGGGTTAATACATAAATGCAAATGTATTGAAGTTACCGTTAGACGCGTAAGGGCCGAGCAGCAGCAGGAGCGTTCTCACGAGCAGCAGCAGCAACAGCATTCTCACGAGTAGCAGGAGCGTTCTCACGAGCAGCAGTAGCAGCCTTCTCATGACCAGCAGCAGGAGCGTTTTCTCCCGTCTTCGAAGGGAGTAGCAGCAGATGAAAGATGTCGTCAAACCCTTCTTCTCAGCGACAGATGAAAAAAGATGAAGCTAAAAAAATAAAGCCCCGACAAATGGGAATTAGATTGGTTCCCAAATTAAACACATTTATTTCAATTCTAATTTTCAATTCCAATTCCAGCTATGAGAAGGAATTGTGGAAAGCTCAAAATGGGCCAAAATTAGAATTCGCTTAAGCCCATTCCATTTTTGTATTTTGGAACCAAATAGGGAATTGAAAATTTTGGGAATTCAGAAATGCCAATTCCTGTACAATTCCGCGAAACAAACGAACCCTAATCTTCTTTATTGCATCTTCATGAGTTCCATGGAATACCCACATCTCTTCTATATTTTTCCCCTGTTTTTGAAGTTCTTCTTTGGCTTTCTTATATACCATTTGCAATTTTTCATTGACTATAAACTCAACCCTTGTTGCCTGCAAAGCACATTAAAGTTACAATGTTAGCAGCAAAAAAAAAAAAAAAAACCATTAAAAATAGAAAGAATATAATAATGCTAAGCTTTGTGACCTTATCAATCATGGCAGACATTGAACTATAGCCTATGGCTTTATGATATACCATTTGCGATTTTTTACATTTGTCATATACCATTTGCAAATTTTTATGTTCTTTTTTGACTTTCTGATATACCATTTGCGATTTTTCATATTCTTCTTTGGCTTTCAGATATACCATATGCAATTATACCCGAGGCAATTTTCCATGTTCTTCTTTAGTTTCCAGATTATTCCATAAACAATTTTTCATATTCTTCTTTGGCTTTCAAATATACCGTATGCAATTTTCCATATTCTTCTTTGGCTTTTTCATATGTCATTTGCAATTTTTCATATTCTTCTTTGGCTTTCTGCAATTTTTCATTCGCTATAACCTGCTTGTACAAAAATAAATTTAATTACACTGTTAGAAAAATGAAACACTTCAAATAAAAATAAACCACCACTAAAAATAAAAATTCCTTCAAATTATGAATTTATTTTGAATTCTACTTCTCTGTATAGGACGCAAAATGAACTAGATCAAGCAGTTAAAAATAAATGCTAGAATTATATGTTAACAATTCAAACATGTAGTTTTATAATACATGGTAGACTTTGTAAACTTATCAATCACAGCAGACGTCTTAAAAAATGGGGATAGGACAACTATTTTAAAAAAATTCCAACACTGTAAGAATGTTCTAATCAGCAGTAAGAATATTCTAATTATCTGCATCTTAATAATCTGTATTATTTCTGTGTATCTAGGCGCTCGATCTGTCTCTATATATATTTTAAAAAACAACTGTATTAAGGGATAGGCTAAAATGGATTCAGTTCAAAAAAAGCCATATGATTTTAGGAAAAAAACATTTTTTTTTTTTTAAATAAGAAAAAAGGTTTTCTATTTTTATTTAAAAAACAGTTTTATTAACCGATAGACTAAAATGGATTCAGTTAAAAAAAAAACGGGAAGAAAAATATAATTTTAGAAAAAAAAACATCAATCTAAAAATTAAATTTAAAAACAAAGGTACCAGATTTATTTTTGGAACATCATCTCAACCTAAGCAAGAGAATTCAGTGTTGCACCCGGTGAGGATTTCCCTCAAGTAAGTGTGAATGCAAAAGAGACTTATTTATGATGGTCAAAAGATCACAAACGATATTATTTTACCAAAAGACTTCTAATTACTTCATAGATTTTGAAACACTTTTTGAGTAGATTTTTATCAATTCAACCTTCATTCTATGTTTATTTTATTTTAAATGTTTTAAATATGAGAGTAAAATTTTCTAAGCCACAAAGGAAAGCTGCAAGTATTTTGAGATTAATATGATGATGATGTTATCTTCAATTGACTTAACTCCTCAATGAGAGCAATTTCAGAGCTTATCTATATTCTACTCACTGTCTATCTTATGAAAATAATTTTCACAAACTTCAAGATATTCTTTGTAAGGATTGTGAAAAGGAAGGAGTTTTTGAAATCTTGATTGATGCGATACATGCATTAAAATTATTCAATAATATACATTTAAAAATAGTGATATCGATTTTTACAATACATTCTTTATATTATTGATTTACATAAAAATTTGAATAAAAAATGAAATTTGAATAAGAAAGACTAGATAAAATTTTATGAAAATATGTGAAAAATATGCCTGGTCAAATTTAAAAACATATTTCAATCTATTTATAATTGACAAGATGTCTATTTTTTATTTTATCTTGATAGATTTGTTGCATGATTCATGAGAAATTAATGAAACAAAGTACAAAATTTGTTCAAAGAGGACGAAGTTGAAAAAACTAAGGACCTCATTGTGAAGTTTCTTAGTAATTGAAAGCTATAAAGATAGGTTCTATTGTCCCATAAATTATCTTTGACCTAGTAGATATTAAATTTATTTTATTTAATTTTATTCTACAAAATAGAGTTGAGATATAAAGGTAACTAGATAAGGGAATTGTTTGGTAGATGAGTGGAGCAAACATATGGTTTATTTTTAAGGTTGTAAAATAAAATTGAAAGACTCAAGTTTGATCTCACATTACATCTTATTGTTATAGATTTTGGAAACCATATATATACCTTTTTCTCATTACCCATCACGACTATATTGAGAAATACCCTTGTTTCTACACATACTCTTCTAAATATCTAATTATGGCAAAAACTAGTGATGAAGTTGTGCTTGTTTTTAAAATAGCCAAGGTGCATTTTCCTAAGAATCTATAAGGTTTGTTTTTAAGAACTTATATAGTATATTCCTAAACTTTTTTTTTCCCCAATGTTTTGAGTATATAAGACACCATTTTGAAATATTTAGTAAGCTAAATTGTATGTTCTCTCTAGACATCTACATAATTCATATTTTTGGCTTCCATATATATGCCTTCTTCACATTCTTCACAATCATGTATTAAGCAAAAATTTAGTTTCTCCCAAGCAAAGTTCTAGTTTGACACATGTTCTTTTAAATATTCATTTATAGAAAATACTAGTGACTAAGTTAAAAAAATAAATTAACCAAGTTACATTTGCATAAGAATCTAAAATAATTAACATTTTACATTAAATTCACAATAATAATTAGATACCCAATAAATTTTGATGAATAGGTATTTTTATCATATTTAAATTTTTATTTTAAATTGCATTAAAGTATGATTTTTTTTTTCATTTGAATATTTGAAATGAAAAAATATATCCTTGTCTATAAGAGCTAAGATGGAATGATATGGAAAAGGCGTATGAAAAAGTCAAATGGAATTTCCTTCAGAAAATTCTCTTAGCCTTTGGTTTTACTCCTGAATGGGTGAGTTGAACAATGAGTTGTGTTACTTCCTATTCATTCTCGGTTATTGTGAATGGAGAACCTTAAGAGCCTTTTGGTGCTTCCAGAGGTCTTCACCAAGGGGATCCTCTATCCCCTTTCATGTTTATTATTTTGGCGGAAGGTTTGGGTCATTTTCTCAAGTTTCGTGCTTCTCAGGGATTGATTCATGGGTGGTAATGGGGTAATGGCTTATCACCACTCTCACATCCTCAGTTTGTGGATGACACTACTCTTATGGGTCTGGCTCATCTTCAGGATGTTGAATCTTTTAGGCATGCATTGGATATCTACCTTGCAGCTTCAAGTTAGAAAGTCAATGAACATAAATCCTTCATTTTCTTTTTTAATACCCCTCAGGCCATCCAGAGCCGTATTGATGACATTCTATGGTTCCAAATTGGGTCTATTCCCCTTGTTTATTTGGGAATTCCTCTTACTATTGGTAGACATCCTAGGTGTTATATTGTGGTGACTGATCAAGAAAGTATTATCCAGGAAAGTGTTTTACACTTTCTGCAAAGTGATTTTGGGCCTTAATTTGTGGACTGACATGTTGTAACCCTAAAGTGGCATAAAGATTGTATAAATTGCCTTAGGGTTAGGTTTTTATGTTATGTAATGTTTTTGCTTCTTACGGCGGTATTGAGCTGTAAGGGATTGCGTATTACGATCAGATTGTAATCACTGGATAATAGAAAGATTGGACTTGTTGTTTGGTGGACGTAGCCCAGGGATTGGGTGAACCATGCAAAATATTTGTGTATTGTGTTCTCTTCTATTTGGTCTTATATTTTCTGATATTGGTTATATTTCTGCAAGTAATTGTTAGATTTATGTCTAGTTAATCCTAACACCAAGGCCTCTTGGCAGTCCTTCTTGACAAGTTGCGACAGAAGGTTAATCATTGGACTCAGCATTGGTTATCTGTTGTTGCTTGTTTGACTCTTTTAAAGTCATTCATTCAAGATCTTCCTATATATAGGTGTTTTGTTCAGGCTACTCCTATGTATTTTCTTCGGGAATTTGATGCCATCTCTTGTCAATTTATTTGGAGTGGGAATTTATCGACTGTTAAATAGATCCTTGTTAAGTGGGAAATTGTGTGCAAACCTAAGAATGAAGGTGGCCTTGGCTTACATTCTTCTATTTTAAATGGGAAAGTTTTGGATACTAAGTTATATTGGTGCTGGTGTACTAGCCAAAATCAGCTTTGGGCCCATACTCTCACCCATATGTATCTTCCTAATGCTAATGTGTTTGATGTTCCCCACTTTCCTTTGGCAGGAAGAGGTTCTAATGATCACGAACACTTTGAAGTTGGGGGATCAGTAGGTAAAGAATGGTCTCTTTTGGATCTATCATACGGGATCTCAAGCTCTTTTTTGGATGGATTCTTGGGATGGTTATCCTTCTATCCTTTCCACTCATCCCCACCTTGAGCCCCTTTGTGACACCTTTACTGTTGTTGGCTGGAACACTGTTCATCATTATAAGATTGCCCATAATATTGGGTTGGCAGTTCGTTCTCATTGGAAACATCTTTTTGAATGACCTATAGGAGGATTTGAGGAAGATAGGAAGGAGCTGGCTTAGATTCTTGAGTCTCGGGAGTACACTTCCTTGACTAGGAATGATGTTCTGGCTTGGGAAAGCAGTGATTTATCTAGGAAGTTTTCTATTTTTGCAAGTTATGTTCAGTTGGTGAAGCAGACTTTTGGGGACATCCAGGTTCCTTGGTGGAAACATGTTTGGTACAAGTTTTTATGGCCCAGGTGTAATTTTTTCATGTGGTTAGTGGTCCAAAATTTGTGTCTTACCTGGGATCATTTATGTAAGTGTAGTTTCCAGGGCCCCTCGATGTCTTTGTTGTGTCGTATAGTGAAGAAAATGTTTCCCATCTCTTTTTCCAGTGCCCCTTCACTAGACATATTTGGCACCTTTGGTGGGATGTTTGGAATCAAGTATGTTGGCATGTCTCTTCCTTGGCTGAGTTTTCTACTCGATGGGGAAAGGCCCCTATCAAAACTTATTTTCTTCAAGTGGCTTGGACTCTTGGTCCATCTTTCATTATTTGGAATATCTAGTTGGAGAGGAATCATCAGATCTTTCAAGATGTGTTATTGGGAGCTCACCACTTGTGGTGGAAAATTATCCATTCTTTGGGAGAAACTATTTCAGAAAAATGTGATTTGACAGAGGCTGTGGATCCTGGTGATGTTATTTTCTATAGTCATCTCCATCTTCCTCCTCCACAACACCAGCTCAAGAGAAATTTATGCATACACCCTTTCCAGAAGATAAATAGAGTGGTGATGCAGAGAGCACTGTAAGAAGACCTAGGTGGGCTCTATCTCCTTGACAACTCTTCAAACTCTTTTTTTGGGAACCCCAACTCCACCAATGACCTCCAAGGGTAACTCTCTACTTTCCAAAGGGTTCAATATGCTTCCTTTATCCTCTTTATGCTTTCCAAATCAAGTTGTAGAACTCTACAATTTCTCGTATAGGGACACTTTCCCTAAACCAAGAAAAAGTAGGATAAACCTTCACTAGAAACTTAGAAATCCTGTCCTAAGTGATTGAAGACTTCAAATAGACCCCAAGGGTCAAGAATCCACCACTGGTTTTGGTATTGGAGACCCAAGGGTAGTCGAATCCTAAATGAGCTAGGATTCCTTGTAGCCCTAACCAGAGGGTTTTTGGAACTTAAATTTTAATTGCAAAAGGATCTAATGGATCTGATTGGGTTTCTAGACACCCTTTATGGATCTTGTAAACCCCTCAAAGCCTTAGCACCTCACTCCACTCCTGCACCCCTGAACTCTCACAAAGCACACAGGCCTAATTAGTTAGATTAGGCTTGGTTTGTTAAGTAAGTGGTCAAAGATGGGTTCATGGAGAAAAATCAGAGCCTTGGATGGATTCCCCTACCCCAAAATAGTCTAGAACCACCCTTGGTTTGATCCTCCCAAATACATATTACACATGCATGTGACTGCACCAAAAAGTCAGGCTAATTACATAGAGATAATTAGCCTAGGGCTTGCTCTCATAAATAAAAGAACTAAGAGTGAGTGTCTGAGCTTTATGATTCTTAAAGATCATGATCCTAACTTGTATTTTCCAAGTGGCCAAGCAGATCCACTAGATAAATCTCAAGTTAGGATCACATCTTTGTGACTGACCTAGTAAACCTTGGTTTCTCAGACAGTGACCAAGTAAAATCTATAAATTTTTAACAAAAACACTTCAAACCAACTGGAATGCTTAAGAAACTCAAAGAATCACAAAATTCTTCAATTGGATCCACAAGATGAATTCGTACCAAGCCGCACAATGTGAAAATAACTCAAAACACTCTTCTATTTCCTCCTCTGAACATCAAGCTGTGTACACAGTAAGTTCTAACCTTCATGGAAGGCATCATATCACCTAATAGAATCATCTAGGAATTTCAAATGCTTCAAGAAGTGGGTGAGGTCAGTTACAATGAAGTTGTCATTCTTCAAGCAACATTTTGCAAAAGTTTCTCATGCAACATTTTGCAAAAAGACAACTTTTTGGCAACATATGGGAAAGTTGCTATTTTGGGTAAATATTAACCTTACCGACCCCCAATGATGTGGGAGAGGTTCAAAACATGACAAGAACCTATCTAAGGACATAAAACACAACTTCTAACTAAACACTAAAATCACCAAACAAACATGGTCTAACTTTGGTTTCAGGAACCTAGGTTTATAACTCACCTTAGGTCCTTCACCTTACATCATAGACCCACACAACCACACACACACAAGGGTGATCTCAAGGATTCACCTTATTACAAACACAAAAGCCAAGAAAAATAGGAACTTTAGGAGGTGCCCTGCACCATACTCCCCAAGGCAAAATTAATTCAAGTCTCTTGAGTTGGGAGTGCTTCAAGTGGATAACCTGTCTTCTGATTATCTTCAGGGGTCATGTAGGTAGCATCTTCAGTGGGTTGGGTTTTCCATTTGACTAAGTACTCATAGTAAGTGCCCCTCCTAGTTTTCTTGTTTACTCTCTTATCTAGTATGCTTTCAATATCAGGAGGAGTTGCTTGCGGCATGTCCTTGAGTGGTTGGAGTGTAGGAGGCTCTGGATTATCTGCAAGATCAGTAGTAGTAACTTCACCTTTGTAAGAATAGATATCTACAACATTGAAAATAGGTGTTAAACCAATGTGAGAAGGTAGATCAATTCTATAGGCATTGTTGCCACATTTCTTTAGAATCTTGAAAGGGCCAAGATTTTTCATCATAAGCTTTGTGTATTTTTCTTTAGGTAGTCTCTCCTTCGTAGGTGGATCATTACTAAATCTCCCACTTTGAACTGTAGGTCTCTCCTCTTTTTTTCAGCATGTGCTTTATATTTCTTAGTGGTATGTTGTAGGTTGATTTGTACTTGATCATGGATATTCTTCATCACTTCAGCAAAGTCTTCAATTAGTGCACTCCTTTTGTCCATGTCTTTGATATCCCTGAGTTCCAATACCCCTCTAGGATGAGTGCCATATACAATATAGAATGGAGTTAAACCAGTACTCTGATTTACTGAATCATTGAATGAGAATTATGCTTGTGCTATGATAGTATCCCAAGTGGCTCCATGTTCTTGTGTGAGACATCTCAGAAGGTTTCCAAGGGACCTATTTATAACTTTTGTCTGACCATTAGACTGTGCATGATATGCAGAGGACAGTGAAACATTTGTCCCTAACTTTCTCCATAGTGTTCTCCAAAAATGGCCTAAGAACTTAGGATCCCTATGTGAAATGATTGACAGTGGTAGTCCATGGAGTCTTACAACTTCTCTGAAGAACAATCCAGCTATGTGGGATGCATCATGGGTTGTCTTACAAGGGATGAAGTGTGCCATCTTTAAAAATCTATCAAGTACAACATAAATGCTATCAAATCCAGACTTGGTCTTTGGAAGACCTAGGACAAAGTCCATGCTTACTGAATCCCAAGGTTTTGAAGGGATAGGTAAAGGAGTGTATAACCCTGCATTGGAGGTATGTCCTTTGGCTTGTTGGAAAACTAAACAACTCTCCACAAAACTCCTAACATCTGTCTGCAATTTGGGCCAGTGGTAGAACCTTCTAACCAGCTCCAATGTTTTGTCCACTCCAAAATGACTAGCTAGGATTCCACAGTGCTTTTCTTCAATAATATTCTCTCTCATGGATCCTTTTGGGACACATAATGAACTTCCCTTGAAAAGAAGACCATCTGGCACAATAAACTCTGAGAAATCAGTGTGGTATTTGTCTGTCATCTCAGTACAAATCTGATAATCCTCTTTGAAATATTCATCCTTAACATACATATCCTTCATGGCATGAACTCCAACACTCTCCAACTGAATGGCTTGGGTGGTTAGGTGTCTCCTACTAAGAGCATCAACAACTTTGTTTACAATCCATTTCTTGTGTTTGATAGAAAATGTATATGACTATAAGAACTCCATCCACTTCACATGTCTGTGATTAAGCTTCTCCTACTTTTGTAGAAAGCTAAGTGCATGGTTATCAATAAAGACTACAAACTCCTTGGGCAACAAATAATGCCTCCATTTTCTAAGTGACTGAACTATTGCATACATTTCAAGATCATAAGTAGAGTATTTTTGTTTAGCTTCATTAAGCTTCTCACTGAAAAAAGCAACTGGCCTCCCTTCTTGACTCAAGATTCCCCCAATGGCTTTATTGCTTGCACCAGATTCTATTGTGAATACTTTATGAAAGTCTGGTAGAACTAGAATAGGTTGCTTTGCAATCTTTTTCTTCAACAAATCAAAGGACTCATTAGCTTCATTAGTCCATGAAAATATGCATTTTCTTCCACCTTTAATGGTGTTGATAATGGGAGCACATATGCCACTAAAATTTTTGATGAATTTTCTATAAAAGCTACTTAAACCATGGAATCTCTTCACCTCTGAGGGAGTAGTAGGAGGTGGCCAATTGAGGATGGCTTCAACTTTGGTAAGGTCCATTTTGAGACTGTTCTTGGAGATCACAAATCCTAAGAACACAAGTTCTTCTTGAAGAAATACACACTTCTCTATATTTATCTTCAATTTCTCCTAATGGAGTTTTCTCATCACCATGTCCAAATGCTTGAGGTGTTCATCTTTGCTCTTGCTAAAGATCAAAATGTCATCAAGGTATACAACAACAAATTTGTTAAGAAAAGGCTTCAATACCTCATTCATCAATCTCATAAAGGTGCTTGGAGCATTGGAAAGGCCAAAAAGAATCACAAGCCATTCATAGAGGCCTTCTGTGGTCTTGAATGTTGTCTTCCATTCATCTCCCTCTCTGATTCTTATCTGATGGTAGCCGCTCTTGAGATCTATCTTGGAGTAATAGCTTGCAACCCCCAAACAATCCATCAAATCATCTATTCTAGGCATATGAAACCTATATCTGATGGTTATCCTATTGATTTCCCTAGAGTTTGTACATAGTCTCCATGTGTCTTCTTTCTTGGGTGCTAGGACTGTAGGGATAGCACAAGGACTCACACTCTTCCTAATGAGGCCTTTTGGCAAAAATTCTTCAATCTGTCTTGCTATCTCTTGGTTTTGTTAAGGGGTCATCTTATATGTTTCCTTGTTTGGAAGAGTGGCCCCTGGTATGAAGTCTATATAGTGACTTACTTCTCTTTCAGGTGGAAGAGACTTTGGTGTGCTCTCAGCCATAATACCTTTATACTGGTCTAATAGTGCTTTGATCACTTTGGGACCTACATCCCTAATAGGAAATTTAACCTTTGGCTCTTTTAGTGGTGCTCTTTTGGGCCTTACTACTAAGGCATAACAAGGTGTATCCCTTTCTCTTAGTACTTTCATGAATTCCCTGTCTCCTATGTGTAAGATAGTGTACTAGCAGCATGTTTTTCTTTCTCACAATCAGGGAGTGGGTTCATCATATAATCAACACCATCCTTAACTATAGTGTAGACATGCTTAGCATCTACATCATATTTCCAAGGCCTACCTAATAACAAATGACATGCATCTGATGAAATGTAACTGATTTAATGTTTGATAATGTTAAGTTGAAGATAATGCAAGGCATTAAATCAGTTAATGGTTTGTATTGTCATTTATGTCAACTTGATATCATTTGTACGGTCATGTACATAATTCCAAAGACTTCAGAGAATCAATGGAACAAAGGTTATGCTTTCAGCAATGCATAAATGTCAATTATTCACCAAGTGACAGACAACACCAACGGAGTGCACACCATCGGTAAAGGAAAAGAAGAAAAGTCACAGTGATACCTGACAAGTAGAAGACAGTGTTTCCCGACAAAGAAAAACCACAGGATGCCCGATGAGTAAAATCCAATGATGCCTGACAGACGGAGATCCTGAAGCTAACTGGAGTCACACCGACGGAACTGGCAGTTGTCACTGACAACTAACTACAGAGTTGACCGACAGAACAGAGAGTTCAGAAAATAACAAAATATCTAGCTGGCAAGAGCTAAAGATAGACTTAACTAGTTGTTTTCATAGTTTTATTCGACCATAGTTAAGTAATTGATTTAAAGAAGATTTGTATAGTTTGTGTGAAGATAACTACAAGATAAATCAGGATTTATGTCTTAAATCAAATTGGCTGGATTGTTTTTCACGCCAAGAATCAAGAATCAAGAATCAAGAAACGGTGAATATCATGTCTATATAAGAGACAAGCTTAATTCATTTCCGTATGCATGGGAAGGGGAGTGAATAGAAAGAGGATGCTGAAGAGAAACTGATGAAGAAGAACTTCATACAGTCTGATCAATCAAGCTAAAGAAGAGCTAAAGAATTCTATAGACATCGACGAATAGTGAACACAGCATCACAAAGCAGAAAGTGTGGAGCACAAAGAATTGAATTGATACATTGATCAGAGAGGTAATGTACTTAAATAGAAAATCTGCGATTCAAAGTTGCATTAGAAATAGGTCATAGTGTTTCAGTTTAACCATTGAAGCATCAAGTCTCTTAACTGAGCAGGACTTAACAGTCTTCTATATACTGAGGTACATCCCAAGGAGTGCCAAAAAGGTTGATTCATGAAAGTAGCATTGGACTTGCCCGATACCTATCGACAGTCTAAGAAGGAGGTGGATTCAAGGATGGTAGCAATAGATGCTCGATACTAAGTGACAACCTCTATGTATAAAATCCTCTAACAAGGTCACACTTAACAGTGTGTTTGTAACCTTTAACAAGGTTAGCTCCTAACAGGGCTCACTTTAGAAGAGTGAAAATTTGGGGTACCGGTCCCAGTGGTTTTTTTCCTTAACAGGGTTTTCACATTAAAATCCGTGTGTTATGTGTGTATGGTTTATTACTTTACTGTTTTACATTTCACATATGCATTTCTAGGTTGATCAGTATACTCTGCTTATTTACTGAGTTTCGGTAAATAGTTTTACTGCTTATCGATAATCAAGGAGAATAAGGACAGACAAGGAAAACTGACAAATAGTTAATCATTATAAGTATTTCATGGCATGCATCTTGTAGGGACTTAATAATCTGAGGTTTATTTGATTGGTGGTAAATAGTTGAAGGATAAATTTTGACGCCACTGATTCACCCCCCCTCTCAGTTATTACTAACAATTGGTATCAGAGCTTGTGTGCTTAGAAGGAAGGTTTCAAGACCTAAGTCAGGATCACAAGATGAATAGATGAGATGTTCCCAAGTTGAACAAAGACAACTTTGCTTCATGGAAAAGCAGGATAAGACTCCACTTATTAGGTATTGGTAATGATTTTACTCAATTCCTAGATACTAAATGTGTTACCTACAGGAATATTGACAGTAGATCAATTGAGAGAGAAGCATGAGCATAACTGCATGGTTATAGAGCTTTCTTCCTCACTCTCTGATGCTGAATTTGAAGATGTCAAGGATTGCAAAACTGCAAAGAAGATGTGGGACAAACTAAAGCTTGTACATGGAGGTGATACAAATGTTATGAGAGCCAAGGCAGAAAGCCTTAGAGAAAAGTTTGATGACCTCAGAATGAAAGAAGGAGAAAACATCACATAGTATAGCACAAGGATAAAAGAAGTAGTCAATGCTATATGAGGTGTTGGAGGTACACTTGAAGAGGAGATAGTGGTAAGTAAAATCTTAAGAACCTTATTGCATGTATATGGTATTAGAGTTTCTTCCATTCAAGAAATGAGAGCAGTAGCAAACAATATAGTTACTCTTGATAGTTTAATTGGTAGACTGATTTCATTTGAGATGAATAACTTTGACAATAGTGTCTTACCAAACTTA